>VDFB02000015.1:246521043-246533605 GCA_007258455.2 Sequoia sempervirens
TAAGGGTTGAGGGTTTAAGGGTTTAAGGGTTGAGAGATAAAATTGAGGGTTTAAGGGTTTAGGTTGAGGGATTAGGGTTGAGGGTTGATGGTATAGGGTTGAAGGATTATGGTTGAGGATCCAATATATAGGGTAGAGGGTTCAAAATTGAGGGTTTTATGTATAGGGTGTATGGTAGATGGTTGAGGGTTTAAGGGTTTAAGGGTTGAGAATTTATGGTATTGGCTTGAGGGTAGAGGTTTTAAGGTTTTAGGGTTTAAAATTTGAGGGTATAGGGTTGAGGGATTAGGGTAGAGAGGGAGGGATGGAAAGAGAGAGATATGGAGGGATAAATGAGATAGAGAGGAGGGAAGTGGAGGGAAGGATAAAAATAGATGTGGATTGAGGGATTAGGGTATTCGGTTGAGGGTATAGGGTTGAAGGTATAGGGTTGAGGGTCCAATATATAGTGTAGAGGGTATAGGGGTTAAGGGTTTAGGGTTTGAGGGTTTAGGGATTAGAGTTGAGGGATTCAGGGTTGAGGGTTTAGGGCTTAAGGGTTAAGGGTTGAGGTATTAGTGTTCAGGTATTAAGGGTTGAGGTTTTAGGGTTTAGGGTAGAGAGTTTAAAGTTTTAAGGGTTGAAGTCTTAGGTTTGAGGGATTGCAGTTGAGGGTTTAGGGCTGAGTGTTTAAGGGTTTAAGAGTTGAGGGTATAAGGTTGAGGGATTAGGTTAGAGAGGTATAGAGAGATGGAGGGATAAGTGAGATAGAGAGGAGAGAAGAGGAGGGAAGGAGAGAGATGAGTGATGAGGTGAAAATAACCTCATCATAATAATATAATGAAGGCCTATTCCATATATGTAAAATTCCAATCCTCTACCCATTAATTAAACTTTAGGAGAAATAATTACTTATCTTTTAAGGAGAAATTGTAGAAACTTTATTTCTTATGATTTAATGAAAGTGTTTTGCCAATACAAATTTAATGGGTTGTTTTAAGTATTTTGTAGGATAATAATCGGTCATATAATTGCAATTAGAAGCATTTAGCTAGCACATGCTCTAGAACAAGTTGAAGGCTTGTGTTGGAAACATGCTCCAGAACTTTAGGATGATGAACTGAAGATATAGTTACTTTTAAGTTTCAATTTTTTTTATGTTTTTAAGTCAAAAACTTCATGGCCCAACTTGAGCCTCTTGAATACTTATGTAATGGGTTTTAAAGACATAAAATTTGTTTGTAAATATATTATAGACTTTTTCAATGATTATATGTACCATCTAAAATATAGTATTTAATTAGAAGTTTTCTATAAAAGATGTAATCTCCATAAGAAAAAGATAACACATGAAATAGTAATGCTATGTTGTCAACTTGTTTTCTGAGTTTATGAATAAAGAGATTATTTTGTAAAAACTTCTGAGTTGTGAGTTATGGATGAAAATCATACTTAATGAAATATTTTCTAAATTAGTTGTGTATATGATCTGAGAACGAACGTAATAACCTGCGAGCTAGCCACTCGAGGGAAGATAGCATAAATAGATAAGTACTTTCTTTTATGTTGATTTTACTATTTGAACAATTATTCTATAGGGAATTATTGGGTTTGTTATTGTTATGTCTAAAGTTTTGAATCATTCATTGTCCTTCATTTCCATAGTTTCATGTTGTTAACTATTAGAATCTTTACTATTAAAAAAAAGGATGTTTTATGGATTGTTTACAAGTTTTTCCACTTTCGTAATTTACAAATTGTTTAGTTTAATCATTTATATACTTTATGGTTTAGTTATCATGCTTTCTAGGTTAGTTTTCCTATTCTTTGGAGTTTAAATATTTTCAATTTTCTTTAGGATAAACTTCTTTATAGCTTAATAGTTAGATGGCCTTAGGTTAGAATTAACATTAGCTACTTTAAAAAGTTAGAAAACCTAAGGGAGATAGTCAAATATTCTTCTATTGCAATCTACCTTGAACACTATCCAGTCGATATATTGAATTTTCTCTTCTAAAGTGATGGGACTTAATGACAACCTAGCAATGAGGTTTGAGGTTCCAATGTATAGGTTAGAGCTTTGAGAATTGAGGGTATAGGGTTGAGGATCTATAGTGCTGAGGGTTTATGGTATTAGGTCAAGAGGGTAGAGGGTAGAGGGTTTAAGGGTTGAGGGTTCAAGGTTGAGGGTGAGGTTTTAAGGGTTTAAGGGTTGAGGGTATAGGGTTGAGGGATTAGGGATTAGGGTATAGAGGGAGGAATCAATGGAGGGAGAAGTTAGATAGAGAGATCAAGAGAAGAGGAGGGAAGGAGAAAAATATTTGATGATTGAGAATTAAGGGTATAGGTTTGAGGATATCGGGTTGAGAGTAGAGGGATGGGGGTATAGGGTTGAGGTATTATGGTTGAGGGTCCAATGTATTAAGAAGAGGGTATATGGGTTTAAAGTTTGATAGTTGATTAGGGTTGAGGGATTAAGGGTTGAGGGTTTAAGGTTTAAGGATTGAGGGTTAAGGGATTAGGGTTGAGGGATTAAGGACTGAGAGTTGAGTGTATAGGGTAGAGAGTTTAAGGGTTTAAGGGTTGAGCACTTAGGTTTGAGTTATTAGGGTTGAGGGTGTTAGGTTTGAGGGTTGAGGGTTTAGGGTTTAGGGTTCAAGGGTTTAAGAGTTGAGGGTATAGGGATGAGGGAGAGACCCGAGAGAGAGGGAGAGAGATATATATGGATTAGAATTGGATGAAGGTAGGGAGGATGGAAGCTTATCAGCAATGCCAAGGAGACATCCAAGCATGGAATCCTTATAATTGTGGAAGTAGTAGCTGATCATAAAATTAGTGATGGTGGATGGGAATGATATGGATGGGACTTGAGGGGAGCTTTGGATGTGGGATTGGTGGAAAAGTGGAGCATTCTATGTATTGAAAATTGATTCAAGGTGATCCACAATGCTCTCATTATCATCATTGGGATTATATTCGGGTTGGTCAAAAAGGCTATCCTCATCATCATCAATATGGATGGTGTTGGTTGGAATGGATGAAATTGGATTAGAATAGATTATCTTGGAATGAGGCTAGATTAGATGGTTAGACATGGTGGGGGGATGATTGGAAGAAAGATTGGTATTGATTTTGGATGAGGATGGAAATTAGGATGATGGATTAGAAATGAACTTAGAGATTGGAAGAATAAGATCTAAGCATGACAATGGAGGATGGGATTATATTTGGGGACCTAATCCAACACCTTAAAATGATTTTATTTGATCAAAGTGGATTATCTATTTTTAAGATAACAAATTGAGCAAATTTGATGAGTCACCAAATGCAAATCAAACTACATACAAATCTATAATTGGGATTCTACGATACTTAACTACATCTAGGCCTGATATAAGGGTATGTGTAGGATCATGATGGGACAAAATGTGGCAATATTATGGGTATTTGTAGGGTGTGTGGCTGACGACTTTTTTTTTACCCAAAATTGATGAAATGAAAAGGGTTTTTAGAGGAGATTCTTAGCTTTCCACCAATATAAATTATGCTTTAATTTGAATTTAAGAAATAATTATTATTCATTTTCTATTAGAATTATGACTAAAGTCTTGATCAATAGGCTAATTGAAGAACAACTATAACTTTCAAACAGTATCACATTTTTTGAATATGAAATATGTGTCACATTCTATGCTTCACATAATATAGGATTAAAAAAAGAAAAATTAAAGTTTAGGAAGTTTTGACCAAGTTAAGGTTGTCAGACATACAAGGTTTTATATTTTTAAAAATTTGTAATAAAAAAATCATAATTAATTATTTACTTGGAAAAAATTACAAAAAAATATGTATCACATCTGAACATCACTCCTCTACTTATATATAAAATCTTATTAAAAAATATGATCATTTTATTATGGTTAGGTTGGTCAGACGGACACCTACTTTTTTCCACTGAAATTTAAGTACTACTGCATTGAAATTTCAAATTTTCACCAAATAGATTTTATTTATTTTTAAATAAACCTAGTAGTTTAGAAACTAAATTCAATTTTCTACAGATTCTATTCTTACATATTTTTGAAATAATATAGATAACTTCTTCAAATTTTTACATCAAGTTTCCTAACACTGATTTTTCTAAATTTTTTGCCACTTAAGGGCCCTTTTTTTCCATGATGATCCTGCACATACCCATAATGCAAGTGGTTTGTATGTTAGCTAGGATTCAAGGAAAACCTAAAGAATCACATGTCAATGTAGTCAATAGAATATTTAGATACATCAAAAGTATTGTTGACTATGGATTATGGTATCCCAAAAGCAAAAAATTCAATTTTATAGCATATAGAGATGCAGATTGGTTAGGAAGTGTGGATGATAGAAAGAGTACAACTAGAGGAGCTTTATTTTTGGGTAATAGACCAGTCTGTTGGATGAGTAAGAAGCAAGAATATGTCACATTTTCTATTACAAAAGTAGAATATTTTAGTACAACTGCATGTTGTACTCAGGTCTTATGGATAATGCAAACATTAAAAGACCTCAAAGTGTAATATAATGATCTTATATCCATTCTTTGTGATAATTGAAGTGCCATCAATATCTCAAAGAATCTAGTAATGCACTCAAAAACCAAGCATATCTCAATCAAGTATCACTTCATTAGAGAAAAGGTTCTAGATAAGGAAGTCAACATGGAGTTTGTCCCAACCAAGGAACAAGTGGTTGCTATATTTACCAAGCCTCTTCCAACCAAATAGTTTGAATACTTGAGGAAAAAGTTGGGAGTGGTTTCTCCCACTTCATATCATTAAACTCTAGTGATAGGGAATGTATCCAAGAGGAGTTTCATTGATAATTCATTTGACCTTTGTTAAGGACTATGTGATCAAGTCATTTAAAATCAAAGTGATGTAGGAACATCCAAAAGATTCCAATCAATTGGGACCATGAGTTCATTCTATTGCAAAGTATTGGAGTGAGTGATATTGAACAATGTTGTATTTTACCACATTTTCATGATAGAGGTTGTAGAGCTGGGATTATCATCTAGAAATATTCATCTATAACATATCCAAAATTTAGAGAATTTGGTTTCAATTCCAGAGAGATATCGCAGCAAAATATTACTTGTTTTCATAGACCAGATTCAAGAAGTGGTGTCTATCCTAGGGGGAGTTTCTATGCTTCTATGTGGAAATCCAATTGGTGAGATGCATTGGATTGCATTAGTTTAGTGGTTCCACAAGGCTTCCCCTCTAGGGGAGTAGCTATATATTGTAGACATGGGTTTCAGATCAAGAGTAGCAAATGCACCTTGAGTTTGTTTAGAGCAGCAGAGTGCAAATATGTGCCCCTTCTCATTGATGTCAAAGGGGGAGAGACATCATGTGAAAAACTCAAGGGGAGAAAAAGTGCAAGAAATGTTGTATCTAGGTTGTCTAATATTAGAAAAAGGGGGAAAGAAAGTCGTGAAAGAGAGAATATTACAAGGACAACAGAGTGCAAGAAAATTTATGTAGGTTGTCGAATCATAAAAAATAAAGGAGAATGCTAGAATGGAATGGATGTTGTCTTTGATTATTTTTCACATCATGTGTTTCCATCAATGAAAAAAGGGGAGATTGTTGCAAATATATGTATAACCAGTCTTTTCATTGATGTCGACATATGATCTTGTCATTGATATTGCCATATCTATGTTGTCATTAGTATCAACAGTGCTTTGGTATGTGCTAGTGCAGACTTGATGTGTTGTTTAAGGAAAACATTGGGTGATATATCCTAGATTACAACTTTTGGTTTGATGAAGAGTGAAATTTATGGTGATCGATTTGTGAACTAGTCTAATAGAGTTAGTTATCAGTGGACTGGGAGAAATATATCTACTTCGTAGTCCTTCACAGGTTTGTTTTCGGACTTGTGGATCTAGAAGAAGGTTTATAATGGTGTTATCTATGTCCCTTCAAGATTGTACATGATTTGGTGGTTTGGTATGAAGATTTGAGTGAGCCTCTGGTAAGAATGGTCTAGTACCCTACTCCACATTTCTTGCATATTGAATATCTTTTTCTACACATTGAAATTTTTTTAGAGACATTTGGTATGAAGATTTGAGTGAGTTATGTTCACTAGAGAAAAAAAATATTTTTTTGTACATTTGGTGATGACTGGGAGAATGTATTTTTTTCCTGATTTTGGAATTAGGTTTGTAATATTTTTGTGTACCCTCAACTCAAATGGTTCTTGATTTGGCGGTCTGGAAGTGATCTCTACTTTATGATAGTGGTGTTTAAAGTGCTATGGTTTGATAAATCCTATAGATAATGTTTTCAGAGCTTTTGTTGAGATTCTTGGTGATTATAATGAGCTTTTGGATGTCTCTTGATCATGTTCCTACCTTTTGATTGGTCTATAAGATGATCAATGGCCAGTGTTCACACTTGAAGGCTTACAAATGGTTTGGTTCATGTGAACAGGGGTTTCAAGTCAGTGACCGACATGTGAACAGAATCTGATTGCCTAATTGATCGACATATGATAATTTAATGAAGATGGCACTAAAAAGGTGACATGATCAATCAAGATCAAACCTGATCAAATGAATAGAAGGAGAAATTAAATGCATATCAAATTTTGGGGTCAGAAAGAGTGCTAAATTCTATAAATTCTTGATAATGAGGTTGATTGGTGTGCAACCCAATGTGAGATATGGAAAATCTAATTGGATGCCATCATTAATGGACATAATAGTATGTGGGTGGCTTGATGATCTAACACTTGCTAATGTAGGTTGCAAGTGAAAAAACCCTAATAGAGGGTTTGACCTGCATGAAAAATATATGAAGAGGAAGAAGCGAGGACAGAGCAAGAAATTTTTGGTGGAAAAGTAATGAAAATTCAACACACCCGTGAGGAAGAAGGTGATCAGGAATTTCCAAAAGGGGAATCTCAGATGCTAGAATGGTTAGAAAAGCAATTAGAGAAGAGAACCTTGACCTCAATGGATTTGAAGGCAAGGCTAGAAGCCATCTTGGCTTGAGCACAAATAAGTATGAAGAAAGAGAAGAAACTGAAGGTTGGGTCTCATCTGACCATGGATGCATCAGGATCTAGGACCATCCAGATAGCCACTCCTATGATATGAGAAGAAGGGGTGAGCTACAATATTTCTACTATTGACCTAGGGACATCTGTAATGGAATAGAGAATCAACCATTTTTAGGGATTTGTCACCACCATTATCCACCAAATGAACAAGCATAGGACCTCTAAGGAAGAGGTAAAAGAATGGGTTGAAGATTTGACTACCTACATTCAACAATGGTCATCAGCCTAAGAGCTACCAACCATGTCGTCGGCACCACCTTGCTACTATCCAAAGAACATATTAGCAAGCTGGAAAGAAGAAAAAATTGGAAAAAGGCCACTAAGGAATGGCTCTGGTGAGTGATCTACAATGGTGATATGGTTATAAGGCACACCATTAGGATGGGAAACAAATTTAAGCTTATACAAGAAAAATTGGAAGATATGGAGAAAGTATGCCTTTGCTAAACTAAATTTTATAGAATCACCACCCTAAAGGTTGAGGCCATCCTCAATATACTGGAAAGGGCCTAGGAAAAGGAATTTGGTATCATCAAGGATGATCAATGGCTAGTCTAGATGTGGAAAATGGCCCTCGATCATCAGAGCGAGATATTAGAAAAGGTGTTCCATGAGTTTGAGCTTCACCTTGAATGGGAAAAGGAGTATCGAGATGACAACAAAGACTATATCAAGTTAATGACAGATCAAGATATGTCTACTGAAGAGCTTGATGCAAAAAAGATCAAAGAATATTTCCATTAAAAGATGGAAGAAGGTGCAACATATGGCATGTCTCCACTCTTCATGGATTTTGCAGCTAGGGCATTTTTTTAGTCAGAACAAGTGGTGAAGGGCACTCCAAAATGTACCAAGTAGGGGGAGGAGGTGGCCAATCATTCTAAGAAGCTTCATTTTTAGATCCTCCAATCCAAGATTGTTCAAAAGGATAGGCTTTAGATTTTAATGGGAAAATTTGTGGAGTATGCCACCATTAAGAAAAGAAAAGGAAATCTAGTCATAGATGACGAATTCCTCACTATGTAGCTACAACATAAAAGGGAAATTTGATAGAAGGAAAAAGAGCTATAGACTTGGCTGCTAGAAGATGAAATAGAGTAAATGAAAAAATGTAATTTTATATTGCAAAATATTTTGGGGTAGGTGAAACCTTAATTTGTATTGAATCTTGGCCACACAATGAGATTAAATCTTGGCCATTAATCTTTCTTTTTGGACACTATCAATAGGGGGTCTCCTCTCATTTTAAAGAGAGAGTTGAGTTGTTGTAAAAACATGCTGCTAGAATGTTAATATAAATTCATTGATTTGGTGGATTCTTGAGTTCCAAATTCATGTTGCATGATTCTTCCTCTCATAGTTAGTGAATTCGGGTAGATTCACTTTACTGTTCTATGTTCTTTAGTTTTCTTTAGTAGATTAGTTAATGATGTTCACTAGTTTTGAAGAATTTTGTTGTGTTGATGCCCTTCCTTGTTCATAATTTTTGTTGTGTATTGGTGATAAATTGTAGTGTAAAGCTAGTCTAAACATTATATGAATGTTGCACTTAAATTCCATCTCTTGTTCATGTTTTATGGTGAATGAAAGGTTGAAAATATGTAGACCTTCGAATATTACACTTATTTCATGAGACTGTGAACTAATCTGGTTAAGTGGAACTAAGTTTTGGGAAGGTTGTCCATTGTAGGGTCCTCCATTATCACTATTCATCGATAGTTTCAAGTCTAGGAACTTATCCCTTTCCCTACCCCTCTTTTTCTTTTTTTAATAAGTGCTTTAGATAAATTTTATTACACATTGTAAAGCCAAATCTGAAGATTAAAGTGGATTTTGAGACCACTATCCTAAACTTGCAGAAATAGAGCAATACTTTAGAAAATTTATAAACTCCATTCAAAGATCCAATTCCCCTCCAGTTTAACCCACTTAAGGCAGCACCCTATGATTACCAACAAAATCACATTAAACAAATTGAGATATTCAATGCATGTCATGACCTGACACTCGAGAGACCTTGGAGTAATTTTCAACAACCTATTGTTGAAGATTGCCTTTCAAGAGAAGTAGTGTGCCTATGCATTACCTATGTTGAGAAAGTGCTAAAACACACATCAACAATATCCAAATCTAGCTGAAAGATACACCATGACTAGGTACTCATCGTATTTTAATGGGTATTACTATACTTGTAACAATTTTAGTCATAGGGTTGGATAATGCAAAGTTAATCCAAGGAGAAATATAAATTTTATGAGTAAAAATACATTTGCTCCTTTAATTGATATAGATGTACTATGTTTGAATTGGAAAAAATTTGGTCACATAGCTAGAGATTGTAGAACAAACTATATATGACAAAATACTCAATTTGAGATGAAGAAAACTCCATCTTGGGTATGTGCAGGATCATCATGGAAAAAATAGGCCGTTAAGTGGCAAAAAATTCAGAAAAATCAGTGTTAAGGAACTTGACATAAAAATTTGAATAATTTATCTATATTATTTCAAAAATATGTAAGAATAGAATCTATAGAAAATTGAATGTAGTTTTTGAACTACTAGGTTTATTTAAAAATAAATAAAATCTATTTGCTGAAAATTTGAAATTTCAATGCAGTAATACTTAAATTTCAGGGAAAAAATAAGAAGTAGGTCTCTATCTGACCACCCTAACCATAATAAAATGATAATATTTTTTTATTTAAGATTTTATATATAAGTAGAGGACTCATGTCTGGATGTGATGCATATTTTTTTGTAATTTTTTTCCATGTAAATAATTAATTGTGAATTTTTTATTACAAATTTAAAAAAATATAAAAACTCATATGTCTGACCACCTTAACTTGGTCAAAACTTCATGAAATTTAATTTTTCTTTTTTTAATCCTATATTATGTGAATCATAGAATGTGATGCATGTTTTGGATTCAAAAAATGTGATATTGTTTGAAAGTTCTAGATGTTTTCCAATTAACTTAACGATCAAGACTTTAGTAATAATTCTAATAGAAAATTAATAATTATTATTTATTAAATTCAAATTAAAGCATAATTTATATTGGTGGAAGCCAACAAAGATGAGAACTATATAGAATCCATGGAAGAAGAGTTAAATTAGATTGAAAATAACAAAATATGGGAACTGGTTCCTAGGCCCTTAAACAAGAATGTAATTGGCACTAAGTGGGTGTTTAGAAACAAACTAAATGAAAATGGAATAGTGGAGAGAAACAAAGCAAGATTGGTTTGCAAAGGATATGCACAAGTAGAAAGGATTGATTTTGAGGAAAAAATTTTCCCTACTGCAAGGTTAGAAGCAATATGAATTTTTCTTGCATTCTCAATCTACAAAGGATTCAAGGTATATCAAATGGATGTCAAATCTATCTTCTTGAATGGAAACATAGAAAAGGGGGTATATATTGAGTAGCCAAAAGTTTTTTAGTTGTCAAAGAATAATGATTATGTTTACAAATTGAAAAAGGCACTGTATGGTTTAAAGCAAGCCCCAAGGGCTTGGTACTCAAGATTGGATTAGTATTTACAAGGATTCAAGAAGGGTTGTATTGATATCAATCTGTATCTCAAATTTGAAGGTATGTATATAATCATTGTTGTAGTATATGTAGATGATATTATACATGGTGGTAGTAGTGATGTAATGTGCAAAATATTTGCTACAACCATGCAAGATGAGTTTGAAATGAACATGACTAGAGAACTAAGTTTATTTCTTCGTTTACAAATTACACAAGATAATAAAGGTATATTTATATCTCAAATGAAGTATGCAAAAAAAATGCTTAAGAAGTTTGGTATGGAGGACTATAAACTGGTTAGTACACCCATGATCATAGGCTATAAATTTAGCAAATATGATGAATCACTAGATGCAAATCATACTACATATAGATCTATGATCATTGGGAGTCTACTATACTTAACTACATCTAGGTTTGATATAATGCAAGCATTTTGTATGTTAGATAGGTTTCAAGAAAAACCTAAAGAATCATATTTCAATGTAGTCAACAGAATTTTTAGATACATCAAAAGTACTATGGACTATGGCTTATCATATCCCAAAAGCAAAAATTTCAATTTTATAGCATACACGAATGCAGATTGGGTAGGAAGTGTGGATGGAAGAAAGAGTACAAGTGGAGGAGCTTTATTTTTGGGTAATAGGATAGTCTCTTGGATGAGTAAGAAGCAAGAATATGCCACCCTTTCCATTGTAGAAGTATAATATGTTGTTTCAGTTGCATATTGTACTCAGGTCTTATGGATGATGCAAACATTAAAAGACCTCAAAGTGAAATACAATGGGCCTATATCCATTCTCTGTGATAATTCAAGTGCCATCAATATCTCAAAGAATCCAGTAATGCACTCCAGAACCAAGCATGTCTCAATAAAGTATCACTTCATTAAAAAAAAGGTTGTAGATAAGGAAGTGAACATGGAGTTTGTTCCAACCAAGGAACAAGTGGGTATGTGTAGGATCATCATGGAAAAAATAGGCCCTTAAGTGGCAATGAAAATTTAGAAAAGTTAGAGTTAGGCAACTTGACGTAAAAATTTGAATAAGTTATCTATATTATTTCAAAAATATGTAAGAATAGAATCTCTCGAAAATTGAATGTAGTTTCTAAACTACTAGGTTTATTTTTTGTAAAAAAATCTATTTATCGAAAAATTGAAATTTCAATGCAAGAGTACCTAAATTTCGGGGAAAATAAGGTGTCCTGTCTGACTAATCTCTAACCATCATAAATGATAATATTTTTTATAAGATTTTAGATATAAGTAGAGGACCTGTCTGATGTATGGCCATTTGTTTATATTTTTTTTCCATGTAAATAATTAATTATGAAATTTTTATTAGAATTTTAAAAAAATATAAAAACTCATATGTTTGACCACCTTAACTTGGTCAAAACTTCATGAATTTTTTTTTTTTAATCCTATAGTATGAGAAACATAGAATGTGATGCATGTTTTGGATTCAAAAAATGTGATAACATTTGAAAAATATAGATGTTTTTCAATCAAGCTATTAATCAAGACTTTAGTCATAATTCTAATAGAAAATGAATAATAATTATTTATTAGATTCAAACTAAAGTATAATTTATATTGGTGGAAAGCTAAGAAGCTCCTTTACAAACCCTTTTCATTTCATCAATTTTGGGAAAAAAAAGTCGTCAGCCACATGGGCGAAGTATAGAAAAACAAGGTAAGTTGTTAAGCACTTTTTTTGTGTTGACTTCTTAGGATTGAAAAGTTTGAACCAAAATCCAAAGCAAGCCTGAGGATAATCCCTAGGCATTAAATTTTGTGTCAAACATATCCGATATCCGATTCAAATCGGATATCCAATTCAAATTGAAGATCTGATTTGAATCTGATATCCAATATGTTTTAGAGAGTTTAAAAAATGTTATACAATTTATAATATATGA
>VDFB02000015.1:246535186-246611000 GCA_007258455.2 Sequoia sempervirens
TACTTGAGAGAGATGGAGAGAGGGAGTGAGTGGAAGAGAAATAGAAGGAGGGGGGTTAAGGGCAAAGGGTAGATGGTTTAAAGGTTAAGGGTTTAGGGTTTTGCGTTAATGATAGAGGGAAGAGAGATAGAAGGAGTGAGTGAGAGAGAGGCCTAAGACAGGGAGACGGGGTAGGAGGGAGAGTCTTGAGATAGAGTGACTAAGTGAGTGAGTGAGAGAGAGAGACCTTAGAGATGGAGTGGTGCTAGGACAGAGAGACTAGATAGAGGGAGAGGGAGGGAGAGGGAGGGAGTGGGAGAGAGATCTAGGGAGATAGAGTTAAGGGTAGAGGATAGAGGGTTTAAGGGTTTAAGGTTAAGGGTTAAGGGTTGTGGGTTGTGGGTAGAGGGGAGAGAGATAGAGGGATTCAATGAGAGAGAGAGGGAGTGGGAGAGAGATAGACAGTAGAGGGTTAAGGGTACAAGGTAGAAGTAACATGATTAAAGGTGGAGGGGAGGGAGATAAGAGTGAGAGAGAGAGACCTGAGAGAGGGAGAGGGGGTAGGAGGGTGAGATCGCAGAGAGAGAGGAAAGGAGTGAGTGGCAGAGAGATAAGTGGATGAGGGTTAAATACAGAGGGTATATATTTTAGGGGAGTTTGAAATAATGGTTTAGGGTTTAGGGTTTAGGTAGAGGGAGAGAGAGAGAGATGAAAGAGAGACCTGAGAGAGAGAGGCATGTTTGGTTAAGGGTTAATGGTTTAGGGTTTAGGGTTATGGGTAGTGATGGAACTTCAAAGTTTTGTTCTTTGTGTTCTATTTTATCTTACCTTGTGTCTCTGGTCATGTATGGTGTTTGGGAAAAGCCTAAGGTTGGGGTCTTACCTTCATCTTCATGTAAAACCCTAGTGTTCATCTTAAACTTTGGATGGGATCTATTTGGCTGTTACTTTTTGGGAAGGCTTTAAAATGACTTAAGCCCCATCGCTTCATCTAGGTTAGGCCCCTTTTGTTTTATTGTTTTATTCCTTCACCTAACTTTATTTTTCCTAAGTCTTATGTTGGTCCTATGTTCCGTCATTAAAACAACTTATGTGATTTTTTTCGTCGACCTAGTGATGTCCCATTATTCCTTTATGGGAGAGGGCCTAGTAGTCATGTAGGCTAACTTTCTCAACATGTAGCAATTGATTGAAATATCATAGAACGTTCATTTTTTTTTTAAATGTAGACTACTCTCTTATTTATCTATAACTAAGGTTTGGAGGTGCGACTCATCATGCAACTCACCACATGAGCAAATCTTTTGAGAAGTGTCTAAAATATGAGTTTTTAAAGGTTCAACCAAAACTTAATCATGGAACCCCCAATAGTTGAACCAAAAAAATATCATTTGTTGCTTGTAGAATATGATATTTTTATTTAAATTAAATTAATATACAACCTAAGTTGACCAAATACTTATTGATAACCATAAATCTTTGATATCTCTACCTTTTATATTTAACACATATGGACTAATAGTTGAATAATAAAAATATATTTGTTATAAAAACAACACATAATGATTTAAAATACAACTTATATTGAACAAAAATGGACCAATAGTTGAACACTATAACTTTTTGAAAATCCTTCACATTTAATGGGAAAATGCATGTTATTTATTGTGCTCACCTTTTATATTTGTGATAGGACAAACTATTAATATAAAATTATCCAATGCTTGTACATTGCTACCCCAATTGTTGTACAGATAAACAATATTTTTTCACTATGATAACAATACTTGTTTAAATGAGTGTCTTATTTTATTAAATGAGCATTTTATTTTTTAAATTATATACTTATAGTGGAGAGTTGTGATATTTTATTTGAAAAAAAACAAAACTTATTTCACTTCTTCATGAATTTATTTATGTTTTTTCCATATAAAATTTAGAGGTTCTCATGTGTTCAAGTATGGGTCCATTTTTTATCAACATTTAGTTTTTTCTTTATTTACATTTGGACTATTTATTTACAATATATATTATAAATATGTGGTAATACTGGGTATTATCATCACAATTGAGTGTGCCCTCTCCCCTAATAAATGATTTTATTTTGCAGAGGGACAAGATTGCATGCCCATAGATCAACCCTCATGTGATCTCAGTCATTCCCTGCCATCCTGCAATGACCCCACTACACTATCTTTGTTGATCATGATATCACAAGTGAGCACCACATGTCTCATCTGGTGAAACCGAAGGAATGATAAATAATTTGATGTGTATTTAATACACTATGCTATGAATTACTAAAGCAGTTATAAGATGAATGTGTTTTAAATCAACAAAAATGTTATAATCTTAGTAGAAAGGTGCTTGATGGTTAATAACAAGGTTGGAAATTGTGTTGAATGAACAAGATTGCTAATGGTTGAGATTCACGGTTGCTCGCCATCGTGTGATCAAAATTTCTAAGGTATTTAGTGATTATGATATCACAGGTGAGGACCATGTGTCTCATCTGGTGAAGTCGAAGGAATGATAAATACTTTGATGCGTCTTTAATACATTATGCCACAAGTTACTAAAGTAGTTATAAGATAAACATTTTTTAAATCAACAAAGATGTTATAATCTCGGTAGAAAGGTGCTTGATGGTTAATAACAAGGCTAGCAATTATGTTGAATGAATAGGTTTGTCTATGGTTGAGATCCACAGTTGCCTTCCATCTCGTGATCAAAAGTTGTGAGGTCTTTATTTGTTGTGATATCACAGGCGAGCACCACATGTCTCATCTGGTGAAGTCAAAGGAATGATAAATACTTTGATGCATCTTTAATACATTATGTTGCAAGTTACTAAAGTAGTTATAAGATGCACATGTTTTAAATCAATGAAGATGTTATAATCTCAATAGAAAGGTGCTCGATGGTTAATAACAAGCTTAGAGACTGTGTTGAATGAATAGGATTTTCGATGGTTATGATCCATGATTTCCCGCCTTCACGTGATCAAAAGTTGTGAGTTTTTTATTGATTTCTATATCACGGGTTGGTGCCACATGGATCTCCTTGGTAATGAGTAGTATGGTGGGGAAATGGCTACCCAGTTGACAAAAATGCATGTGCATCCACATGGCTTATCCCTACCTTACTTTTGTTAACAGATGTCAGTGTTAGTTAATGTACATTTCATTAATTAGTTGTTGTGTACTTCCTTAGTATGTTCAATATAATTTTTTTCTTTAAAAAATTATTCTCTACTTTTTAAAACTTTTAAAAACTGTTGTATATTTAAATTCTTAAAAATATACAATAAATTTTTGTTCTTTAAAAAATAATTTTGGTTTCACTTTGAATTATTTTAAATATAATTAATAAAATAATTTTGAAGTAACTATTTCGTATTTTTTTATATACATTTAATAATTAAATAAAACAAAAATATCAATTTTTAAAATAATATTCATTCATTTTTTAATTATTTTATTAATTATATTGTAAAAATTGATATATTTATTTTATTTTATTTATTAAATACTTACTAGCATATATATTATTTATTAATAATATATATAAAATATGCCAAGAGATATCCTTTTGATGTGTCTATTGTACTATTATAAAATAGGTGCCTCGACAAAGATATCTCTTGGCATATTTCATATATATTAATAAATAATATATATGCTAGTAGCATTTGTAGCACAACATGAAAGACAATATTAGAATTACTTTTAGTTATAGAATTAAGGTTAGGGTTAGATATATATTTAGTTAGGGTTGGGGTCAAAAATAGAGTCAATGTTAGTTTTACAATTAAGTTTAGGGTTAGAGTTAGAGTGAGAATTATTGTTGAGATTGAATCATAACCCTAATCTAAACTTAACCTTAAACCTAATTGAACCCTAACCCTATTTGTAATTGAACTTTAACTCTAACCCCAACCCTAACCCTATCATTGAACCCAAGCTTTATCCTAGAACCCTGACTCTAATTAAATGGTAAACCTAACCTAACCTTAACCCTAATGTTAATCCCAACCCTAATTCTATCTATAATTATAATCCTAACCCTTCTCATTCTAACCTCAATTATAATCTTAATTATAATTCTAACCCTAACCATAATTATAATGCTATTCATAATCCTTAGTTTAACACTAACCATAGTTCTTGAATGACAACCTTAACTCTAATTATAACCCTAATCAAACCCTAACCTTAACCTTAACCCTAACCTTGAGCTTAATTAAACCCTAACCTTAACCTTAACCCTAACCTTGAGCTTAATTAAACCCTAACCTTAACCTTAAGGTTGAGGTTAATTATATCAAGATCCTAGCTCTAACCCCAAACTCATATATGTGAGATAATTATAATTTACCAAAACCCTAACCATAATTGAATCATAACCCTAGTTGAAATATAATCCTACCTTTAATTGAACCCTAACCCTAATTGAATCATAATTTTAACCCTAAGCCTAATTGAACCCTATTTTTAACTCTAAGACTAATTAAACACTATTTATAACCCTAACCCTAAGCCCATTTAAATCCTAGCCCTAATTGAACCCTAACCCCAATTGAATCATATTTAAACCCTAACCCTTAATGAGCACTAACCCTAATTAAACCCTAACACAATTGAACCATAATTCTAACCCTAATACTAATAACATATTATTAGGCTTATATTTATTAATGTCTTAATATTAGTTTATAAATTCAACATTAATTATAAATATTTTAAAATAAATTAAGTATTTCAATCTAAAATTTTAATATTTGACATTACAAATAAAATTAAACTAAATTCTAATTTTTAAAATCCATAAAATATTTATTATATATTTAGTTTTATAATTATCTAATACAATTAAATCAAATTAAATTAAATATTCATTTTAAATTAATTAAACAATTATTAATTAGAATTTTAGAATAAATTAAGAAATAAGATCTATATAAAATCAACTTTTCTATTTTTTTTCTTTGTGTCCAAATAATTTCATTTTTTAAAATTATATTAAATTCTAGATATCATAATTAAACACAAAACTTTATTCTATTCTAATCCTAACCCTAGTTAAACCCTAACCCTATTTGGACTCTAACCCTTACCCTAATTGAACACTAAATGTAATTGTAATTGACCACTAAGCATAATTGAATTCTACCCCTAACCCTAACCCTTACTATAACTAAACCCTAAACCTAACTCTAATCAAACCCTAAGCCAAACCTACTTGATTCATAATCCCAACCCTAACCCAAACCCTAATTGAACTTTAAAACTAAACTTAATTAAGTATTAACTCTAATTGAACATTTATTGAACACTAGTCCTAATTGTACCATAACCCTAACTTTGAACTACAATTGAACTCTAATCCTAACCCTAACCCTAACACTAATTATTATCCTAATTGAACCTTAACCCCAACCCTAACCTTAACCTTAAGCCTATTTGAACTCTTATTGAATTCATAGCTTTAATTAAACCCCAACCTAATCCTCAATCCTAACCCAAATTGAGCATTAATTGGACCCTAAACCTAACCCTAAGTGAACACTAATCCTAATTGAACTCTAGCTTTTTAGTTAAAAATATTAAAGTGCCTTAGATTTTCCCATTCATCATCATTCATCATTCAATTCCTAATAGAACTCCAAAAATTTATACTTTTATAATGTTTTAATACACACCTAATATTAAGGGTTTAGAGTTTAAGGGTTAACGGTAGAGGGGAGAGAGATAGAGAGAGTGAGTGAGAGAGAGAGGCCTGAGAGAGGGAGAGGGGGCATGATGGAGATACTTGAGAGAGAGAGAGGGTAGAGAGTAGAGGGTAGAGGCTTTAAGGGTTTGGGGTTTAAGGGTTAAGGGTTAAGGGTTATCTGTAGAGGGGAGAGAGAGAGGGAGGAAGTGGGAGAGAGATAGAGAGATAGAGAGTTAAGGGTAGATGGTAGAAGGTTGAGGGTTAAGGGTAGAGGGGAAAGAGATAAGAGTGAGTTATAGAGAGAGAGAGATCTGAGAGAGGGAGAGGGGGTAGGAGGGTGAGACTTGAGAGAGAGAGGGAAAGAGGGAGGGAGTGGGAGAGAGATAAGGGGTAGAGGGTAGAGGGTTTAAGGGTTTAGAGTTTAAGGATTAAGGTTTAGAGCCAGGGCTGCCTTTAGGGTTTAGGGCTCTTAAGGGTAGAGGGGAGCCACACAGATGGAGTGAGTGAGAGATGGAGAGAGACGAAGAGATTGAGGGAGAGGGGGTAGGAGGGAGAGACTGAGAGAGAGAGAGAGTAGAGGGTAGAGGGTTTAAGGGCATGGAGCTAAGGGTTAATTGGTTTAGGGTTTAGGGTTGGGTAGCAGAGGGAGAGAGATAGGGATTCAGTGAGAGAGAGGAGGGAGTGAGAGAGATAAAGGGTAGAGGGTGGAAGGTAGAGGATAAAGATAGGGGTGAGTGAGAGACAAAGAGAGACCTGAGAAAAGGAAAGGTGGTAGGAGGGTGAGACTTGATAGAGAGGGAGGGATGGAGGGAGTACTAGAGAGATAGAGGGTAGATGGTTTAGAGTTTAAGGGTTAAGGGTTTAATGTTTAGGGTTAACGGTAGAGGGGAGAGAGATAAAGTGAGTGAGAGAGAGACCTAAGAGAGGGAGAGGGGGTAGGAGGGAGAGACTTGAGAGAGAGAGAGAGAGGGTAGAGGGTTTAAGGGTTAAGGGTTTAGGGTTATGGGTAGATAGAGGGAGTGAGTGAGAGAAAGACCTAAGAGAGGGAGAGGGGTAGGGTGGAGAGACTTGAGAGAGAGAGAGAGAGTGAGTGAGAGAGAGACCTCAAAGAGGGAGTGGTGCTAGGAGGGAGAAACTTTAGAGAGAGAGATAAAGGAAGGGATGGTTAAGGGTAGAGGGTAGAGGTTTTAAGGGTTTAGGGTTCAGGGTTTAGGGTTTAGGGTAAAGGGGAGAGAGATAGAGGGAGTGAGTGAGTGACTGGGCATTTACATATTATTATTTTATTCTTCCTTAGTTAAATATTTAGTTACCCATTTACCGTTAGCAGAAATGACCCATGAATTTAATAGAATGGACTACTCATATAATACCTTGCATTATGGAGCTCAATTCTCTGATATATTACTACTTATCAAATCCTTTTTAAATAATTGTAAAATTATGACTCCATTTAAGCATTTAATTGATTTTCTTGAATCAAAGCAAAAAACATAGACACATAATTGAACAAATTCTCAAAAGAAGAATGACAACATCATTAAAATTTCATTCAAAATTCACTCAAATCTACATAAGGAGAGAAAATATATTAGAATTATATGTTTATTCATGCTTATAAGTCATATCTGCATACAATTTAAGATAATTTGCATATATTCATCCAAAACTCAAAATAGGTTGTCTATTCTATTCCTATCTTTCTACCCATATATTCAACTCAAAACCTAGATAGAGCTTGAATCATCAGTTCTCTCCCTTAAAATGAGCTTTGAATTCCCTTTTATATGACAAGGGAGCAACAAGCTTTGGGATCAAATGTAATTTCACCACAATTTTTCATTTGAACAAATTCTCCATTGCATTTGAATTTCATTTCAAAACTTCCCACACGTTGAATTTGCAAAACATATTGCAATTAGGGAAAGCTAAAGTTTTAACTACCATCAGAAAAGGGAATGCAAATTGTCATCAAAATCCCCTTTGTTGCTATCCAACGCAAAAAAACTAGGCAACCAAATTTCTTGGAAGGCACACAATCGACATAAAAATGTGCCACATGTAGAACCAACATCACCAATAACAACATCATTAACACAAAATTTTACATAACACACAACAAATTCTTATTTACCCACCACGCTGCCCTTACCAACACTCAAACCCCGGTATACATGCCTGCTTCTAGTCAATCTACTTGGGGTTTTACTCACCAATGGTACCATTGATATCACTTCCTCATTAGAGGGTATACAGTGATTGAAGTGAGCTAAATATTGACAATAGTCAGAGTCAGTCTCGGTTACACCATCATAAGTGTCACTCATAAGGTCAATGGGTGAGTGTTGGCATCCAAAGGAGCCATTCCCATACCTTATTTTCCGATCGACACTAGTAATAGAGCACACCGATTGCTTTCCTTTTTCATCTACTAGTTGAGCAACAACGTCCTATAATTGCAACCTTGTACTACATCTAGTGGGCACAAGCTTGGGCCTGTCAACCAAAGCACCTTCCTGAATAGCAAGACCAAGCTTTTGTGAGCTCAAATGAATAGATCTCCTTACTGACTTACTCATTTTCTCTTATCAGACAAGCACTCAAACTTGATTAGACTTAGTCCAAAAAGTGCTCTAACTACTACAAGAATGACACAATTAGCAGTTAATTCCTCTTGTATTTATTGTGTGAGGTAATGGCAACCTTCATCAATTCTTAGTAAAAATGCATCTGCAAACATGGCAATTTGGTGGCATATGTACTATCACCGTTTAACTTGAGCTGCATGAGAATCCATAGATCACCCTTCATGATTTCCAACAATATCTTCATACAGATTGAGATCGACGTGACTACACAAGCAAGGAATAATTCATTAATGCTTCACCAATTGTATGATTAAATGACCACCATGTGCCATTTTCCAACTTTTAATACTACCCGTTGATCTCCTGAAGAGTTGGAAGATCAAACGGTTTATCTTAGGATAACTTGGTTTGATGTCCAATGAAGCATCATTGACCTTCCTCATGACCAATAATAGTAATTCATCTCAGAAACCAACTACCATGTCAGCAGGAGCTATGCACTTTGTAAATGAATGACTGGAGCTACACATTGCAATCTCGTTGACCTCATAGCTTTTAACCAACCTTCATCTTCCTCCTGTGAGCTAGCGGGGAATGTCAAATATTTACATTAGCTTTTGATCTTGGTTATTGATGTAAAACCATGTGTTATGAGCTAAATAGTGGAGATTGGGCCACACATTCCATACAGGACACACATCTACCTTTTGCTAACCTTGCACCGAATAACAGGGTGACACCTTAGGTCTACAAGATGGTAGGGTATGATCGAGATCTTCTCCCATATCTTCAAATCTAAGAAACCTGCACATTACACAATTAGTATTTAATGAAAGGATTTGGCTAAGCTATTATTGACATGACCATTTGGGTGAATGCCTTAGGCTTACGTCATTGGATTAAAGTTAAAACCCAACTTTAGGAGAAGACATAATGTGGTGGAAAAAGATGACCAATTCTTCGAGCTAATGGGGCTGATGAATTGAAGTGCCAAATGGATGAAGAGGTGACTTAAGGGGTCGATGAATAACCAAGAAATTCAACCTCAAATTATAACATTTGCATGCTCTAGGTAATAAAATGCTACTAATTCATGGGGATAAGGGTTTCAAAATGGAGACACAGGTCAAGTGGCAGAGAGAAAATTCCTAAAAATTTTAGACTTGAGATAAAGTGATTGAGTGAGAGAGAGAGAGTGACTTGAGAGAGGGAGTGGTGCTAGGATGGATAGACTTGATAGAGAGAGGGAGGGAGTGGGAGAGAGATAGAGGGTAGAGGGTTTAAATTTTTAGGGTTAAGGGTTGAGGGTTATGGGTAAAGGGGAGAGAGATAGAGGGATTTAGTGAGAGAGAGAGGGAGGGAGTGGGAGAGAGAGAGAGAGTAGAGGGTTAAGGGTAGAGTATAAAAGGTAGAGAGTTAAGGATAGAGGGGAGGGAGATAAGAGTGAGAGAGAGAGAGAGAGAGAGGAAAAAGGGGTAGGAGGGTGAGACTTGTGAGAGAGAGGGAAAGAGGGAGGGAGTGGGAGAGAGATATGGTGTAGAGGGTTAAACATAGAGGGTAGAGGTTTTAAGGGTTTAGATTTTAAGGGTTAAGGGTTTAAGGTTTACGGTTAAGGGTTTAGGGTTTAGGGTTTAAGGGTAGAGGGGAGACACATAGAGGGAGTGAGTGAGAGATAGATAAAGACCTAATAGAGGGATAGGGGGTAGGTCGGAGAGACTTGAGATAGAGAGAGAGTGAGGGTAGAGGGTAGAGGGTTTAAGAGTTAATGGCTTAGTGTTGAGGGTTATGGGTAGAGGGGAGAGAGATAGAGGCATTCAGTCAAACATGAAACCCCAACCTTAGGATTCTCACAATACCATAAAATAATAGTAACATAAGACAAGACAGGAAAGGGACATAATACAAGATAGGAAAGGACAGATTCAAAAGATGCAACATACTGTGTTGATATGTCCTTCAATCTTCTTAAGAAGATCCATGATATATTTATAAAGGAAGTGACTTCATAGATGCATCAAGTTCAATTATGCATATTTAAACAATGAGGAATCATTTTGAGTTGTTTCCAAGCCCCTCTCACCATAACCCTATTGGACAGTCACACATCACATAGGAAGGTGAGTTGTTAGGTCACCCACATATGTGACAGGTGGCTGTCCAATAAAGATAAAATGAGGAGACTATGTGTATTTATTACACATAACAAAAGAAGAGTAGTGGTTGAATCAAGGTCATGATACAAGTACAAGGACAACACCTTTGCAAGAGCTAGCTACAAGAGGCAAAGGGGATTGATATTATTCATTCATGGGTGTACTAGTGAAAGTGAATGCAATAGGTAAAGGTCATTTCCATTGATAAGGACAACCAACAATGCATGCTACAATGGTCTCATGAAGGACAACAACAAAAAAAAATCTAAATTTTCACAAGGCTCTATTCAAGCCATTCACAATCAAACATTAGGTGAACAAGTTGCTAGATAACATTCAATGCATGATGTTTTAAGGAAAGGCATAAAAGGAAAAGACATTCAAGTAACATCAACTCTAGCTAACACAAACAATATGCCTCATGAAAACATTCCATTACAAGAGGTTTATGATAGCAATGGAACCATCATATAATGTGATTGAGATACAATTTCTATGCTCATAACCTGTCATGTAGGGGTTTTGGTCATCATGATTGATCCAACATGGATCATGATTGCATACAAGAAACAAAAAGTTACAAATGAAAATTAAGTAGTTATGATTCAGGAGAGGTCTCATTTTGGAAGCCAAGGCCATAGTAAAAGTGTATATGAACACCAAATATGAGGTTATGCTATAAGACAACCATGTAGGTTCATGTAGGACATCAAGCATTACAATGGTACAAGTGCATATGAACAAAAATCAACAATCAACAAGTAGTGAAGGAAGCAAAGCATAGTTGTATTTTTACCTTTTCATACCATTGATCATCCATTCCAGCAATAGGCTATAATAGTGAAGGCATTTACTTGCACAGGGGTGTTTTAATGAAGATATTCAACATAAAAACCATCATAAATAAGAGCATAGTCATGAATAAGAGTAGTACCATTAAAGGCTATAGGTTTGTCTTCATGTTATCTGTGAAATTGAAAAAATAAATCTACACTGGGTGGCAACATGGCTAAGTCCTTTTAAATGGTTGTTTCCACTATCTCATTTTTTCTTTGGATAGTCATTACTAAGTCCTAACAAGTGAATAGAAAAGGGATAGGTTTCAATAATATACCTTCATTTGACAAGTCCTAGACTTTTGGTGATTTCTTTGACCCAATAAGGCATTCCTTAGAAATCATTTCATATCTTTTTGAAAAAATCAAAAGGAGGATTGATGTATCCAATTGTAAGAAGAGAACAATGTCCAAGGGAGGGGTAGTACCATCATCTTAGGTACCAATTCTACAAGATGATAAATGACAATCCTTGTATTTGTATGCATGGAGGTCCTAAAGCATACTTTTGGTAAGGTGCATTCATGACATCTTTTCATGAAAGGTTTCCCAAGCATGAGCAATGATCCAGTGTTCCATTAGGCTATGTTGGAATAATTATACATAATCCCTCCCCTTGGGTATTTTCTCACATCAAAACCAATCCCTTCTTCCTATCATTTTTTGACAAGGGAAATTAATTAAAATCTTAAATGGGATTATAGGAGGATATGTTTTGTATATGAATTTGATAAATAGTATTGTGTTAGAATAGATATTGATGATATTGCAATGCAATGTTATATGGGATTGTATATGTTATGTATTAAATCTATCATACACCCTTGAATACTTATGAATTTGACTCCCACAATGGATATATGGTACTGATCTAAGTTGTATGATTCAGTATTTGTTCGTCTTTACCTAGAGCTTGCTAAAAATTGCAAATCAATGAGCTATTTTATCTTGGGATTGTGTTGTAGTTATCTCATGCTCCAAATAGCTAACAATGTCGATGAATAGCCAATTCTATTTGATATTATCCTATTATGTTGAGCTATTAAATGAGATTATCTATGATTGTTAATTTTGTTTATGATATTGGTGAAGAGGTTGTAAACACATTAAGGGATCACCCTCCCAAGTTTTATAGAGCACGAAGTGTAGGAGGCTTTTTTAAAGTCCTCGTCAATTGGTCCAGGTCCTTTGACCTGCCTTTGATTGCGATTGGAAATTCCATAGGTAGATTAGAAGACCAAACTGGTTACATTGTAAAAGAAAACCAACACTTTCCTCTACCCTTAACCCGAAACCCTAAACCCTTAACCCTTAAAACTTAAATCCTTAAACCATCTACCATCTACACTTAACCCCCCATCCCTTTATCTCTCTTCCATTCCCTCTCTCTCTCTCTCAAGTCTCTCTATCCTACCACCTCTCCCTCTCTTAGGTCTCTCTCAACCCTTAACCCTCCCTTCCTCTATCTCTCTCTCTTTCTCTCAACTATCTCCCTCCTACCACCACTCCCTCTCTGAGGTCTCTCTTTCAATCATTCACTCACTCTATCTCATGTCTCTCCCTACTACCCCTTATCCCTCTATCTCTCTCCCCTCCACCCTTAACCCTAAACCTTTAAACCATCTACCCTCTACCCTTGACCCTCCCTCCCTCTATCTCTCTCCCATTCCCTCCCTCTCTCTCTCTCAAGTATCATCAATATCCTACCCCCTCTCCCTCTCTTAGGTCTCTAACTCACTCACTCCCTCTATCTCTCTCCCCTTAATGCTAAACCATTAAACCATCTACCCTCTACCCTTAACCCTCCCTTCCTTTATCTCTCTCTCTTAAGTCTCTCCCTCCTAGCACCACTCCCTCTCTGAGGTCTCTCTCTCTCTCTCTCACTCACTCACTCTATCTCAATTCTTGCCCTCCTACCCCTTCTCCCTCTCTTAGGTCTTTCTTTCACTCACTCACTCCCTATATCTCTCTCCCCTCCACCTTTAACCCTAAACCCTTAAACCATATACCTTTTACCCTTAACCATCCCTACCTCTATCTCTCTCCCACTCCCTCCCTCTCTCTCTCTCTCAAGTATCTTCAATATCCACCCCCTCTCCCTCTCTTAGGTCTCTCTCTCACTCACTCCCTCGATCTCTCTCCCCTTAAACCTAAACCCTAAACTCTTAAACCCTCAACCCTCTACCCTTAACCCTCCCCTCCTTTATCTCTCTCTCTCCCAAGTCTCTCCCTCCTAATACCGCTCCCTCTCTCAGGTCTCTCTCTCACTCACTTTATCTCAGGTCTCTCCCTCCTACCCCTTCTCCCTCTCTCAGATGTTTCTCTCACTCACTCACTCCCTCTATCTCTCTCCCCTCCATACTTAACCCTAAACCCTTAAACCATATACCTTTTACCATTAACCCTACCTCCCTCTATCTTTCTCCCACTCCCTCCCTCTCTCTCTCTCTCTCAAGTATCTTCAATACCCTATCCCCTCTCCCTATCTTAGTTCTCTATTCCCTTAACCCTAAACTCTAAACCCTAAACCCTTAACCCTTCAACCCTCTACGTACTCTCTATCTCTCTCCCACTCCCTCCCTCTCTCTCTACTGAATTCCTCTATCTCTCTCCTCTACCCATAACCCTTAACCCTTAAACCTTCTACCCTCTACCCTCTCTCTCTCAAGTCTCTCCCTCCTACCCCCTCTCCCTCTCTCCTCTACCCTGAAACCCTCTGCCCTCTATCTCTCTCCCAATACTCCCTCCCTCCCTCCCCCCTCTCTCTCACTCCTAAGTCTCTCCACTCTGTTAGCTCTCAAAACCATAGGCAAGGATACCTCAAGGGGTTGCCAATCTCTTGGTACATTTTAGGGTAACAAAAAAAGGTTTGAAATAATTAAACCTTCTACTCTTTAGGTGCTGCTAAACCTAGGCAGGTGTACCTATAATGGATGAAGTAGACTTAACCTATGATCTTCCTTCCCACAACAATTTATCCACAATGGCATATAGAAGTGGACAAAATGGATCAAACTTGGAAGAATTTGTATACTAAAATGAAGACTAAATCCTAATATGCTTAACTAACAGATGTAAAAAAATATGAATGAGACTGAATGATGTGAATGGTGAGACCAGTGCCTTATAGGGTATGCAGAGTCAAAAGAAATATGAGATAAGTACTCTATTCTGAAAAGAATTCAAGCTGTTCAACATATGATTTGGTTTATAGCTTGTATAAACATGCAAGATTATAATTACCAAGTTCTTCTTAAATGATCCAATTGATATCTTCTAATTACTATGGTCAACTTAGAGGATTTAATCCTTACTGGAAAGAACCAATTAATTGATCACACAGTTACTGCAAATGTGTACTAAAAAACTGGAGGTAAACTTGTTACACCAATTCAAACAATCAGAGATCATAATTGGAGACAACTTCGATAATATTTTCAATAAACACGACCAACAACTGATACCAGAAACAATTGCAACACATCAAAAGACTTCCATTGATATCTCCGTGATTTTACATATGCAACATAATCTCATTTTTTTGTGGAACATTGTGTTCCTCTGAAATGTATCTATTCTATCCTACTGTTTTACCTACTACCTCATTTACAATTGAGAGTGATTATTTATACATCAGTATCCAAATAGGCACATCATTTCATATTCCAATATCAGAAAATAGTTACAATTAGGAATTTTCATGTCGGCCACAGTGCATAAGACTTCATCAATCATTCGTTGTAACATCCCCGTGAGTATGCCGAAGGCAACAATATCGCTGATCATCCCTTTGGTCTTCTGTACCTCGCCTTAACACAACTGAGTTGTGAAGAAATCATACCGAAAACCCCTAAAACCCCATTTGTCTCTCGCACATCACTGTAGCATTCCATTTATCACAACGAAGCCATATAGTATTCTTTTATTCTCTTTCAATTTCATCTTCGCATTTGTTATAGCTCATCTAGGTCGGTGAGATATCATAGAGATTGCAATACATTTTGACGATATGTATTTCTTGTGCCTTCCATTCACCAAGACCCAGGGAGCCTCTCACCAAAATGCACCTTGTTCTAACTCTCTCTCACTGTAACTTAATGGTGTTGAGAAGACCTTACAGAGAATCCACATTGTTCCATAGAAAGTTCCTTTATCTCTTGAGTCACCAAGACAACAGTAAACTCCTGTCGACAAAGTCCCCCTGTGCTCCATCGGTGAGACCGGGCACCTCGCCAAGACATTTTAGTTTTCTTACTGACTGAAATGAGTCTTAGCAATGAAGCCATTCATTGGTAGGACAATGAGCCTTTGAAGAGACTCATACCAATGCCAAAAGTTACACTAAACCCATTCCTTCATCTCATTCGCTGAGACTTATCCTGATGTGCTCTATCGGTGAAACAGCCTGATTTCATTGCAACTCTTGCTGAAGACCACCTCTCCATAGATCGACAAGACACTTCAGTTTTCTTACCAACTAAGTACACCTATTGCTAATGACCCCCTTCACATCTTATCAGGAAGACACTACTCCGATATACTTTAGTCTCACCGATGTACATTCCTCGTCGCCAGTCGGTAAGACAATGCTCAATCGCCAAGATCACTTGCTGAAAACCTTTAGCTTGGCCAAAAAATTTCCACATGTGCTAGTCAAAGAGAAAAAATGTTTTCACTATGACCCTACACTGATACTTATCAATTTGGCTGAAATGGATACTTGTGCATAGTCGGTATGACATGTGGAGATCGCCATGACGTTATATCGATGCCTCAATCCTTTGCTGATAAAACCTTTGATACACCTTTTGAAAAGACATTCATATTTCACTATGACCTTCACCCGAATATGACTCCTATTCCAATATTTGTCTTTCAAACATGGGTCAGTGAAACATGATGCATTCGGTGAAGCATTACAGCGATGATCCTGACTCATGCCGATATGAACACTCTCGTCGCTGAGACAATGAAACTGTTATGCCGATAACTGCCAGTGAATGAAATTCAATTTCCATGACATTAAAATGTCTTGATGATAGGTAACATAGACGTTTCGCTAGCAGAAGACAGAACATGTACAGGGAGAGCCTAATGAACTCACACCGATAGGCACTAGAATGCAAAAGATGCATGACTCAATGGATTCGATAGGCAACATGGGAAAAATATGAGCAAAATGATATGAAAATAAACCCCTACATTTATGAAAAGGATTCCAATGGAAACTTAAGGTTATGGAAAACATGTGAAAAAGCTCAGAAATTTATAGTTCCAATAGTGGCTCCATTTGGGATGAATGATAGTCAAATCATTGCAAGGATCTAAAATCTTTGGGTGAGTAGACCAGACCAAACACAAAATGAGCTAGTGAGTAGAATGGAAATGGAAATGAAACATGAAGGAATGAATGCAAAATGAATGGAAGATGGAGGTGAATGCAAAATGGAAATGCACTAGAACCCTAAACTACTGTGCATGGAAAACAAATTTAGAGAGGATACACAAGAGTTGTCCATACACTGGCAACCCTCAACCTCTATGTTTCAATTTCACCTTTCCTGAGCTGTTACAATCTAAATCTCAAACCAAGCCTTCCCCTATCAAACACTTGGTTTTGTGTTGAGTTCATCAAATGATTCCTAAAGATACTCATGTTATCCTTCCTGTCACTATAATTGCAAGTTGTTAGAGTATCATCAGGCTCGGTTTGGCCCAAAATCCCTACACCATCCTGTAGTTCAAATTCTTCAACATCTTGGGACAAACCCCTATTATTTTAAACATTCAAGATGCATGCATAAGAAATACAATATTCCTTATTATATTTCTCACTGTTATGGATCATAAAGCATTCAATCAACTGTATTTAAATTTCACAATCAAAGTGCCCCTCTTGAGAAACAAAAAATTATGTCAGAGCAACATTGTCTAAAACAAGCAAATCTGAAACCCTTCACATTTCTTTGATACCCCTATGACTCAAACCTTCAATATTAAGCATATATGAACCAATCAAATTTGGAACATTATCAGTCTTGGTATGTAGACAAATGTCTTCTCCACATGAGTTAGAAATTTCAAAAACACATACCTGATTCTGAACAGACACATGGATTTGGCATACCTCAAAGGTTTCACTATCAACTTGAGAAAGGCACTGAGAATCATATGAATCATTGCACAAAAAATCTTCACTATCAAAACAAATGCAAGTTGGATAAAGAACTTCAGGATCAACTTCATGTGTATATCTCTAATAGTCAAGAGTTAGCAAATCTGAAATTTACTCACAGCTGAGTAAACACGTTTCCACATTTTCATTATTACGGTCATACTCATCACTTTTGTCATCATCAAAAAGAGGCCCAGGATCAACTGAGAATGAAAAATTACTAGCACAGTCACTTGTTCCATAACTTGACACATCACTTTGTTTATCTAAAAATACCTTTTGCTCAACATCAAGTGGATCTAAAAATACCTGAAATTCATTTTGGGGCTAACCTTTGCAAAAAACTATCTGATCTTTTAAATCTTCATCATGCCATGGGCTTGAAAATTTTTGGAAACCATTCTCAAATTTACAACCCTCCTCTTCATCACATGTATCATTGTAGCTTTCAACTGCAACTAGAGGCATTGTAAATTCACTATCAACATTTCCCATTGCCTCTTCATCCTGATCCTCATAAGAGGTAAAAGGATCCCCTTGTTGTAGATCAAAAATCCTCAGGTGTATCTTCAAAATCTGAACACTCATTTGATCCCTCATAACACACACTGCTCTCCCTGTCACAATCTATCAAGCAAGAGAGATATCTTGTACCTTCATCTTTATTATGCAAGCTACCACAGGAATCATACTGACTTGCACATACCTCATCATCTATTGGATGCATTCCTTGATCAATTCTTCTATACTCAACAAAAATACAACAATTGGAATCGACATTGGTAGTGTCCCCATACCCTTTCCTCTCCATGGCATCAATGAACTTATTCAAGTGATCACAAACTTGTTGTATTGATAATTCTGACCAATGAACTAAATTAGGCTCCCATACCTTTATGAATTGCTCAGTAAACATGGTCCTTGTAGGCCTATGGTGAGAAGGTAACTGTATACAAATTTCTCTCATTCTATTGTACAAAGAAGTGAAATCTTCTCCACCATACCTCCTTATGTCAAGAAAAGCATCCCAAACACTTTTGAAATATTCATCATCTCTAGATTGTTGGTTTTGATACATACCTTGTTACAGATTCTGGCTAATATCTCCAAGTGAATTAGAATTGTGTTGCCCTTGACATTGATCACATTGACATTCTTGATAATTGCCAATTGCATTTGACACTGATTGCACTGACATTCTTGATAATTTGCCAATCTTTGTCTAGACAGGATAAGCATTTTCTTTCTTTAATGGCTGTGGAGGATAAGTGCTCTGGTGTGCATGATATGTATCACCTCCATTGTAGAAATTTCCATTTGTAATATCATGTGCTTGAGGGGCCCAATATCTTCCTACATCTGTATATTCATTCTAGTCCAATTCCAACCTTTTCCTCTGCCATTCTTCTATTTCCTTTCTCTGAGAATCATACAGTGCTTTGACCTCCTCAAAAGTTAAAGATTTATAATCAACTTGAGGAGTGTCATGATCAATAGGTCTGCCCCGATTACCCTCCATTTTCAAACCATTAAGGATCTTTTTCCTATCATATTTGAATAAATGCATTGTTTCTTTCAGAGTCGCAACCTACTTTTCCAAAAGTAGGAAAATGATTACTTTTGATCTTTTCCCCAGCGAAATCACCCCTTCTGAATCTTCTCAAATTATAACCTTTTCTTTAATGACTCTATAATGTGGTCTTCAACCAAATTTTCTGATATGTTTCCCCAGCAGAGTCACCAATTTGTTAGCTCTTAAGAATGCAGGCAAGGATACCTCAAGAGGTTGCTAATCTCTTGGTACATTTTAGGGTAATAGAACAAGGTTTGAAATAATTAAACCTTCTACTCTTTAGGTGCTGCTAGACCTAGGTGGGTGTACCTATAACAGATTAAGCAGACTTAACCTATGATCTTCCTTCCTACAACAATTTATCCACAATGGCATATGGAAGTGGACAAAATGGATCAAACTTGGAATAAATTGTATACTAAAATGAAGACTAAATCCTAATATGCTCAACTAACAGATGTAAAAAAATATGAATGAGACTGAATGATGTGAATGGTGAGACCAGTGCCTTATAGGGTATGCAGAATCAAGAGAAATCTGAGATAAGTACTCTGTTCTGGCAAGAATTCAAGCTGTTCAACATATGATTTGGTTTATAGCTTGTATAAACATGCAAGATTATAATTACCGAGTTCTTAAATGATCCAATTGATATCTTCTAATTACTATGATCAACTTAGAGGATTTAATCTTTACTAGCAAGAACCAATTAATTGATCACATAGTTACAACAAATGTGTACTGACAAACTGGAGGTAAACTTGTTACACCAATTCAAGCAATCAGAGAACATCACAATTGGAGACAACTTCGATAATATTTACAATAAACATGACCAACAACTGATACCAGAAACAATTGCAACACATCAAAAGACTTCCATTGATATCTCCGTGATTTTACATATGCAACATAATCTCATTTTTTTGTGAAACATTGTGTTTCTCTGAACTGTATCTCTTCTATCCTACTATTTTACCTACTACCTCATTTACAATTGAGAGTGATTATTTATACATAAGTATCCAAACAAGCACATCATTTTATGTTCCAATATCGACAAACAGTTACAATTAGGAATTTTCATGTCGGCCACAATGCATAAGACTTCATCAATCATTCGCTGTAACATCTGCATGAGTATGCCGAAGGCAACAATATCGCTGATCATCCCTTTGGTCTTTTGTACCTCGTCGTAACACATCCGAGTCATGAAGACATCATATCAAAAACCCCTAAAACCCCATTTGTCTCTCGCATGTCACTGTAGCATTTCGTTTGTCACAACAAAGCCATATAGTATTCTTTTATTCCCTTTCAGTTTTGTCTTCGCATTCATTACAGATCATTTGGGTCGGTGAGATATCATAGAGATTATAATATTTTTTGCTGATATGTAATTCTTGTGCCTTCCATTCGCCAAAACCCAAGGAGCCTCTCACCGAAATGCACCTTGTTCTAACAAACTATCGCTGTAACTTAATGGTGTCAAGAAGACCTTACAGAGAATCCACCTTGTTCTGCCAAAAGTTCCTTTATCTCCCAACTCACCAAGACAATAGTAAACTCCTACCGACAAAGTTCCCCTGTGCTCCATCGACGAGACCGAGCACCTTGCCAAGACATTTTAGTTTTCTTACTGACTGAAATAAGTCTTATCGATGAAGCCATTCATTGGCAAGACAATGAGCCTTCAAAGAGAGTCATACCGATGCCAAAAGCTACACCAAACCCATTCCTTCATCTCATTCACTGAGACTTATCCTGATGTGCTCTATCGGTGAAACACCCTATTTTTGTTGAAACTCTCGCCGAAGACCACATCTCCATAGATTGCCAAGACATTTCAGTTTTCTTACCGATTGAGTCCACCTGTCACTGATGACCCCCTTCACATCTTATTAGCAAGACACTACTCTGATATACTTTAGTCTCACCGATGTACATTCCTCGTCACCAGTTGGTAAGACAATGCTCAATTGCCAAGACCAGCTACCAAAAACCTTTAGCTTGGCCGAAACATTTCCACATGCACCAGTCAGAGAGACAAAATGTTTTCGCTATGACCTTACGCTAATACTCATCAATTTGGCTAAAATGAATACTTGTGCACAGTTGGTATGACAAGTGGAGATCGCCATGACCTTATATCGATGCCTCAATCCTTTTCCAATAGAACCTTTGATACGCCTTTTGACAAGACATTCCTATTTCGCTATGACCTTCACCCGAATATGACTCCTATGCTAATATGTGTCTTTCAAACATGGGTCGGTGAAACATGACGCGTTCAGTGAAGCATTACACCGATGATCCTAACTCATGTCGATATGAACACTCCCATCGCCAAGATGATGAAACTATTATGTCGATAACTACTTGTGAATGAAATTCAGTCGCCATGACATTAAAATGTCTTGCCGATAGGCAACATAGATGTTTTGCTAGCAGAAGACACAACATGGATCTGGGAGAGCCTAATGAACTCACACTGATAGGAGCCAGAATGCAAAAGATGCACGACTCAATTGATTCGATGGGCAACATGGGAAAAATATGAGCAAAATGATATGAAAATAAATCCCTACATTTATGAAAAGGATTCCAATGGAAACTTAAGTTTATGGCAAACATGTGAAAAAGCTCATAAATTTATAGTTCCAACACACTCTACCCTTAGCCCTCTACCCTTAATTGTTAAATGCTTAAATCCTCTACCCTCTATCTCTCTCCCACTCCCTCCCTCTCTCTCTCTCTCAAGACTCTCCCTCCTATCCCCTCTCCCTCTTTGAGGTCTCTCTCTCTCTCACTCACTCCCTCTATCTCTCTCCCCTCTAAAGGAACTTTATATTTTTTCTCCTTATGTTCCATTCCTACCCTACTTGGTGTTACTGGTCTTTCATGGTGTCAAAATTTTCCTTGGGTTGGTCATTTTAGCATTTTTTTCATATAAAAACCTTGTTTTTATTTTATGCCTTGGTTGGGATATATTTCAATGTTACTTTTTGAGGGGTTTTTAAATGACTTATGTCCTATCATTCCATCTAGGCTGAGTCACTTTGTTTTAATATTTTATTTCCTCTGTAGGGTTTTATTTTCCTATGTCTTGGTTGGCCTCATGTTTCATCATTTAAAAACAACTTATGTCGTTGTTTACCATCTACCTAGTGATGTCCTCTTGTCCTTTTAATATTTTTTTTGTTTTGTAGAAGGATGAAGTTCGTGCAATCTCAACCACTCCTTGCCATCCCAAGATGACCCCACCACACCACTTTGGTTGATCACAATATCATGGGTGGTCACCACATGTCCTATCTAGTGAGGCCAAAGGTGATAAGTTTGGTTAACCATTGATCAACTATTATCAAATCTTAACAGTTTCTCACCATGGCATAATCGAAAGTTGCAGGGTTTTTACTAATCATGATATCATGGGTGGGCACCATGTGTCTCATCTGATGAAGTCAAATGAATGAAGTAAATACTGTGGTAAATTAATCCATCCTTAATACATTAAAAGGTTGGTTACTAAAGTTTTCTTGAGGTGCACATGTTTGAAATTAGCGTATATGTTATAATCTTGATGAAAATGCTACTCGATGGTTAATAATAAGGTTGGCGACTGTGTTGAAAGAACAAGATCACAAATGCTCAAGATCTACGGTTTCCCACCATCGTGTGATCAAAAGTCGTAGGATCTTTACTGATTGTGATATTGCGGGTGACGGCCACGTGGACAGCTAAAATTTAAATCTACATCAAATATGGTTGGAGCCATTCGTGCGGTGTGTGAGTGAGATTAAATGGTAGATAAGACATTTGTAGGCATGATTTGATCGAGATAAAATCAATTCTCCTATTTTATTTGTATCACAAAGCATTCAAGTATTTTTCAGAGTAGTTTTAGAGCTGAAAGAAAATTTGTGGATCTCTATAGCCAGAATTTGGGACTTCTACAAACAAAGCCATGAGTTAATTTATGTGCTTCCCAATCATTCTGCACTTGAATTTGGGAAAATATTTGTTGTTCTTGTCATTGAGCTTGTTGATAAAAGTGTTAGGGCTATAGTTTAATTATAGTTGTGAGAAATTGTAGTGTTTTGTTTTATGATTTCCTATCTTTGGTTAGTCCTAGCTATTCAAAGCATGAAATTGTAAAATGACCCTAGTTTTTAAAAGATGGCACTACCAAAGCAAAATTCTAGCCAAGTTGACTATTTAAAAAGAAACCTGTATGATGATCTCCTAGGTCAATTTCCCTACTCAATGAATGATAGGAAGAAGGGATTGGTTCTAATGTGAGGGAAAGTCTTGGGGGAAGGGTTAGTATATAATTTCTCTAACATTGTCAATGCTAGGGTTCCTCTAACAGGCTTGGAAATGTTTAGATTATGGTATGGGTAGAGGAATTTTCCTCACCCCTTTTTAAATGGTTGGATGTATGATTTGGGAAAGCTGGTGGTCCCAAACCTATTCCTTGACATAGAATTACTTAGGGTAGTGGCTGCAAGATATGACCTTGTCACATGCGTAATCAGGGATAATGATGGAAAGGTTTTGTTGAGCGTTAATAGAGAAGAGGTCCAAAAGAATTTTTACTTGAGTGAACTAAGTGAAGACTTGGATCCTATCAATCTTGAGGAAATGAAGTAGCAATATGCAAAGTTGAAGTCTCTTTTTAGAGCTAAGTTACTTCCACCTCGTCTGGCTAGGGCAAGAGGTTCACAATTTCATATTAGCCCTAGTGACTAGGAACCTTTTAGATTAAATTATTTTGAAAATCATTTCTTGGCCACTTTCTATTCATTGTGTTAGATTTTGGGTTTCAATCCTGGTATGGTGATGCCTGTTGCATACATGCTCATGGGGGTACAAATACAACACCCTAACTTCTTTGTGACATATGACTTTGTTTCTTTCTTGGCTAAGAGGATACATGAAGGGTTGTCAAAAGTGCAGAAAAATGATATCGGTACTCATTTCTTCTCGTATTATGTGTTGATGCATATGTTCTTGTTCAAGAATGCTGAATTTTTCTTTGAAAATATGGAATTAAGGAAATGAGTTGATCAAGAGAGATTTCCAATACAGTTATGGGTTGCACATTTATCTTCCAATAAGGAAAGCACCAGTTATGTGTAATTTGACAATTTCTTTGCTTCTAGATTGAGGGCTAGATTGATGGTGAATGTACCCAGGATCCTTGAGAAATTGCATGATTTTCTCAGGCCAAAAGGGAGGAAGTGAGAATTGAAAATTTTCCATAACTAGGGTGACATTATCCCATACCCAGTTAGCACTGTTTTGAGAGTATACAATTTTCAAGGAACCCCCCATATACTGCCGTACAATGTGCCACCAAGAGTGGGGTTTGCAGAAGTTATGTGGCAAATAGGTTGTATCCATGAGGACAACCTCATAGGGAGGGGTAAGGGAACATTTTTTTCCTGATTATATAGTGGTGTCTGATTTTACCTTTTCAAAAGGAGGCTAGGTACATTTTGAGAAATTCTTTGTTGATAACCATTTGAGGTGTGGTCCAAAGTGGCAGCATGATCTTGAGGGTTTATTTTCCCTTTTAAGATAGAGTAAAGGATGGAAAAGTTGTACATGAGTTCAACTTTCTTGAGGATTTGATCATGTAAATGAATTTGATCTAAATAGATAGGATTTGAACAAGGAGAAATGGATAGCTTATGATAAGCTATTAGATATTGTGCATAAGATGGATCCAAAGTATAATCCATTGTTGGAGTTCAATCCATACCATAAGAATATTGACTTTCTAATGGAGAACTTTAAGGAAATTATGGGCACATTGAGGACCAAAAAGATAAATTTAGAACTGAGTCTTGGTGTACAGGAAGAAGGTGTTAGCCCAATTGAAACAAGGCCAGCATACCAACCTATAGAAAGGTGGCCTATTTATAGGAGGAAAAAGGATGATAGTAGTGATGAAGAGGAAGTGGATAGAAAAGGAAAGAAAATAATGAAGTTTCCTTCACAACCAAGTCCAAACTTCATAGTGCCTAGGGCAATTAAAATCATTGATTTAAAATCATCACTAGAAGACAGTCCCTCATCACCACCATCTGAGCCAAGCCCTAAAAGACAAAGAATTGATCAACCACACAAGAATTTGAAGGATGAAATTATTGTTACTGATCAGGACATGCAGGTTGGTATTCCTTCCCCTCCTAGGCCATCTGAATTGGTTCTATCTAATTTAGATATGAAAGGAAAAAGTGTACAAGATGCAAGAATGGAATCATGTAAGGAGTTTCTAGATGACAATACATTTGTAAAACCTCTTGTATTCTTGAAATTGGTATGGATTATAAAATTTGAAGAATATCAAGAGAAATGTAAGAAGAGAAGAGAACTAAGTCCTGACAGGTTAGGCCAGGATAATGATGAGGAGGCAACAACTGAATTAATGGAGGAATTTAAGAACATCACTCATGAAGAGGGAAGAAGACAGGTGATTTAGGCTAGTGTGTTGATTCTTTCTAAATGGGACATTGCAGATGTTGTAGCATTTAATGCTATTTTAAAGTCCAAGGATCATTTGCAAGACTTTGAAGAAGTCAAGGCAACATTGTAAGATTCTACCTTCAGTGAGGAATATGAAACTTTGGCAATTTGGGCATAGGCCCCTCAAGGAAGAAAGCCAAATGTTACAGATATTAATCCAAATTTCAGAGGAGGATTAATAATAAAGAGATATTTAGAGACCTCAACCACTAAGGCCACTAATTTGACTGTGAATGTGGCCAAATTGGACCAAAAGACTACTGAAAGGAAGGAGGATGAAAAGAAGAGCCTAATAGAGAAGTATAACCTTTTGATTGGGGAATACAACAAGATGTAACAGAGGAATGTTGAGTTGCAGACTGAGGTGGAAAGGTTTAGGTATAAATAGATTGTGGATACATCAAGTGCTCTAGGGACTAGTACATTAGCTTCCACAATAGGGTTAGTGCCTCCTGCTTCTCCAATTGTTTCCACACCAGAGTCTCCTAGTCAGAATCTTTCTCTCACCCCTCCTTTAGAACAAATTGATGAAGAAACAAAGTGCTCTGTTGATCCTACAAAGAAGCAGCTCTTGCGAAGAATTAATGAATTGCAAACATCATTTAAGGTAAGTGAGGAGGGATCTCTTTCAAAGTAAAAGGATATTTTTACTACTGTCTTGAGGAATTTAAATGAAAAGGTTGATAGTAAATTGCTATCTATACATTCTTTATAGTCTTTTCTATTAGTTGCAATAAAGAATATTGATAGGGATCATGAAGTAGTGATACCATTGATTGAAAATTGGATCCCTAGGGCTAGTGATTTGGATGTAATGTATAAGGCTTTAAGGATTGATACAAATAATAGGCCCCAATCATTAAAGATTACTCAAGTGTTGGTTAAATCATTGCAAGGTTTTCAGACCCTACCAGATGATTTGAGTAGGAAGATCAGGGAATTGGTGAAGAATTTTAATGATTGCAGTAACACATTGCTACTAGATATAATTGATAAGTAGGGCAAAATCAGGTCACTCCAGCAGTGGAAAGATCAAGCAAGTGAAGTCATCAATGATCAAATTAAATTAATTTGTGATGAGTCAAATTATGACTTGTTGGTGAGCTGTATGGATAAAATAATCAATACTTGCTCATTTTTGGAAGCTTTTGAAAGAGATGCAAATTAGCTAGCAGTAAAATACACAGCTTATAATACCAAGGTGAATGAGGTTATTAATTTTGACTGGCCGATTAATGAAGAATACCAAAAATGGGTAACTAAATATTTGGCTGAGGAAGAGTAAAAGGAATGGACTACTAATAGGTGGTAAATTGGATGCTCTAGTTATAATGCTTTCCATTTTTTCTTTGATGGCATTCTCGACATGGGTTTCTTGTTTTTTTTTGTTGTTGCATCAACTTTTCGCAGCTGACATGATGAACAAGAATATTCTCCAAGGTGATGGCTATTGTAACAATTTTTGGAATATCAGCAGGTGTGCCAACTAGCTAGTGACATGTGTACTTTTTCGTCCGATGCTTGTTTGCTCCTTCATTTTCTATAAGAAAGATTTCAAGGCCAGAAGTACAGGTTAGCAAGTTATATAATTTTTGGTCGGGTCTAAGTGAAGTTGCAGAGCAAATTGTAAAGTCTGATGGTTTTAGAGATAAATACAATTTAGGTTCTAAGTTATTCTATAATTGGTTATGAATTCATGGGGATTTAATTTTTTTATAACAGTACTAGCATTTGAGTTGAAATGATAAATTCAAACTCATGTCTCTCCATTGTACATGCATATCCTAATTTTGAATAAGAAGACTAAGGGTTGTTTCATTTATCTCGCTGTTGTGGTGTGTATAATCCTTATTTTAGCTTTAATTCATAGAATTAATTAAAATGTTTGAATGGGATTATAAGTGGATATGTTTTGTATAAGGATTTGATAATTAGTATTGGGTGAGAATGCATACTGATGAAATTGTAATGCAATATTGTCAGGGATCTTATATGTTATGTATTAAATCTATCATAAACCTTTAGATGCTTATGAATTTGACTCTTGCAATGGATATATGGCACTAATCTAGGTTGTACTTATTTGTGTAGTTCAATAATTGTTTGTCTTTTCCTAGAGCTTGCTACAAATTGAAAATTAATGACTATATTTTACTATGGATTGTGTTGTAGCTATCTCATTCTCCACATAGTTGATATTATCGGTGAATAGCCAATTTTATTCGATATTATCCTATTGTGTTGAGCTATTCAATAGGATTATCTATTATGTGTTAATTTTGTTTAGGGTATTGGTGAAGAGGTTGTAAACACATTAAGGGATCACCCTCTCAGGTCTTACATATCCCAAATTGTAGGAGGCTTTTTAAAGTCCTCGTCAATTGGTCTAGGTCCTTTGAGTTGCCCTTGATTGGAATTGGCAATCCCATAGGTAGATTAGAAGACCAACCTAGTTATAGTGTAAAAAACAAACCAACACCCTCTACCTTTAACCCTAAATCATTAACCCTTACACTCTAAACCCTTAAACCCTCTACCCTTTATCTCTCTCCCACTCCCTCCCTCCCTCTCTCTCTCAAGTCTCACCCTCCTAACCCCTCTCCCTCTCTCAAGTCTCTCTCTCTCTCGCTCACTCTTATCTCTCTCCCCTCTACCCTTAACCCTCTACCCTCTATATCTCTCCCACCCCCTCCATCTCTCTCTCACTAAATCCCTCTATCTCTCTCCCCTCTACCTGTTGGTTGTTTTTACTATAACCAAGTTGGTCTTCTAATTTACCTATGGAATTACCAATTCCAATCAAGGGAAACTCAAAGGACCTAGACCAACTATCAATGATTTTAAAGACCTCATACACTTTAGGCTTTGCAAGACTCGGGAGGGTGATCCCTTAATGCATTTACAACCTCTGCACCATTATCATAAACAACATTAGCAACAACATATAATCTCATTTAAAAGCTCAACATAATAGCATAATACTGAATAGAATTGGTTGTTCATCAGTAATATCAATTATTTGGAGCATGAGATAACTACAACACATTCCAAAGTGTAAAATAGTCATTGATTTGAAATTTGTAGCAAGTGCTAGGTAATGAAAAACAAAATACTGAACCGTACAAATTAGTACAACTTACATCAGTGCCATATATCCATTGAGGGAGTCAAATTCATAAACATCTAAGGGTTTATGACATATTTAACACATAACATATAAGATCCTTGAGAACATCGCTTTACAAATTCATCAACATGTATTCTAACTCAATACTACTTATCAAATCCTTATACATAACATATCCACCGAAAAGCCCCATTTAAGATTTTTTGAATGCTTTGTGATACCAAAAGTAGAAGAATATTTACTTTATTTCAATCAAGCCATGGCAGTAGATGTCATGGTGGCCATTAAAGCTTACTCGTGCGTTGTATGAATGACTCTAATCACATTTGATGTAGATTCAAATATTAGCCGTCGATCCTTCACCTTGGTGAGATCATCAGACAACTACATTCAAAGCAAACTAACATAGTCTCCATTGTTGCAATAAGGATCCCACCATACTAATTTTTATCATGCAATGGTGGGCAACCATGGATCTCAACCATCGGAAATATTGTTCATTCAACACAGTCGCCAGCCTTGTTATTAACCATTGAGCACCTTTTTATCAAGATTATAACATGTTTGTTGATTTAAAACATGTACATCTTATAACTGCTTTAGTAACCTACGACATAATGTATTAAAGACGCATCAAAGTATTTATCACTCCTTTAGCTTCACTGGATGAGACATGTGGCACTCACTCGTGATATTGCAATCAACAAAGACAGTGTGGTGTGGTCATCACGGGATGGCAGGAATGGATGAGATCACACATCGATTGATCTATGACCATGTGAACTTGTCCCTCTGCAAAATAAAAGCATTTATTAGGGGAGAGGACCCAGTAGTTGTGCAGGGTGCAAAATAAAAAACATTTATTAGGGGAGAGGGCACACTCAATCATGACAATAATACCCAGTCTTACCATATATTTATACTATATATTCTAAATAAATAGTCAAAATGTAAATAAAGGAAAAACCAAATGTTGATAAAAAATGGACCCATACTTGAACACATGAGAATGTCTAAATGTTATATGAAAAAAACATATATACATTCATGAAGAAGTGAAATAAGTATTTTTTTTGTTTTAAATAAAATATCACAACTCTCCACTATAAGTATATCATTTAAAAAATGAAATGCTCATTTAATAAAATAAGACACTCATTTAAACAAGTATTGTTATCATAGTGAAAAAATATTGTTCTTATGTGTACAACAATTGGGGTAGCAATATACAAGCATTGGATAATTATATATTAATAGTTTGTCCTATCACAAATATAAAAGGTGAGCACAATAAATAACATGTATTTTCCAATTAAATGTGAAGGATTTTCAAAAAAATTTAGTGTTCAACTATTGGTCCATTTTGTTCAATATAAGTTGTATTTTAAATAATTATGTCCTATTTTTATAACAACAAATACATTTTTTGTGTTCAACTATTAGTCCATATGTGTTGAATATAAAAGATAGAGATTCAAAGACTTATGGTTATCAATAAGTATTTGGTCCACTTAGGTTGCATATTAATTTTAATTTAAATAAAAATATCATATTCTACAAGCAACAAATGATATTTTTTTAGTTCAACTATTGGGGGTTCCATGATTATGTTTTGGGGTATGTGTAAGATCATGATGGGCCAAAAAGTGGCAATATGATGGGTATTTGTAGGGGTATGTGGCTGATGAATTTTTTTTTACCCAAAATTGATGAAATGAAAGGAGATTCTCAGCTTTCCACCAATATAAATTATGCTTCACTTTGAATTTAATAAATAATTATTATTCATTTTCTATTTGAATTATGACAAAAGTCCTAATTGACAGGCTGATTGAAAAACATCTATAGCTTTCCAACAATATCACATTTTTGAATCAAAACATGTATCACATTCTATGCTTCACATACTATAATGGTTAAAAAAAGAAAAAATGAATTTCATGAAGTTTTAACCAAGTTAAGGTGGTCGACATACAAGTTTTTATATTTTTAAATTTGTAATAAAAATCATAAATAATTATTTACTTGGAAAAAATTACAAAAAAATATGCATCACATCTGAACATAAGTCCTCTACTTATGTCTAAAATATTATAACAATATATTATCATTTTATTGTGGTTAGGGTGGTGACAAACACCTACTTATTTTTTCCCTAAAATTTAAGTACTCTGCATTGAAATATCCAAATTTCACCAAATAGATTTTTTATTTTCTAAATAAACCTAGTAGTTTAGAAACTACAATCAATTTGCTACAGATTCTATTTTTACATATTTTTTAAATAATATAGATAACTTATTCAAATTTTTACATCAAGTTTCCTAACTCTGATTTTTCTGAATTTTTTGCCACTTAAGGCCCTATTCTTTCCATGATGATCCTACACATACCCTTTGGTCGAACATTGAAAAAGTAAATTTTTAAACACTTCTCAAAAGATCTAACGATGTGGAGAGTTGCATGATGAGTCATGCCTCCAAACCTTAATTATAAATAAATAAGAGACAAATCTACATTTCAAAAAAGAAATGAAGGTTCTACAATATTCCAATCAATTGCTACATTTTGAGAAAGTTAGCTTGCATGACTATTGGGCCCTCTCTCCTAAAGGAATAAGGGGACATCACTAGGCTAGCGACAAACAATGACATAAGTTTTTTTAATGAGGGAACATGAGACCAACAAAAGACTTTAGAAAAATAAAGTCAGGCAAAGGAAAAAAATGATAAAACAAAAAGGGCCCTAGCCTAGATGAAGCGATGGAGCTTAAGCCATTTTAAAACCTTCCCAAAAAGTAATGACCAAATAGATCCCATTCAAGGTGAAACATGAACACTAGGGTTTTACATGAAGACGAAGGTAAAACCCCATCCTTAGGACTTTCCTGAACACCATAGATGACCAAAGATACAAGGAAGGATAAAATAGAACACAAAGAACAAAACTTTGAAGTTCCATCACTACCCATAACCCTAAACCCTAAACCATTATCCCTTAAATCCTCTACCCTCTCTCTCTCAAGTATGTCCCTCCTATCCCCTCTCCCTCTCTCAGGTCTCTCTCTCTCTCAATCCCTCTATCTCTCTCCTCTCTACCCTAAACCCTAAACCCCAAACCTTTAAACCCTCTACCCTCTACATTTACCCCTCTACCCCTTATCTCTCTCCCACTCCCTCCCTCTTTCCCTCTATCTCTCTAGTCTCACCCTCCTACCCCCTCTCCCTCTCTCAAGTCTCTCTCACTCTCTCACTCTTATCTCCCTCCCCTCTACCCTTAACCCTCTACCTTCTACCCTCTGCCCTTAACCCACTATTCTCTATCTCTCTCCTGCTCCCTCCCTCTCTCTCTCACAGAATCCCTCTATCTCTCTCCCCTCTACCCATAACCATAGAACCTTAACCCTTAAACCCTCTACTCTCTACCCTCTACCATCTCTCTCTCTCAAGTCTCTCCTTTCTATCCACTCTCCCTCTCTTGGGTCTCTCTCTCTCACACTCTCCATCTATCTCCTCTCTAACCTTAACCCTAAACCTTAAACCATTAACCCTTAAACTCTAAACCCTTAAACCATCTACCCTCTACCCTCTCTCTCTATCTCTCCAATATCTCCCTCCTACACCCTCTCCCTCTCTTAGGTCTCTCTATCTTTCACTCACTCCCTCTATGTGCCTCCCCTCTACCCTTAAACCCTAAACCATAAACCCTTAACCCTTAAACCCTGAACACTTAAACCCTCTACCCTCTACCCTCTACCCTTAACTCTTTCTCCCTCTATCTATCTCCCACTCCCTCCCTCTCTCTCTCTTTGGGTCTCTCCATCCTATCACCACTCCCTCTCTTAAGTGCTCTCTCTCTCTCTCTCTCTCTCTCTCTCTCTCTCTCTCTCTCTCTCTCTCTCTCTCTCTCTCTCTCTCTCTCTCTCTCTCTCTCTCTCTCTCCTAAGTCTCTCCACTCTACCCTTAGTCCTCTACCCTTAACCCTTAAATCCTTAAATCTTCTACCCTCTATCTCTCTCCCACTCCCTCCCTCTCTCTCTCTCTCTCCAGACTCTACCTCCTACCCCCTCTCCCTCTCTTAGGTCTCTCTCTCTCACTCACTCCCTCTATCTCTCTCCCCTCTACCTTTAACCCTAAGCCTAAACCCCTAACCCTTAAACTCTAAACCCTTAAACCCTCTACCCTCTATGCTTAGTCCTCTACCCTCTATCTCTCTCCCACTCCCTCCCTCTCTCTCTCTCTCTAGACTCTCCCTCCTACCCCCTCTCCCTCTCTCAGGTCTCTCTCACTCACTCAATCCCTCTATCTCACTCCCTCTACCTTTAATCCTAAAACCTAAACCATTAACCCTTAACTCTAAACCCTTAAACACTCTACCCTCTATCTCTCTCCCACTCCCTCCCTCTCTCTCTCAAGTCTCATCCTCCTACCCCCTCTCCCTCTCTCAAGTATCTCTCTCTCTCTCACTCACTCACTCTTATCTCCCTCCCCTCTACCCTTAACCCTCTACCCTCTATCTCTCTCCCACTCTCTCTGTCTCTCACTAATCCCTCTATCTCTCTCCCACTCCTCTGTCTCTCATTGAATCCCTCTATCTCTCTTCCCTCTACCTCTTGGTTATTTTTACTGTAACTAGGTTGGTCTTCTAATTTACCTATGTAATTTCCAATTCCAATCAAGGGTAGCTTGAAGGACCTGGACCAACTAGTGAGGATTTTATAGACCTCCTATAGTTTGGGCTCTCTAGGACCTAGGAGGGTGATCCCTTACTGAATTTACAACCTCTAAACCATTATTGTAAACAACATTAACAACAACATATAATCTCATTTAATAGCTCAACATAATAGTATAATATTGAATATAATTGGCTATTCATCAGCAATATCAACTATTTGGAGCTTGAGATAATGACAACACATTCCATAGTGTAAAATAGTCATTGATTTACAATTTGTAGCAAGCACTAGGTAAAGACAAACAAAATACTAAACCATGCAAATTAGTACAACTTACATCAGTGCCATATATCCATTGAGGGAGTCAAATTCATAAAAATATAAGCGTTTATGACAGATTTAACACATAACAAATAAGATCATTGAGAACATTGCTTTACAATTTCATCAACATGTAGTCTGACCCAATACTACTTATCAAATCCTTATACAAAACATATCCACCTACAATCCCATTCAAACATTTTAATTAATTCCTTGAATTAAAGCCAAAACAGAAATCATACACACCACAAGAGTGAGATGAACGAGACAACCCTTGATTATCTTATTCAAAATTCAAATATGCATGTACAATGGAGAGAAATGAGTTTGAATTAATCAATTCAATTCAAATTCTAGTACTGTCATAAAACATCAAATCCCCATGAATTAAAAACCTACTATAGAATGACTCAAAACCTAAATTGCATTTTCCTTAAAACCATCAAACTTTACTATTTTCTCTACAATTCTACCTAGATTTGATAAAAAAATATCTAACTTGCTAGTCCATACTTTTGACCTTGAAATCGTTCTTATAGAAATGAAGGATCAAACAAGCATTGAGCTAGAAAGTACCTCTCATTTCACATGCTTTTCTTCACAAAACTCTTGAGGACAACAGGTATACCTTCTTTATTTCTCATCATATTCCCTATTCATGCATCCTACAATTACAATAGTATCCATGGGGCCTCTTACACAAGCTATAGTAATCACAAAAAGTGTAAGAGCCCCTTTATATCATGTTTGGACTACAAAACCCTAAAAAATAGGGTAACCAGGCTGTATGCAAAAAAATGAAGCTTTCTAACTCAAATCAACTCTTTAAGCCCTCAAATTAGATTCAAATCAAAGCTAACACATATCTTCATGACCTGGAATTGATTTCACATCAAAATATGGCTACATGTGACCGTATAGTGCTGCATAACATGAAAAATACATAAATTTTGAAGAACCACACAAATTTTTGAATGTCAAGAGCTTGTATTTTAAATCCTCAAACATCAGCAACAATTACAATGATCACTTTATTCATTTTAAAGGCCTTTACACATCAACCACTAAACAACCACATCTACAACTGAATTTTTAGTCTTTTATGATCACATGAAACATAAAACACACTAATTTCAAGGTTGTTAACATCACTATTGAAATATTTTAATTTTTTGACGTTTCAAACATTAAAAAGTACATCATTAAATTAATTATGTAATGGCATAATAATTAAAAACATCATGAATTAATTATGTAACCACATAAGTCAAATATAACTCTATCAAGAAATTAATATCAAATATATAATATAATCGCATAACTCATACATTTCAATGTCATTGATCTTCTTCTTCATCCAACTCTTTGTCTATATCATCCGATCGAGATTCGACATTGTAAGGATTGGTCTTATCATCATCATCATCATTGATATTAGTTTTGATAATTTCATTACCCACACAGATATCATCTTCATGAACATTAACTCCTACATCATCATGATCTAGTTCCTCATCTTAAACATCTTAGTTAGGGACATCATCAACTAACTATTGATCTTGATCATCATCTACATCATCTTTTAGTTCTTCGGTATCTTCTTCTTCCAACACATTATACTTTACTAGCCTTCCTCTTGGATCATGTCTAACAACAAATGACCAACCTAGTTTACTTGGAACCTTTGAGTAAAATACCTACTCACATTGGCTTGGAAGAACATAGGGCTGATTTCCAGCTTGCTCGATCAACCTTGTATTAACCATGGTAAATCCATTATCATGTTCAATAACATTTATGTCAGGATCATTTTCATTCAATCGTATCCTATACCATAGGATGGAAAACATAATTAATCTAAAGGACTTAAAGTCACACTTGAAAGTATATCATCCAAAATCCCATAGTAATAATTTTTTGAGACTTCTAGATGTATGTCGCTTCTAGATGAAACATTAGTCACTTGAAAGACTGCAGTTATAGTAGAATCATAGGTTTTCTTCATGTCATCCAACATTTTTACTCAAAATTTATGACCATTGCACCACATAGCCTTGTGGTGTTTCACGTGTAATATGTCAAACATGTAAAAAATATTGCAATATTGTTAGCTGATAAACATATTTATTCTTGGCCAAATGTATGCAAAGAAAACAACCTCAACATATATATACATCAATATAATTGAAAATAATTAAATAATATGGGTCATTAATATATTTATATGTACTTGTTTATCTCTTAAACCATATGATAAATCAATTTCCCTTTGTGTAACATTGGAATCTCCATTACGATGAGCTTCTTTAACCAATGAGGCCACACCTTCCCATGTTAATGCACAACTAGATTGTTGACATCGTTCAATTCATACTATCATCCAATCAAGATTTTTTATGACGTACAAATGTAGTTCATCCCACTCTCGACCAATTGTATAAAAAAAAATTGAAATTCACAAATGACGTATAATTAGTTAAATATCGTAGTATACGACCATAATTTATAATTGATGTATATTGAAGAATAAAAATTAAATAAGTAAAATATACATAAAAACCATATGTAAAATGTATTCCAATTAATCTCCATGACCATCTTATAATTATCTCACTTTCCTCAATCTACCTTTCCCCATTAGGTACTCCCCTTCAAATTTTTTAATGGAGTTGGGATCCCAAATGTGATCTACATGGATCTTTACTGCAAACATAGGAAGATATTCACTAATGTACACCATGGTCTAGTATACCATATTTCCCTCCACCATAGAACCCTCAAGATGTGCTCTTTGTATAACCAAATCCTTCAAAAAATTTAGGTGCCTCTCAACCATCCACATTGGCCTAGTGTGTACAAGTCCACACAATTCAATCTCCTCAACTTGGTGTATGAGGTAGTGTTCTTGTGCATTGAAAAGTGTTGAAGGTAGACACTTTTTCATTTCATACATTAGTTGAGGAATTTTTCTCTTCCAATAATTTATATCTTCTTTATGGATTTCTTTAGATGACAACCATCTACAAGTGATTCAAGGCACAAATATATTAATGAGATTTTACAAAAATATACAGTATATTACATAACAAGTAAAAAATGGAAATTATAAGATGTATACAATGAATTGAACAAATATCGCTACTTACCTCATGTATTTTCCAAGATCATATATAACTTGCTTGACATTGTTTTCAAAGTTTTCTGGGAGAGATAGAGGTAGAATGTACTGCAACAATTATAAAATGATCTTTTCATTATTTTTCCAAAAGTAGTAAACACAATACACTAAAAAGTACATGCATTATACAAGTGTATATAATATATTAGAATAATTACCTTAATGAAGGTATGCCAATCATGCATTTTTATCTGTGACCCAAATTCACCCTTCTTTGTTATTATATTGTTTATGTTCGTAGCAAATCCTATGGGAAATCAAATTTTTTGTATGACTTCTTTTATATTATTGCTTTTCTGCTCTATTAATAACCAAGTAAGGGAACTTATATTAATTTGGTCTCCATCACTTTTTAATTGAATAAAATTTTTTATTGCATGATTGGCTTCCTAAATGTTACTACAAATCTTGATAATTTTTTCTTTGTCATGCCTTCCATCCAATATTTTCTATAAAATTTCTATTATATTCTTTCCTATATGCATTATATCAAACAAATGCACAATTTGTAGCTGCTCATAGTAGGGTAACCTACTAAATTGTCTAGGATAACTTTTTAGTCCCTGTGGAAGTCGACCATTAATGCCTTGACAACCTTCATGAAGCATATAAGTTAAAAAAATTAACAACGACAATCATTGTCAATCACAACATGAGTAAACACAACACAATATAAAAATATAAATTCAAAAAATATCCTATATGATAGATAAACAATTTGATCCAATGTATAACCTTGATGATTAATTCTATTATATTCCAACTTCCATAGGTGAGGTGTCATTCTTCATAGTTTTGATGTAGTCTCCTTTTTCCCATTGAAAAGATGTTTTTAAGTAGTTCGATACTTATGCTTTCTATGGAGGAAGTGCCTATACTCATCAAACACCTACTTTCCTAAACTTTTTGAACAATGAGATTTCATCTTTGGACCACAAATTGGACATGAAAATTTTCCCTTTGTTTGAAAACCTACAAGATGATATATAATTGGATTAAATATGTCAATTTTTATAATTATATATAATGAATAGATTATTTTAAAAACATGCATGATATCTACTTCATCAAATTAAATATTGTTAAAGTGTAGTCGAACATTATAACATACCACAAAAATGTGTTAGCCCCGAGGCATTATGAATTGTCCATACAAGCATTGCATGGAATTGAAATTATCTTTGTCCTATTGGTCTAGAGATGTCATACATAGTTACACCATTCTATAAATTTAGTAACTCGTCGATAAGAGGATCAATATATACATTCATATCTTTAACTTGGTACTTACCCAGTTGAATGAACTTAAACATTACATAATTATTATAACCATTTTACTACAATATATATAAATTAATGTACATGACTATTGAATGAAAAAAATATATGTCATTATGCAACATATAAGACAAATGAGATGCTACTACATTAAAGAAAATGAATGTAAGCAAATAACTGGAACAATTATTGACAACATTATGTGCTCCATCTTTATTGGCATCCATGGAGGAATATTATTGTTGATAACAAAAATATGCCATACTGAGTAAATAGATCTCAGCTCTCCAAATGGATTGACACTGTCCGCTCCCAATGAAAGCTTGAGATTACAAGGTTCTTCTTTAAAGTGTGGCCATTTTTCCTCCATGTCCCTAAATGCAGAACCATTTGCAGGCATTCAAAAACTGTGATCTCCACTTGTATTCTATGCATGGTAATTCATAAATTACGCTAATCTTTCACACCTAAATAATCATTACATACGTGGAATAATGAGAATATAATGAAGAACCTTGCAAGACACCTTTTTTGTTAGTTGATCTATTCGATATCTACTGATATGAAATTCTGGGCATTCTATTGCAAATTCCTATTGTTTAGGATATATAATATGATCATTGGGACATGCATCTATTGATTGATACTCCATTTTGATATCTTTCATAATGGCAGATAAATCTTGGTATGATCGAGGTAAAATATTTGATGGTGGTAAAAAAAATTCACTAATCAATCTACAACAAAAAATAATTTGTTAATATAAAGAATATTAATGGTACATATTTCATCTTTTATTTAATAGTAATGAACTAACAAAAATTTAAATAGATGAAAAAAGATGACATATATGACATACCTTAACATTCGTGAGATTGCTATGTTTGATAAACAATTCATAACCTTCAAGTTCAACAACAACAATACAACAGAGAGAAGAGTTGTTTGGGAGCCTTCACAAAGGGTCTCGTATGCCTTCTCAAGTATAGGTAAATCATGAACATCATCAAAGTCATCTCGATCATCATGATCAGCTCTACCACTAAATGTGTTCTGAATCAATGTATTTGTACCATCATCTTCAACTGTGTTTTCTGGTGCATGACCATCTTCTTCCATAGGATCATTAACTTCAACTTCAATATTCACAGCTCCATGTTTGTCTGCTTGCAAAACCACATTCTTCGGGTCATGATAATCCATATCATCTACCCTAGGGCACCCCACCTTTATAAAAATTATAGACACAAATAAACCATGATCATGATCAAGTGATTATATATATATATATATATAAATGTTAAAATGATATAAACATTTACAAATTCAATCAATCTAAACACATATAATGAACAACCTACCAATGGACGATAATCATGCCCCCCTTTAATGTGACCATGCTACCTACGATGTTTCTCAGCTATTGTGATTAAAAGTTGTCTCGTCTTTAAGCCCTTGTAATTATTGCAAGAACAATAACATTTCCCATCACCCTTTCTTTTCAATCTAGCCCACAATCTATCAAGTGTTTGTTCATTTTGTTCTAGACTAATATTATTTTACAAGATTTTTCTTTACCAAGATTGACTATTTAGATCTTCAAAAAATATCAAACTCACACTCCAATAATTTTTATTCATAGACAGGTAACAAAATCTAATAATTTTGATATTTTACACCAAAAAAATTTGGCATGCAACCACCCCTACAAAAGAGAAGATAGTTTGAAGTTAATGACCCCGAAAGACACTTTAAAATGCTAATTCCAAAAATTATAAATTTTTTAGTTTACTATGATTTCCAACCATTAAGAATCCTAAAATTAGAATTTTGAACTTGATCTCAAACTTCCTACAATGATGGAGGTAGCGAGCTAGTAAGAGCAAGTGACCCATTCCTAAGGAGCAATGAGTTAGAATCATCATTGCTAATTTTAATATGGATTTATCCTTTTAGTTAAAGATGCAATGTGTCACTTCTTATGATGAGCTTATCCCTAGGGCCCTCAACATTGAGAGATCCCTAATTGCACAAGGAAGCACACACTAGTAGAATTTGGAAAATAAATGACTAGGTGACAAACTTTTAGTCACAACAACTAAAAATGACTAAATTTTGCTCATTTTTTCCAACTTAGCTATAAATGAGTAAATAAATTACTATTTTGGTCGTTGACTAAAAATTACTTAGTCACACAAATAAAAATGACTAAATAGTTAGTCATTTATTTAGTCACAATCCATTTAAATAAATCATTTAAGGAATAAAAAATATAGCCCACCAAAATACTATAAAACTTTAATAAAGTACATACCCTAAATTTTTTGTCAAAATCTTATTTTCAAGCATAGCCCACTTGAATGGAGTTTTCATTTTAATAAACATACTCTAAAACCTTCATCAAAACATTATTTTAAAGCATAGACTGCTACAATGGAGAAATGTTTCCGTAAAGAATGATAGTGAATGGTGAGGAGATGTGCATGAAAGGAGGCATATGATTCATTATTGCTTCTCATTCCTACTCTGCTCAACAAATTTTACATTGTTCCCACTACTATTTGTAATCTAGGTATTTACTTCACATATATTTGCATAATCTCAAATTCCTTTAGAGGCTTTTGAAGTATCAATCTATCCTATATAGGGTTTAGAATGATTTATTTTAATTAAAAAAATAAATAAATGATGTATTTCCCTATAATTAGATAATGTGGAGATCTCCTAAATCTGCCCCAACACACTATCCTCTTTGGAACTGTATTCATTACTCTAGCTAATAGGGTTTTAGATGTGACATCTTTAATATCTTCATGACCATGGCTTTTAAGTAGATCTCTATATTTTCTTTAATCATTTTCATGGTAACCCTTGAGTTCCATAATCCACCTTCAATCCCTTCTAAGAACAGTGTCTTAAGCTAGACTACATAGGATGCATATAAAGCAAGTCCTTCATACCTACCATTTTTCCAAACCACCACTCATTTCCTTGCTTAAAATGTTGCCTCCATAAGCACAATAACATGTTTTAAAATCATGGTTGCCAATGATTGACCATTAAGGTCACCACTTTCATCTAGATACAATGAGATTTTCATCTTCAAACTCAAGGCATTATGCAAGATAACATTGTGAATTGTTTTTTTGTACAATTTTATTTTCTTGCACATTTACTACTTTGATAACTTCCTTTAAGATTGGGTATTGCAGCCTTAGCTGCAATCTCAAACAACTCACTCACTATCATTTGAAGATTCCTTTCATGAGTATCCTTCTATAAAATCAAACTATGCCCTATAGACTACCTACTTACTACAAGGGACTCATTGTTTCATGGTATTGTAGATCTTAAGATCCTTCAACCTTATTGACACTACTTCACAGTCCACAAGGTATTATTCACTATTATCCCATCTTTGATGAGTCTCAAAACACTGCTCAAACATGCAATCCACTACCTCCATTATACATTAATGGATAAGAAGAAACATTGAACCTATGATTACCACTGTTACTTCATTTGGACAATCATTCCCTAATTGCATTTTCCTTGTCTAACACTACCAAAAGCATTTGAAAAACTATTAAGGTCAACAAGGGGGTAAGAAAACTCACTGTTAAAATCTCCACTTTACTATGTAAGGTTTGAGCTTTATTATCTTGTCCCTGCTCAACCCCTTTTTGACTGTCACATCTCAAGTGACTGTCATTCTTCTTACCGTGGATTGAATTTACAAATGTCACTAAGCTACATAGTGTGCTTGTTATTGGCTACAATATTTAGATTGCAAGATTTTGTTATTAGCTACAATGTCTTAATCTTTCTAGTATTGCAACCTCACTAATCCGCTATAGTTATTGTTTATGTTTCTATGGAGGCTTAGGGTTTGTATCCTAATCATGCTCTTACCAATGCTTCTTTTGGTATTAAAAAACAACCTTAAATCTTGGGTTAGAAAATTAGTTGTCTTGAAAAAGTTGTGCTATGATCTTGGATTGTATCTTAGAGTGTGTGGGAAGCTTGTGTTTGATCATTAAGGTATGTAAACCTGATTAGGTAAATGTATCCTATATAGCATGGTCTTGCTTTAATACTTTCCATAATGGTTATTAGCAAATCACATTATTATATTTTGTGGTAACCCAAGATTGCATTCAAGTATGTAACAAACTTGGTTTGTAGTTTAAGCTAAGAACTTTTAAGTAACATTCATAAGGTTTAGAAAATCTTGATCACTATCTAGAATAGCCCATTCAACATGGGTTGTGCTTGAATGCACTACATAATTGATATAACAAACCACTCTACATATCAACCAGAGTTATCAGCTCTTTATTGTAGCAAGAGGTAATCACTCTTCAATCATGCTATAATTACATCCTAGCCTGTTAAACTTGAGACAACTTGAATGCACCCAATGATGATTGACACCTATACATTATACAACTTGAATTAACTACATTATATGAGTGCCTCAATTTCTATCACAACATAGCCACATTAAACTTGGGTCACACATGAATGCATCTTGTATTTGTTATAGCACAACTGTGCCACATGACCAATAGAGTTATCGATCGCATAATTATAGTCACAAGAATTTGTTTGTTGGTTGTGATCTTATGGTGATTCTACACAACAAAATCTAGACATGTGAAATTCTCAAAACCCTAAACCTCTAAAACTAAAATTTGATGAGATGTTGCTTTAAAATATGATTTTCAAACCTCAAACTACAAATCTGACTTCACAATTGAATTTTAGAAAAAGACAATGACTACCATCAACCCAATGATATCTTCTTGAATTTTTTATGATTTTCCCAAGAAAATCATCCTTAGTTCTCCACAAACTGTCTCAAGTACAACAAAACACTATCATAATAAATCAACGAACTCACTTTTCTTTATGTCAACCACAATTTGATTTTTTTCTTATTTTTCATGTTTCTAAATTTTTTGATGAAACTGATAGTCAGCATTATGATGAAACCCAGGTTCGTCAAAATTTCAACAAAAGTCAGGGATAAACTTTTAAAAAATAAAAAATTACACATCAAATTTTACAAGCACCCAATGATACCTGAAATTATACATATTTCATTGGACATTTTCATTGGATTTTACAGTCAAATGAGTTAGTGGTTGAAATTAGACATAAATGGCAACTATAGTATGAAATGATCAATTGTTTCATAGGAGAAGTCAAATTTAAAAATCAATCACCACAATTCAATGCATTCAATATACACATTTGAATTATTTTTTAAGAGGAAATTTCTCGTGTCATTTTCATTAAGAATTTTCCTAGGCTTTCATTGGATATCCTAAAATTTTGCTTGGTACATATAATAATATAAAAAACATATTATAATTCATATATATGACTAAATTTATGCAAGCCACCTATTTTGTCAATTAAACTAACTATAAAATTTATTTTATAAAATCCATGACAGAACTCAAGCATAAATGTCCACTACAAAATGAAATGGTATATTGTTTCCCATGAAGATTCAATTTGCACATTCAAAATAATTTACAAGAGGGAATTTTTAGGGTCATTCCACTAATATCCTTTGCAAAATTAAGAGCTTACTAAGGAAGCCTATGCACATTCTTCTTAAAGGGAGCTTATTCAAGTCAGTTAATGTAGAGAGGAAATTATATTCACAAATCCTCTCCAAATTCTCACAAAAATACCCAATTGGAATAAAGAAATTATAAACTAACCTACAAAAAGCTTCTTGCACAGGAAACCATTAATTTTCACCATTAAAAGAAATCTGATTACAAATTTTTTCAGTCATCAATGGAATAGTATGCAACAATTAAGCTTCTTACAGATATCAAATATTGAAGGAAATAGATTCAAATACATTCATATGCTCAATTATATGAGCTTTTGCAACAAAATTTCATCTCCCAACACTAAAACAACACTTACAACTTCTGAATCTTCATCTCTGTCATTCTGAAAACTCCATGGGTTGTTGTTTATCAGTCCAACCTACAAAATAACATCACAAAAACATCCTCAAAAGAAATTATATTCCCTTCTTCACTATGCATTTCAAAATTCTTCTTGAAAACTCTTCAATGTATAGTGGGTTTTTTGTTTCTCAACACCACATCTCCAAAGATTAATGTTTTCATCTTTATTTTTCCATATCCAATATAGCATGACCCATTGTGTTGATTCTCACTAAAATCCATCAAAAATCATTAAAAATAATTAAATATTCATTCCCAGCAGCCTTCTAAAGATAGAAAAATAATAATTTTAAATTATTCTTTATTTTACTCCTAAAAAAGCAAAAATAAAAAATTTCCCACTTCCTTAATCCCTAATTTTTAGGGATCATGGTGGAGTTCTTTAAAACTCCATAATTTCAAAATCCAATTCCACATAAAGATTTTTAGGAAATTTGCAATTAAAATATTTAAAACTATTTTTTTGGCTTTTTCACCCACTATGTCAACTTGTCAAAGTTGCAAAGGAATTTAATTGAAAAGTTTAAATATTTGAAGATAAATAATTTTACACCCATGAAATTGAAATTCAAACCAAATTATTTTATTCCAAAATTCAAAAATACTTCCTCAAAATTAACCTCTTTTAATTGACACGGGATTGCCAATTTGCCATAGATGCTCCTACATTAGACACCCACGGTAGAAAGAAATGTTTCATGATTTTCATTTTGAAAAATTTTTAGACCTTATGTCTATCTTGGATCCACCTCATTTCCTTGTGCACTAAAATATTTCTATGCAACACTTTTTTCAAACTTCCAACATTACCATGATTCATCCTTCTACTACCCATTATGTAATTCAAAGCATAAAATATATTGTCCCACCAATATACTTCATAAAAATAAGAACTAAAAATTAAAATTATACCTTCTCCTTCATAAAAAAAAAATGTATTTGTTTTCCTCATTTACCGTTCCACCTTTTCCACCTCCCATTTATCTCCATGAAATTCCACTATTTTTATGCCTTTTGAATGGCATGATATTTCTACAACTTCTTTTCCTTCACTCAAAATAGAATTAGTACAATCATCAAAAGAATTAATTTCATCATTAAACAACAAGGAATCATTACCAGTAATCAAAACATTTTCACCTTCATTGTTCTCAAACAAGTATTCTTCAAGAAACTCTTCATTAACATTCAAATTCAACTTTATCAAAAGCAATTTCTTCTACAACTAACTTATCTATTTTTTCACTCTCTCTCTCTCTCATCAAAGGAAATAATAAAATCATATTTTATCTTAACCTCTTTAGCTACCTTCATTTCACCCAAGACTTCTTCAATCTAAGTGAACAAGTTTCTTTTCTCATCTTCATCATAGTTAATGTTAACAAAGCCAACATATTATTGCTTTGAACCATCTAAATTTTTTATTTCATCAACCAAACAAGACCTTGAATTGTTGCAAACCTTACCCATTTCTTCATTCAATGGCTTCAATTTGTGTTTCAGTCCATCCTTCTTCAATGGGTGCATGTTGTCATAACAATTGTGCATTGCCTTCCTATCAAATTGCCAAGGTCTTCCTAGAAGAATATAGCAAGCATCCATTGGGAGAATATCACATAAAACTTCATCATAATAGTCTGCTATCTTAAATTTTACCTCATATTGTTTATTGATCAAAATATTCTTGTCATCTTGTACCCATGCTATCCAATATGGATTCGAGTGCTTCTTCCTTTCTAGCTACAATTTTCTTACCATTTCATTAGACACAAGATTTTTTGTGCTTCCACTATCAATAATGACATGTATTTCCTTCACACTTTCATCTTTTCCTAAATAAACTTCTCTTTTGAATGGATTTATCATTTTCATTTAACATTGTTCTCCTAGCCATTAAAGTTTCACCATCTTCTCTATTCACATTTGTTGTCCTATTTTGATTTTTAGTGATTCTTCTTGGTATTTCCTCTTCATAAGGACACTCATATGATTTGTGCCCTTCTTCTCCACACTTGAAGCAAGTTAATTTATAATTTTCTCTTCCAAAACCTCTACTTGATCTTCCTCTACCTCTCTAATTTTGATCTCTTGACCATAAAATTGTTCATTCCTATGTTTTTTGGTCCTTCCTTGGCCTCCATTTTTTCTAATTTTTCTGATCATAATCTTCTTAATATGCTCTTCTCTCAACCTTACCTTCATGACTTTTTCCTATTTTTTTGTTTTCAAATCCCTTGTTCATCCTTTCTTCAATATTCAAGGCAATCTGGTAAGCATCTTCCATAGTCACAACTTGCACTAATGCCATCTCCTCTTGTATACTTAACCTCAAACCATTAAGGTATCTCATAATATTCTCCTTAGTTTCCTTAGAATTTCTATTTCTAATGAGTATTCTATGAAACTCTTCTATGTACTCCTTTATTGTCTTGCTTCCTTGCTTCAAGCTTTGCATCCTTTTAAGCAATTCCAACTCATAGTCTACTAAAATTAATTACCTTTTCATTTTCTCTGCCATTCTATCAAAACTTGTGATTTTCTCCCTCCGTTTCCTACCGCCTTCTAACTAAATTTCTCTCCACCAGATTGAAGCATGTCCCTTCAATCTTGTCTTGGAAAATCTTACTCTATCTTGGTCGTCACCTTCTTAAAATTCAAAGTACTCCTCCATATCATTTGTCCATTCTATTAATTCTTCTAGATTCAAACTTCCATGAAAGGCATGGACATCAATCTTAGGTATTTTCCACATTTTTGATAAAACTCTCAAAAATGGATCCCTTGCAACTGCTACAACTTCCTGCAGAGTTTAGTTATTTGGCTAACATTCTTTGGAGCTTCTTCTTGTTCCTCATCACTTGTTGGTTCCCTTCTCTGTGGAAACTCTCTTCTTATTTATTCTTGAAGTGTTTAAACTTGTATTCTCAAAGATCTAAAATAATGATCATGGAAATAGTTGTCCATTCTTCCTCTTTTTCTAACTCTACCATGATGGGCTCCTCTCCCATTCATTTTCTCCAACACCCACAACACGCAGATCTTGGTACAAACTGCCTCTCTTTGGTGGTATGTTTACACACTCAAGATCTTGTTTCTTTGATACCACTAATGTAGAGGAGAATTTAAATTCACAAATCCTCTCCAAATTTTGACAAAAATACCCAACTAAAATAAATAAATTATAAACTAACCTACAAAAAGCTTCTTGCATAGGAAACCATTGATTTTCACCATTAAAAGAAATTTTATTACAAAGGGTTTCAATCATTAATGGATGGATATGCAGCAATTAAGCTTCTTATAGGTATCAAATATTCAAGGAAATGCATTAAAATACATTCATATGCTCAATTATATGAGCTTTTGCAACAAAATTTCATCTCCCAGTACTAAAACAACACTTACAACTTCTGAATCTTCATCCTTGCCATTTTGAAAAATCCATGGGTTGTTGTTTATCAGTCCAACCAACAAAATAACATTACAAAAAAATCCTCTAGAGAAATTATATGCCCTCCTTCACTTTACCTCCCAAAATTCTTCTTGAAAACTCTTCAATGTATAGTGGGTTTTCTGTTTCTCAACACCACATCTCCAAAAATTAATTTTTTCATCTTTATTTTTCCATATCAAATATAGAATGGCCCATTGTGTTTATTCTGATTAAAACTCCTCAAAATTATTAAAAAAAATTAAATATTAATTACCATCAGCCCTCTAAAGATAGAAAAAAAATAGTTTTAAATTTGTAAAACCCCGCCCTACAACCTATGGGACAATGAAACATTGTAGAAGCACAATTATTTTTTTTCTTAAAAAGAGTAATAAGGACAAGTAAAGTAATCTACTCTAACCACATACATCCTCTAGGCCATACAATGCATCTACATGTGAATCCCAAAACTTACAAAATTGATCTAACCATAGCATATGAAATTAACTCATGATAAACAACATACATCAAAGAATTAAACCATTGCATAATAAATCTAACAAATAGAAATGTAATGAACATAATTCCAAAAATACAACACCATATAAACAATATATACCATTTAGTCCCATAATGAATAGATCATACATAATGTTACAATTACAACACAAGGATTCTCCTTCATTAAAAAATGAGGAATACAAATACATAGTTTCCCTCTATTGCAATAAATATAAGAGAAGTAAAAATCCATAGAAACACACAAGCTCTTTGAGCTAGAAGATCCCACCATCATGGACATGAAGAGAAAGCCCAACAGTGTAAGGTGCACACCAGCCAACCATGTGGTACCGTAGGCCCAACCCTTGAGCCAAGAGATAGTAAAAGGTAACCAAGACAAACCTACTACCTGTAGACATAGGAAATATACAAAACAACTCTATACCAGTAAACACAAAACATATGATTACATTTCTTCTAGAACCATTGTACAATAAAAACTGACTATTATCATAGGAGGAATGCCATCGAAAAGGTTGCATTGGTTATCCAAAGGAGATCTTCCTAGGTCTCAGACCCCCTCTTGGGGTTATCTTGGTAACCTCTCACGAACCCAAACCCACATGCACACAAGTGTTGAATTGATTACCTTTCGAGAAGACAAGATAACGATCATGCCATTCCAAGCCTTCCTGACTCATATCAAGTCTCACACAAGCCCTTGAGCCAATGAGCAAGGCTAAATTATCTGGTTAAATGTATTAAACTACTCTATGCCTTATATCGATTATTTAATTTCCACTAATTAAACTAATTTTCACACGAGTTGTCCTGGGACCCCTTTGTGTCTTGACCCCCATTGAATGTCACTCCCCTATTGAAAACACAATAAATTATTGTATAACCCAAGGGTAGACAAGGTGCACAAAATAAGATAACAAATATTAACCATTCTGTAAAGAATACACATCTTGTTTGTAGTAACTGGGTGCTCAAAGTAAATCACACAACCTATTCATAGTAACCAAGTGTTCAAACTAATTCACACATCCCTACAGATGTCAAATACTGAATTCCAAATACATGTATTATGCAAGGAAAACTCAAAGGTGAATAACCCACACAACAACCCTTTCACAATTACAATCTCTGGATGACTTTATATTTTCTTGACAACAAATATTCCCCACACTTCACAATTATAAAAATACTTGTAATTAAAATAAACAATCTCATGTAATTAAAAATCACCACCATTTAGATTTTCTAAATCCAATAGATCAATATCTCATAATTAAATATAACATTCATGCATAATTCCAATTAATAAATCAACAATAAAAATAACAGTAAATGTTTAACTCTTAGTTTACAACTACTCATATCAACTAACTCAAATTCATAATTAAAATAATTAATCATTTCTATTTAACTACTTGTGCTTGCATGCTCCTATCATAATTATCAAACATTAAATAAATATATTTAATATGTATATATATAATCAAATATAATTATATATATACATATAAATATATATTATTTAATTATAAAATCACTTATACTTTTTAAAAGAAAAAAATTCCAATTTAATTACCACATGTGCATATCTATTTAAAAATAAAAATAAATTGAATATTTATATAAAACTAGCTATATTTAAACAAATATAACTATTTAAATTCAATATATAATATATAATATATATATATATATATATACATTATATATTAAATAAAAAGAATCATTTAAAAGGAATCCATTAAAACAAAGGCCAATGACTACAACTATTGAATCCCCATAGTGGGGCTTGACGCTACTTGTGAAGGCATCACTGAGTGCTTCCCTCACTACCATCTTCCATGTGGAAGGGATGGCCGTAGGGGTAACTTCCCCAAGGCCCCTAAAATATATAATTTTTTAAATATGAAAACTCCTATGATTTTATAAATCATGTATGGTGATTTGCTAGTCTATTTGACCATAGAAAATTTAGCAAAAGGTAAATATATATATATTTGTGTAACACCTCTCTAACTTCAGCCTTGGTAAGGTAGCATTCTAATTTTGACTTGATATTTTAAAATGTTAAATGTTGTTATAATGAGATTAGACATTGATGGGTATATGAAAGGTTATCATGATTAGTCATTATTTTTGGATTACATGCTTATATGTTTATATATTGTTATCATTACTTATGTATGATTATGGATAGGAAAGGGATGATGTCGTGACATTCATATTCAAGAGGCTTACAATATCATTACTCCCTTCCCGATGATTGATGTTTCTTAGGAATATATGTATATGCACATGTACTTTGACGTGTAATTGGAACTGGTGCAAGTATTGAGTATCGACTCCGCTTGGATCCACAGGCCTGAGCATACTCATATTCCCTGATGGTGGCTAGTAGAGGTAGTCACAAGCCAAATTTCCCCTATCCTAGCACACATTACCCTTTTAGGGAAGTGTTTCCTTATTAATGTCTTGTCATCTGGTTAGCTAATGGTAACGTTTGGAGCACCTTTCAATTGTATGTGGTTTTCTAGTATGTCTTGTTGAGGTATTTTGTTATGGTTTTCATGAATCTATTATGTGGCTATAGATTTTTCTTGTCAGTGTTATGATGTGTTTTCATTGGCATCTTTTTGTAGTTTCATATATGGTATTTCATTGTGTTTAATTGATTTGAGATTTGAATGGTTTTATCCATGTGATTTTAAATATGTTATTTTAAATGACTTTTATTAATCATTCAAGAGAATGATATATTTCATTTGGAAATTTTAAATGATTTTATTAATCCATTTTGTGAGCTCTCATAGTCTTATTTAAATTTTATTTGGGGGCTTTATGTATTTTAACACGTGGATTTAAATTATTACTTTTATATGAAATAAAGAATATTGTTTTTTTTTTTTTTTAAATTTTAGACTGCAGGAATCGGGTAGCACGACCCCCTATAAACAACAGTGCGCCTGGTAAACTTTTTAACGTGACCGGCGGTGCTGGTGCAACACGCCCTCCGGTACCACAGGACGGGGGAGACTAGAACTCGTGACCAGCAGAGCCGCAACGGAATTACTTAGCCAACCGAGCTAGGGCCCCCGCCCGAAATAAAGAATATTATATAATTAGTGATTTTAATTAATTTGTTTGGAGATTATTAATAGTTGGTTTTATAAAATGATTTATTTCATTTTTATTGTGTTGTGGAGTTAGTTAAAAAAAGAAAGGACAACCTTGTTTTTGGATGTATATATTTATTCATTTTGTTTTGGAGGGAATTATTTAGGTGGAAAGGAAGAAACTTCTGTCTTGTGGAAGAAGAAAACCCCACAAATTGGGCAGCTGAGTTCAAGAAGAACATAGATAATTTCTAAGAAGAAAACTGTGGGCAATGGCACCAGAGGCTCAACATAGTGTTGTTGTTTTGCTGCTCCATTTTGGAATCTCGCCATGCCTTGCTAATAAATAATTTCTTCATTCCTCATTTGGGTAGATTTGAAGTATTCCTCCATATTTTCCTTGAATTTTTGAGTTATTAATGTATTCATGATCATGTGTTTAAATGTTTTGGGAATCTTGGTTGCTTTGTGTGTTGTCATGGCTTTTTGGGTTGAGATTCTTTTCAACCTAGGTATTGCTTTCTTTTTTTGGGGAAATCTGAAACTTTTATAAATTTTTCAATTCTCCAACTTTAAGCTCAAATCCAATTATGAGATTCACCTGAAAAATGCTCAAATCTCAACTGGGTTGGAGTCTAAAATGAATTTTGATTACTTTCTTTTTGGCCCAAATTGTGTCTCCTGGTAAAAATGTTTTTTCTTTATTTTATTTTATTGCTTATTAGTATACCCTTCCTAAAAATGAATTTTAAGGGTGGATTTCATGTAGAAATGTCAAGATCTCAACTGGGTCTTTAGCAAATTTTAATTCTGGGCACTTTCATTTTTTCCCAAAATTTTGCCTACTTGTAAAATGACATTTTCATTGCTGATCTTTTACCACCTATAAAAAATGTAAAATAAAATTTGGATTTCATGTAGAAACGTCAAAATATGAACTCGGTCTTCATCTGATTTTTAATCTAGGCACTTTCATTTTTCATGATTTTTGCCTAGCCATGCATAAAATGGTGTTTTTCTGAACATCACCCTATTTCAGGTCATAGAATAAAATAATAAAAGTGGAATCCAATTGGAAATGTCAAAATATGAACTAGGTTGTTGTCTGATTTTAGATCTGGGCACTTTTATCTTTTATAGAATTTTTATGCCTCTTTCTCATGCATTGAATGACAATTTAAACTATGCTTTCTACCACTACCTCTTGATAAATTTTATCTATTTTGGAAGTGATTTTATGGGATGATTTGATGAGGGTAATATTTATTATATGATTGGTTTCTTTTACGAAATTAATGGTAAATGTCTGAAGGGTGTGTAATCTACTTTTTGACAATTGTGATCAGTTGTTTAAATGATTTAGCAATATTGTTACTTGGCTATTTTAAATAGTTTTTATGATGTTTTAGTGGATTTTCATTGTTTCATGTTTTCTATGGATTCATCATTGGTTTAACAAGAAGGCCTATTCATCTATAGGTCATTGAGTTATCCGTCTATAGGGAATTGAGCTATCCGTTTCTAGGGCATTGATACAGGCATGTTTGAGTCTCATCATTTGTATGAGAGGTGTACTTGTTTCTGTGTGGTGCCATCCCTTCAAGCACAAATGATGACATTCTATCTAGTCTACACTCTAGTACCTCAGACCTTAGTAGTCATGAGTAGTACCTGACATGTTATTGTATAAGCACTTACATGTTGTGATATTGGCTTTAATGCATTGTCTTCCATGTTTCCTTTGTGTTTGATGTGAGTGTTGGCCATATGTTACCTTGCCTTGTTATTTCTACTTGGCCCTTGTGACTACCTCTGAGCATGGTAGGGTGACCTCTTTTGAGTCCACATGGTAGGGAGGAATTGCCACTGCCATTGGGGACTGGTGTACATGTTATTGGAGCATTAGTTGGAGGTGTTCTCTCTTGTACATGCTTATCTGATGATCTTTCTTATTCATGGATATTCATTTTTATTTATTTGTATTCATTTATGTATATTGTGCTCTCTTGAAAGATAAGATATAATCATATAGATTAATGAGAAGAAATGTGATGTTTATATTTGGTTTACGAGTTCTGATGTTGGTATTAGACTCACTTGTATTATGATGATCATAATGTATTTTTATTCAATATTGTTTCCATGCAAAAATTAGAGCTTTGATTGTATATTTTCTTCATGTTTTAGTCTGCAAAAGTTTCAGCACAATGAGGCTTTTTGTTTTGGTTTGTATTGGTCTGCAAAGTTCTAGTGCATCGACGCTTTCTATTGTTGTTTTGTGTCACTATTACAAAGTTTCGAAGTGGCATGTTCTAGAGCAGGAAGTTTTGGACCAACAAAATGTTTTGTAGCTGAAGGTTCTGGAGCAAGAAGTTTCATAGCTGGAAGTTCTGAAGTAGGAAGTTCCATAGCTAGAAGTTTTAGAGTAGGAAGTTCTGGAGCAAGAAGTTCCGTAGCTGGAAGTTTCAGAGTAGGAAGTTCCAAAGTAGGAAGTTCCATAGTTGGATGTTCCAAAGCAGGAAGTTTCGTAGCTAGAAGTTTTAGAGTAGGAAGTTTCATAGTTGGAAGTTCTAGAGCAGGAAGTCCCATAGCAGGATGTTCCAAAGCAAAATTTTCAGAGCTCTCCTATTTTCCCCTATTTAGGTTTTCTCTGGAGGGTGGATTAGCCCTCTCCTTTGGATTGTGTTTGTACATGCTTGTCCACATATGTTGTCGATTTATTATATTGTAAACTACTTTTTGTGTAAGTTATTCTTTAATTTAATCAGAAAAAATTATTTGGTCCTCTTTTGTCTCTTACCCTTCGGGGTTGTGTAGTAGGATGTTACAATTTGTATATGTATGTATATTTTCCAATATATTTATATATGTAAATTTCAACCAATTTTCCTATAGGAAGATAAATTATTTTCTCAGAAGTTTTCTACACGAATAATGTAGAAATATTTTATAAAGGTACTTCCTAAATTTTCAAATATTTTCTCTTGAATTGTCTATTGTGTTAAAAAAAAATTCCTATAGAGACCTAAATCTTTCATGAAAATTTATCATTTTCTATAGAGAAGAATAATAATATTCACATAGAGGATTACAAATTCCTACAATTTCAATTCCATTTTCACAAAGGCTCTAAGATTTATCTATAATTTCCTTTTGAATAGATCTATTTCAAATAGTCAATTTACACAGGATCTAAATTATTTTCTACAGAGGTTCAACATTCATGGAAATTTCTTTCAAAAGCAAAACCTTCTAAAATAAAAAAAATCTTCTAATCTTTACCAATTGCAATACAATAAAATTAAATATCTCTTTCAAATTAAAATTCACAAAGGAACCTATTCCAAAAGATCTAATGATTCAAAGATTGATGTCGAGCTTCCCTTTAATCTTCAATTTCCAAGGCTTCCTTCAGAAGAATTGCCACTTCCCAAAGTATAAAGTATAATCCACAGCCAAGAATACAACAAAATAGATTCCTAAATTTATTATAGAGCTTCTCAGATTCACAAGTTCCTCAAACCTCAAAACAATTCTAGCATTTCCAAAAACCTCTCCCTTTCTTTCCCATGAAAAAAATTTCCTCTTTTTCTCACCATTTCAATCAATCTCTCTAGAAATCAATTTTATGACAATTAGAAAAAAAACCTTTTAACTTCCAATTAATGCAAAAAATATGTTTTCTTTAACAGCCAATATATTTCTAAGATTTTTTCCCAATACATGCATTTAAAACTAAAATTAATTTATTTAATTCAAATCACACTAAAATCACTTCTTTATTTTAATTCCCATTTAATCTAATAATTAGAATTACTTTATAATAACTTAAATTAAATTTATTTATTTATTTATTATAAAGTCTCATTATTAATAATACAAACTTATTAAATACTTAAGCACAACATAAAATTTAATCCTCACAATAAATAAAATAAGAATACAACATGGATAAAGAATACGACCAATACATGGAATGACGACACATTGTACTAGGGTAAAGGTTTGACTTGGTTAACCCATTACTATCTCCCAATCAACATTACTATTGAGTAGTAGACATGCTCAAACCTATAAAACTAGGTGAGGTCATTGTCCCATACTTGCAAACCTACAAATAAAGAAAATATCATACATGTAACCAGATAATAAATCATACACAATGTGAAGAGAGAATTACAGAAATTACAAGGCACTTGCAAGCGAGTGATGCAATACCATCCCCTTCACTAATACAGTCACAACAAGATTGACAAAATTAAAACATCAATAATCAATAAACGAGCATACATCAATATTAACTCAAATAACAACTATGCCAATCTAAAAGTATGTTATAAGCAGATAATTAGTCACAACATCAACTCATTAAAATATCACCATTTCTGAGTAACACCAATAGTGTCATAAATTTTATCAAACAATAACATAAAGTCAAGATAAACAACCTCATAAAGTCTAGTTGAAATCCAAGAAGGTGTCCAGACAAGGCAAACAAAGGGGCATTACAAAATTTTTCTTTTGTGTATTCCTAAAAATAAAAAAACTACCCACTTCCTTAGTCCACACATTTTAGGGATCATGGTAGAGTGCTTTAAAACTCTATAATTTCAAAATCCAATGCCCCACAAAGCTTTTCAGGATATTTGCAATTAAAATATTTAAAATTGATTTTTTTTCCTTTCTCACCTACTATGTCAACTTGTGAAAGTTGCAAAGGAATTTAATTGAAAATTTTAAATATTTGAAGATAAATAATTTTACACCCATAAACTTGAAATTCAAATCAAATTAGTTTATTCCAAAATTCAAAAATAATTCCACAAAATTAACCTCTTTTAATTGACACAGGATTGCCAATTTTCCATGAATGTTTCTGCATCATTGGTACACCTAGTATAACTAAATTCATGTTTTTATTTATCAGTATACTATTTCATATTTATGTTCTCTATTCCATCATTCAATATACTATTTTGTATTTATGGACTTAGTGTTTACATTATTTTGAGCCATACAAATTATTTCATTTTTAGTCAGTTTTTCAAATTAGCATTATCCATTATTTATTCATATCACAATTACATTTTTATCATTTGCATACATCATACATCAAACATAATAAAAACAACATTATCCTTATTAAAGCTTTTGAATTGCATATAATGCTCCAGTGAAAACTATTATTGTGGTGCATGCAATATTGTAAGGATGATTTGATGTGGGAATGTTATGAGTATGAGTACTACCCTTGTTTATTGCAATTATTTTGTACGCAAGTAGGAGCATTGAGAGGTGAACCAAGTATGTCAATTATCAACATACAAACGAAGTTGTTTTGGTTAACACATTAAACTATATAGGGATGTTTTTCTTTGAATGCTTTATGATATGTTTATATTTGTTGTTATATATTGTGTTCATAAATATTCTATTCTTACAAATGATTATTTGATTGAATGAATATATTTAACTACATTGGAATATTAATGGCAAGCATGCGAGGACTTCTCTACAATCAACAAAAGACATCAAGCATTAATGATAGGTAAAGTCTTTGACTTTACTTTGGCAATGATCTAGTAATACTGAAAAAATGTATTTTTATATATATGGCTGACTATAAATAGATGAATTAAGTAATAGTATAGAATAATTATGAGATTAGTTAGTATTATATTAATTATATATGTGTGTGTGTGTAGGTATATATGTACATACATAATTATTGTTATGCATATATGTATGTACATATATAGCTATATATATGTGTGTGTATGTATATATATAATTAATTTGATATTTAATCTATAGTTTTATTAAATTTTAATAGTGATAATTAATAAGAATATACCATTGTATGCAAATACAATGATTACAATTTGCAGACAATGATTTATTATTATTAGATTGTATGTATATATATACATACAATCTGATAAGAATATATCATTGTCAGAAAATATATATATACAATTTGATAAGAACGTATCATTTTGTACAAATACAATGATTACTATTTGTAGACAATGATATATTATTATCATATTGTGTATATATATGATTTGATAAGAATATATCATTGTCTACAAATATGTATATATATATATACAATCTAATAAGAATATATCATTGTATGCAAATACAATGATTACAATTTGCAGACAATGATATATTCTTATTAGATTATCTATATAATCTAATAGAATGTATCATTTTCTACAAATATATACATATATATACAATCTGATAAGAACATATCATTGTCTACAAATACAATGATTACTATTTGCTAACAATGATATATTCTTATCGGATTGTATGTATGTATGTATTTATGTATATACATACATACATACATACCTACAATTTGATAAGAATATATCATTGTTTGCATATATATATATATGGGTATGTGTGGGATCATCATGGAAAAAATAAGACCTTAAGTGGCAAAAAAATCAAAAAAATCAGAGTTAGGAAACTTGATTTAAAATTTTGAATAAGTTATCTATATTATTTCAAAAATATGTAAGAATAGAATATGTGGCAAATTGAATGTAGTTTCTAAACTACTAGGTTTGTTTAAAAAAAAATCTATTTGGTGAAAATTTGAAATTTTAATGCAATAGTACTTAAATTTTAGGGAAATAATAAGAAGTAGGTGTCTGTTTGACCACCTTAACCACAATAAAATGATAATATTTTTTTATGATATTTTAGACATAATTAGAGGAATCATGTCTTGATGTGATGCATATTTTTTTATAATTTTTTTCCAAGTAAATAATTAATTATGAATTTTTTATTACAATTTTTTTAAAAATATAAAAAACTCCTATGTTTGACCACCTTAACTTGGTCAAAACTTCATGAAATTCAATTTTTCTTTTTTTAATCCTATATTATGTGAAGCATAGAATGTGATGCATGTTTTGGATTCAAAAAATGTGATACCATTTGAAAGCTTTTTTTTTTTTTCAATTAGTCTATCAATCAAGACTTTAGTCATAATTTGAATAGAAAATGAATAATTACTTATTAAATTCAAAGTAAAGAATAATTTATATTGGTGGAAAGCTGAGAATCTCCTTTAAAAACCCTTTTCATTTCATCAATTTTGGGTAAAAAAATGTCATCAGCCACATACCCATCATATTGCCACTTTTTGGCCCATCATGATCCTGCACATACCCATATATATATAATCTGATAAGAACATATCATTGTATGGATGAAAATACAATGATTAAAATTTGCAGACAATGATATATTCTTATCAAATTCTATGTATAAATATATACAATCTGATAAGAATATATCATTATCTGCATATATATATATCATTTTCTGTAAATATAATGATTACTATTTGTTGAAACCCTCATCAAATGTATAAGCGATACAAATTTTAGGTTCCAATAAATAACAACAGTAGCATTAGGACATTTTATAATCATATCATAGTTATATTTTTAATCAAACTGCAATCATTAATTGGGTGCGCCACAGAAGAAACATGGATGAAACATACTTGAAACATATCAAAATATTACTAAAATCTTGTATTCAACTTCTCTTCACCTTAAACATATGTGATGTTCCAAACATAATAACAACAACATTATCACATCATATATAGTTATAACTTGAAGCAAATAAACAAATCTTCTATGCGCAATAGATCACCAAAATATATTGCTACATTAATTAAAAAACAAAATTGAATATGAACATTATTAGTTCTCCATATTGCTAGGAAAAGGAGGTGGAGTGAGATATCTTTCAATAGTTGATTTTAGTCCACTTGTAGGAGGTGATACTTGGTTAATAAAGGTTTGAGGGCATGTTGTTATTTGAGCAAGCAATGTCTAGATTGCATTCACAGTCAGCCCTATTTGTTGTGAGCCACTCCCAACTTCCATATTGTTGATAGTTGTAAAGGTTGGTGACAATATGTTCATCATATCAAGTAGGATAGGGTGTTGGGGGCATAGGATTTCCCACTATAGACTTATGTTTTATCCTCTCTGCTTGTTTAGTTTTCTTTTCAGCTACCTTTTGTAGATGTTCAACCTTCACCTGCTCTTGTCTAATTGCTTTTTCCCACATTCTATTCATTTTCTCCTTGGGTATGTGTAGGAACATGACGGGCCACAAATTTGTGATGTGATGGGTATGTGTAGGGTATGCGGCTGACAACTTTTCTTTACGAAAAATAGATGAAATGAAAAGGGTTTTTAAAAGATATTCTCAGCTTTCCACCAATATAAATTATGATTTACTTGGAATTTAATAAATACTTATTATACATTTTCTATTGTAATTACGACCAATGTCCTCTTTGATAGGCTGATTGGAAAACATTTATAGATTTTAAATGATATCAATTTTTTTTAATTTGAAACATGCATCGCATTCCATACTTAACATACAATAGGATTAAAACAATGAATTTCATGAAATTTTAACTAAGTTAAGTTGGGTAGACATGTGATTTTTTATATTTTTAAAAGTTGTAATAAAAAAAAAATTAATTATTTACTTAGAAAAAAATTACAAAAAAATATGCATCACATCGATACATAAGTCCTCTACTTATATCTAAAATCTTATAAAAAAAATATTATCATTTTATTGTGGTTAGGGTATTTAGATAGATAGCTACGTATTTTTTCCTCGAAATTTAAGTAGTATTGAAATTTCAAATTTTCACCAAACAGTTTTTTTTTTAAATAAACCTAGTAGTTTAGAAAGTACATTCAATTTGCTATAGATTCTATTCTTACATATTTTTGAAATAATCTAGGTAACTTATTCAAATTTTATGTCAAGTTTCCTAATTTTGATATTTTTGAATTTTTCACTACTTAAGACCCTATTTTTTTCATGATGATCCCGCACATACTCTCATATCTTCTATCACTTTCCTTTCTTAATTCTTAGCCCTCATTTCTTCCTTTTTGGGTACGTGCAGGATCATCATGGAAAAAACTGGCCCTTAAGTGCCAAAAAATTCAAAAAAATCAGTGTTAGGCAACTTGACATAAAAATTTGAATAAGTTATCTATATTATTTCAAAAAATATGTAAGAATAGAATCTATAGAAAATTGAATGTAGTTACTAAACTACTAGGTTTATTTAAAAATAAATAAAATCTATTTGGTTAAAATTTGAAATTTCAATGCAGTAGTACTTAAATTTTAGGGAAAAAATAAGAAGTAGGTGTATGTCTGACCACCCTAACCATAATAAAATGATAATATTTTTTATAAGATTTTATATATAAGTAGAGGACTCATGTCAAGATTTTTTTGTAATTTTTTTCAAGTAAATAATTAATTATGATTTTTTTATTACAACTTTTAAAAAATATAAAAACTCATATGTTTGATGACCTTAACTTGGTCAAAACTTCATGAATTTTTTTTTATTTATTTTTAATCCTATGGTATGTGAAGCATAGAATGTGATGCATGTTTCAGATTCAAAAAATGTGATACTATTTGAAAGTTATAGATTTTTTTCAATCAACCTATCGATTAGGACTTTAGTCATAATTCTAATAGAAAATGAATAATAATAATTTATTAAATTCAAATTAAATCATAATTTATATTGGTGGAAACCTGAGAATCTCCTCTAAAAAATCTTTTCATTTCATCAATTTTGGGTAAAAAAAAGTTGTTGGCCACATACCCTACAAATACTCATAATATTGCCATTTTTTGGCCCATCATGATCCTAAACATACCCTTTCAATTGATTCCACTTCATGTTTTACCTTTCCTTGAAACATCTACTCCTTACATTGTTGTAAATCCTCTTTCCTTTTATTCTATGCCTCTTGTTAGTTGTACATTTCAATGAAGATGTTGGATGTTAGTACTTAGGACTCCCTACTAAGTCAAAGCTCACTCTCGAATGACCTCTCCATGATGTTCCTTGCACCCTCTTCACTGGAAGTCTCAAGAATTTTCTATTTGGTATTATTCTTTGTTGTCCATCATGTGGGGTGCATGGCACAAACTCAGATTCTTCCTCACTAATTTCATTGTCATCCTCATTTTGAGCATCACTATGCTCTTCCCAATTCCTTGTAGTAGTGAAGTAGCAAATTACTTCGATTGGATCAATATGTGGTGGGGATGACATAGAAAGGTTGACTTCTTCCTCAATTAGATTTAATTACACTCCAAGGTTTGTGGCTACTTCATGCATCCATTCTAGTTGGCTTAATTGAGTTGGAAAACTCATGCCTATTGATGTAGTCATTGTACCTTCATTATAGGGTGCAATAATTGGTTGGACTTTTGGTGTGAAATCTGCATAACTAGTTGGACTTTTGGTTGGAAATATGCAAAATTGGTTGGATATCTGGTTGAATGTGTGTTGTAGTTTCATCACCCTCATTGCATTCTACTTCAACATCACTTGCCACATTCCTTGCATCATATTCCCATACAAAACCATCTATTTGATCCTAATTGTAACCAAGTCTAGATGCAAGCATGCCTCTACTACAATAAACAATTCATCATCTTCCATCATGATTGCATCATCTTTTGTTCTAGGAGTTGTTACATCCTCTTCAACAACATATCCCTCACTTGGCCCCATGTCCCTGTCAAGGGCTGATTAATTAAGTGGCCAAATTCATGTTCTACAAAATCCACTAACAATTTTTCTTGGTTTCAATGATTTTTTTCAAAGCTTGGTTTGCAAGAGTTGCCATTTCTTCACGTTGGATATCAATATGCGATTTTTTTTATTTCCATATGGTTCTTTTCTCTATGAAAATATGTCTTGAATGGAGAAAAAATGCTAACATCCAAAGGCTGCAACTTGTGACTGGTATGAGCAGGTAGTGTTAGTAGGTCTATTCCTAATTTTTTTGCTTCTTCTATGGTCTTGAAAGCCACGTGATTGCCATGACTATCAAAAATGGGAAGGGCCCTATTTGTTGATGAAACCCCACCACATCCATATTACTTGCAAAATGGTCTAACCATTTGAAAAATATTTCCTTTGTCATCCAAGCATGTTCTTGGACTACCATCAATGCCTCTATCTCACAATTTATGATAGAGTTCTTAATGTGCCTCTTTGATTTAAATTGGTAGAACCCAAGAATACTTAACCCAGACACACTTACACAAGCCAACACTGTGATCCACTCTCTACTTTTTGATACCAAATGTGGTACATTTTTTGCACCCAATTTGGCAATAACTCTCATGCCATAGTTCTTACCAGATCGAATACTAGTCTCATCACTGTTCCAATTTTGGCTTGCTCCATAGTGGTTAAGGTTGATCATATTCTTGAGGTTATCATAGAATGCTTGCATGACAAAAGGACAAACCATAATCGCTCTATCACTGTCCACTTCTTTAGCTATTCTAATTGTCAAATCTAGATGCCTTCTTTGAAATCCTGCCCATCATGACCTCCCAGAGACCCCATTTGTGAATGGATTGGGCCAATTTCCAGTTATTTGGGAAACTGTGTCTTGTAGCTGATTTACTTGTAGTTTGTGGCCCAATTTTTGCATGTCCTTGCACCATTGGACAACTACAGTCTCTTCCTCCTAAGATAAAATGGTACGTGGATCCCTCATCTTGGTGGTGGTAACTCCTAACACCCATGCCCTCAAACTACTTGGTTACATACCTCACTTGATTGTTGCTGCCATGAATGACATGTTGTGCTATTTGACATTTTTAGCTACTCCTTCCATATCAACATATGTCCACTACCTAATGGGTATAGGTGAGGGAAGTTTCACAATAGGTTTAACATCTAGCTAAATAGGAGGTTCAACTTTTGTTGTGTCGGTGGCTTCATCTGTAGAGTCAGGAACATCTTGTTGGTTGAGAATTACATGCACTTCCTCAATAGATTGTGTTTTAATGAAGTGTACCCCACAAGTGACTCTAATGGTGTGTGCTCCTCTTCCTACAACAATTTTTGGTCTTCTATCAGGTGCCATGATTTTCCAATTAACTTGCATAGACAATCAAAACAACATAAATATGAGTCTAAAAATCCAAAAATTAAATAAGCATGATCATAGAAGGCTTTAGGACTACACCCTTATATTCAAGTTGTGTACATGTATATCTATAAACAAATTCATTTAATCTTGGGTTTTACTTGTTTAAATCAAATAGTGCATGGTCCATGCTTAAAAATCTATATATGTCCATGAACATAAATGACTATATATACATATGTTTGCATATGTGTATTATGTATTTATAACTATACATATGTATATGTATGTATGTGTTATGTTTGTATATATATACACACACATATATGTAACTTTCATTCACAATCTATGTATTCTAAAATAAAACTAGCAATACCTTAAAGAAAATCATTACAGTGAAACCCTAGATGCCATATAGAGAAATGATTGTAAAAAATAGCAAAATGCAGAATGATCCTCAGTGCCAACTGAAAACCATTGGTGAACATACAAAATTCTAGGGGAAAGGCAAATAGATTAACATAATATGCATCTAATTTTGCTAGGATGAAGAAACAAAGGAGCTATTTTGGCCTATAGAGAATGTAGTGAAGCACTATAAAATTCAATGCACTTGCCATGACTTTAAAATTAATGGCATTTTCCAAGAAATCACAAGTCATTGTATTTTTTATGCAATAGGGGGAGGTTTGAAAATGCACCAAACATAATTCCAAACAATGACAACAAATTTCAATTCACAAATTACTTGAATTACACCATTTAACAACTTCACACTATCTCCTTGTAGCATAACAAAACCACTAAATCGGGTATCATTTCTCAATAATTCCCTTTTAGATAAAAAATCAATCACTTTTAGGAACCCATTTTGATGCTTGAAAACATATCAATGTCTCATCTAAGACTCCTTTGAAACAAAACACTCAAAATAGGCTTCAGTGTTTTTAAGGGCTTAAATTAGCCCAAATTTACAAAGGGACTACCCTTTAAACATGGAAAAAATCCATGAAACCTTAGGGAAGCAAATAATATGTCTCTAAACCTCTAATTCATCAATCATACCTTAGAGATTCAACCTTCTAATGGACAAACCAGAAAACCCACTCAAGGAGCCTAAAAACCCTAGGGTTTAATGAAACTCCAACTTCCCAAACTCTCCAAACATTAAAAAATCTCCAAAAAAATCTCCAAATAGACTCAAAATTTCCTACTCATATTTATTTCAACATAAACTAACACTTCCTAGCAATAAAACTCAACTTGATTCAAGAAAATGTCTATTTTCATAAGTTTCCACCTTGGGCTTCAAACCCAACCCTCACTTAGACCTTCCCCACTCAAATTATTCATCCTCTCACCTTACCCTAATGAAAAAAATTCATCCCACTAAGCAATAGGTCTTACAGAAAGGTGGGATGGCTTATAACATGATTTTTAACTCCTCAAACCAAAGGATACCTCGTTTAGGCTGGCTGGAGAGATTTCAAGATTAAATGAAAAAAATCAAAATTAAAGCCTCATAATGAATTCAAATGAGAGTTGAAATGCTACACTCAGAATAAAAAACAATTTTATGACCAAAAGGTCCTGTATGGATTGGTAAACCTGCTGCTACATCAAAGAAATCTAGAAAAAATGGAGAAATCAACCTTTTATTCAATCTTCAAAAATCAACAATGTATTCAACAACCAAATTTTGAGTTCTTCATGCCTTTCTAATGTTTCCAACCCAAGAAGACCTCCTCAACTTCCAAAACCAACTTTTAAAAGGCCTTGACCATTGGCCTTCCAAATTTGTCTTATTATAACTATAACAACTTATATTATTCCAAATGAACACTTAACATTGTTTTAAACCTAAACCCCCTTAGACACCTAATACAACACAAATATACCTATTTACATTCAAAAATGGTCTCATAGACCTTATTTAAACATATTCCAACCAAAACCTACAACCTAGATCTCATATATAACTAAATGGGTCAATACCCTTGAATGGTGCTTTTTCACCAATTTTCCATGGATTTTATAACACTTCTAACAACATTCACTGCAAGGCAAGAGCTTTTTGATGCATCTACATCAACGTAGATGGTTGGGTAATTTTTATGTCTACTACATGCCATTGACTTGGACAATATCCTAATGCAAGGATATTCATAGAGCAAGGTCAAAGTTTTTGACGGTATGGAAGTGTTAGTGTTATATAAATTGTAAATATATAATTTCTCATAATTATATATTTCTACACTTTCTTTATATATTTAATCTAATATATATATATATATACATATATATATATATATACATATATGTAAACATATACATACATACATACATACACACACACACATATATATAGTTTAATCTTATATAGATATATATCTATATCAAATTATATGTGTGTGTGTGTGTATGTGTGTGCATATATATAGATAATCTAAAAGAAGCCTATACCCCCAACACCCTATCTTGCTTGATATAAAAAAACCTTATAGGGCATGAATGTATATATATTAAACTAATAATGCCAATGTGATTATTAAAGATAATTAAGTAATAGGGATATATGGAAAGAAACTTGGGAATTACTAAATGATAGACATTGATAGAGAGTCATGTTAAGGTCCATGTGATGAAACCCTACATGGTTTGATATGATGAAAACTCTACATGACATGACTGTATATATATATATATAGACACACAAACACACACAATCTAGTAAGAATATATCATTGTTTGAAAATACAATGATTATAAATTGTGGACAATGATATATTTTTATCAGATTATATATATATAAAGTCATGTTGTGTATATATATACAATATGAAAAGAATGTATCATTGTCTGTGAAACTTCATGTGATGAAACCCTACATGACTTGATATGATGCAACACTACACAACATGACAATTTATACTTATATATATATATATATATATGTATGTCTTCAAATTATAATCCAAAAATTGCTTAATAAATTGGGACAAAAACTATATACCCATTAAATTTTATGATTATTAATGAGGGATTCATAATATAACTATGATATGATTAAAAAATGGGTGGTGTTGTTATTATATTTGATGTAAAATTTACTAAGGATAATTCTACTATTATTATCTTTGATTTATGATGAATGCAGGTGATAAAAATGTAACTATGATATCATTAAATAATGGATAAGGCTAAGTTGAATAGCTAATTGAAAACAAAATAATTTGAATTCCTGAAAATAATGTAAACACTGAGTACATAAATATAAAATAGTATTTTGAATAATGAAACAAACAACATAGATGTAAAACAGTATGCTTGAGGCTAAAAATAATGTAAACACTAAGTACATAAATATAAAATAGTATATTCAATGTAATGAAATAGACAACATAAATGCAAATCTAGTATATTGATAAATAAAAATATGAATTTAGTTATTCTGCATGTACTAACCTGAATAAGCTCCCTTTTAAGAGGAATGTGTGTAGAAGTTTCCTTAGTAAGCTCTAAATTTTGTAGAGGATATTCAATGAAAATAGAGGAGAATTTGTAAGGAAAATGACCCTAAAAATTCCCTTTTATAAAATCATTCAAATGTGTAAATTGAATGCATTGTATTGTGGTGGTTGATTTTCAAATATAAATTTTTGTGGGAAACAATCTATCATTTCATTTTGCAGTGGCCATTTATGCCTGAGTTCTGCCATGGCTTTTATGAAATCAATTTTATAGTTGGTTTAATTGACAAAATAGGTGGCTTGCTTAAATTCAGTCATATATATGAATTATAATATGTTTTTTGGTTTATTAGGTATCCTTACACCATTAATTGTGTGTGCAGGTACCAAGAGTTAATGGAGTTAATGCATGAAGATCTGATAGGGAGTGTGGGTGAATGTGCAATTGATAGCTCATAAAGTGAATCAATGTTTTATATAATGTCACAATGTACACCATTAATTGTTTATAATGTTTTATATTTTGCAACATTGTGCACCATTAATTATTCATATATACATGTAAATGCAATTTAGTTGAAGCTTTGAGTGACTTGCATAGAGTGGTAATTGTAAACTATAATGTTCTTTAATTAATGCAAAAATGAATTTATTTTTTGCAAGTTATCTTGTGTTTAAAACATATATATGTACCAATAGATGTTTAAATTTTATTTTTCTTTGGTTAGCTATACAATTAGTAGTGAACATTTATTGGTGTAATTTGTAAATTGTTATTGGCATAATTAAAACAATGTAATGACTAAAATATGAATGATTATTCGGGGGTCAGATAAGTATGGAGTAAACAACAATTGGATCATGGGTGGAAATTAACACATTTCCCCTATGTATCAAGTTTATTATTATGATTTACAATTTCCATGAGATTTCTATTATCATCAAGCTCTTAAATTCAAAAATTAACTCTTCTATTTGACTGCAATTTACCCACACACAATATTCACAAGAGAGAGTTCAAGGATTAATCCAAATGAGAAATATATGGAAATTAATAATTTTAGGTGAAAAATAAAATTTCCATATAAATATGTAAAGTTAATGTAGTGCCCCTCAATTTGTTTTCTGCTTCTGACAATGGACATCATGATGTTTTATTTGATGATGGATTTATAGTTATGATGTAGTTGATGATACTTTATCACTGATGTTTTATGCTCATATTATGTTTTGTATATGGATTGATGGTTCATGCAAATGAATCTTGTCTTGTGTATCATGTGTTTATTTGATGATTACTTATGTCATATTAATTTGTAATTGATTATTGTGCATTGATGTATTTGGTGAAGGGCAATAGGGTCACATCACTTGCTTGCGAGTTCCTTGCGATGCTACGATTTTTCCTTCATCATGTGTTTGTTTGGTTATCTATTTATGTACATGCTCAACTATGTGGTTTGTTGTAGGTTATAGGTACCAAACATCAACTCTACCCGTGTCATAATCCTAATGGATAATTATTTATTTGGAGATGAAATTTGGTCCCCACATTGAACCATTATCCTTGACGAGGATGAGTGTTCATTTGTCACACCCTATCTGTAAGGTCAGTTTGTGTTAGTCCATCAATATTGTAGTCATTTTTCCTTTTGTTTCACCTTGTGGTATGGTATTGCTTGATAGTATGTTCATTTGAGTAATGTACATGATTAGTGCTTTTGTTTGACTATTACGTTAAAATAAAGATTATCAGAATTAAAAGGCTTTGGAATAATTAAAAATATAGATTTTACATAATTAAATTATAGATTAAATAGAATTTTATTAAAGTATTTATTTGAATTTAATAAATTAAAATTTATGGCATAAAATGAAATATTTAAATAAATATATATAAACTATGAGATTGTGCAAATAAATTTTATGCAAGATTAAATTAATAAACAAAATATTTTAATTGTTTGATATTTTGTGTGCAAATATTAAGTGTGGTAAATAATAAAAGAAAATTAAACAAAATAATTAATTTCTAGAGTACATGGAATAACAAGCAATAAAGAAGAGTAAATTAATTAGTTAGAGTTAACTGTGAGGGCTTTTTGGTTATTTTTCAAGAAACTAATCTTGTTTCTCTCGACCATGAATTTTTCTCTGGTTCTTAAAAAACTTTCTTGGAGGTTTTGGAAGCTAGGAAAATTGGGGTTTTCTACTGTGGAATCTCAAAAGAAGTAGAAGCTGAAATTTGGAAAACCTCTGCATCAAAACTTTAGCTCTAAGCAAGCAAGGGAACCCAGGTTCCTGTTAATCTCAAATTTTTTGATATGTAGAAATGGGAATTCCTTCCTTTGAAACAAAATGACTTCTTGTTAATTTCTGGGTTGAGCAAATTAGTAAATGCATTATTTGGGGTTCATTTTGATAATTTCTCTTAAAATTGTGATTTTTCTTCTTCCTTGTAGCTTTACAATTACTTTTGAAACTTTAAAGAGGTTCTTGGAATAAAATCTTGGGTTTCCAATTTAAGTCGCACTAGTGCAAGGAGTAGTGTGTATTATAGCTATGTATTATTCACTTTACTTGTTGCACTTCTATGTTTTGAGATGGTGCATGGTTTATTTATTCTTGCATCTCAGTATTTTCTTCTTGCAAGTCTAGTCTCGTGTTGGACGCAACTTTTTTTCTCCTGCACCTCATACGCCATAACATATGATTCAAATCTTTCCTGACATCATACCTAAGTGTAGTCTTCTTTCTCTGTACAGGGCTTTCTAAAAGGATTGATTTAAAACTAAAATTATGTTGAAACCTTTTTATTTGAATAGGCTTCTTTTCATAAAATTTGGTTGATATCGAGTACATCTTTACCCTATACATGGGTTCCCTTGAAACGTTGTTTGGAAGTTTTCTATAGACAATCGACTTGAGTAATTGAACAGTCTCCGATTGCTTATGTGTCGCTCTCTGTAGTCAAGGAGACTGGCCGAATTTATGTTCCTTCCCCAGCGCCGCTTTCTAGCAGTCGGTGGAGTGGATTCGCCTAAAGTGATTTTCTCTATTGATGTAGTGACGAGGGAGCAAACTCGAGACACAGAAATAATGCACACAACTAGCAAACTTTCTTATTATTCAATACTGAAAAATCTTACATGCAGAGGATCACAAATCCTCGAGCTCTGTGATACATGCAAATTACAAACTTACAGAAAATTACCCAGATCCCCTTTCACAGCATGCGAACTTCTTTCCCCAAAAAGTTACCCAAAAATCAGAAACAAGTCCCTAAATAGACCCATTTCGGTTTGGAACCAAAAACAACCTTCGAGATAAGATTTTTGACGATTTGGCGCCAAAATTACAATTTGAAATTCAAGATAAATTCACAGTTGAAAATTAGCACATTTTTAAAATATGCACCAACTTCCGGCAGCCATAACTTTTAATCCGACCGTCGGATCTTCAATGATAATACCTTTTCGGAAAGCTCTCGAAAAGACAATTTTCGCAAAGTAGGCCTTTGGCGGACTACTTTGGCATTTTCGCAAATTTTCAGGCCCATCCGGGATCATTTGGTGCCTCAAACTGAGCTCGGAAGGTTTTTCAGGTCAAAAAGCAGAAATTGGAACTTGAATAACTTTCAAGTCATGAATGATCTTGACTTGATTCTTTCACCAGACTGTGTATTTTTCCATCCTGAACCTTCCCATAAATTTCTGTCTTCCCACGACTTCAAATGCAAACCTGCTAAAAATAGCAGTTGAGCAGAAAAAGTAGAAAAGCAATTTCGAAAGTTGGAAACTCTTTTCGAAAAAAGGGTATCCAGAAATACAAAACATCTACAAAAAAGAAAACAACAGGAACAAAAATGGAAATCATCTTTTGGGTGATGCAAGATTGCCCTCACACCACTGGATGCTCCTGCATCATGTAGCCGGATTTCGCTGTTAATACATGGTTTAAATGCAACGGATTTCGATTGCTGAGTTAGGATTATTGTATAGGCATCGATCTAAAATCCTATAATTTGAACCTTCATTAAGTTCAAGTTTTAATTGAATTTTCCTTATGATATCGAGCAAATTGGGAATCAGCTATATGTTGGTATTGTCAGCCACATCTGTGTCTGCTAAAGATGTTGATCAAGCTGCGTCCATGTTCATGCTCCAAATTTATTTTGATGGATTCGGTGTTTGGTAGGTCGATATCCTTTATCTTAAAATTTCATTGGTAAACACAGGCCGCCGCCCTGTTACTAGCTACCTATTTTTTCCATAATGTAAACTCTTGTTTACTCGCTATTGTCTTTTTGTTATGTCGCCACCCCTCTCTTTATGCTGTAACTTTTAGTTAACTGATATAAACTTTATATGCTTACATTATGCATTCGACGCTAGAAATTAGATCTAATTTTCTTTCACTTCATTGCAACTAGATAGTCAATATAGATTTGCACTTAATCTCATTTGTCCGTTGTATTTCACATTGTCTTATCACGATTGAAACTACCGCTAAGGAATGTCAGCTGATTTGCCATATGGATACTCCTAGATTTTCCTTTGATCTAATGACCTCTAGTTTGTTAGGCACCTTGTGTAATTATGGAACTAAAAGCTGACTTAGATGAAAACTCAAGTTTGGAACTAAAACAGGTATGATGTTGTTGAATGCTGTAGAATTTTCCTTCCATTCTATCAAATGTTATAGAGATTAATTGATACATGGGTTAAAGTTATATATACGTTCATTTATTTACTTGCTAGAAAATTTTGTACTTTATAGTCAATACAAACCTTTTATTATTCATGAAAAACATGTATATATATATATATATATAAAAGAGTATATATATATATATATATATATATATATATATATATATATATATATATATTTGAATACATTAAAAGAGTATTGTTGTTTTTATTGCTAAATAATTGTGTTTGTAAATAAAAGAAATATAAAGAATATTTAGTTTAAAGAATTGATGCATCTGTAATTAAGTAAATGTATAGTCATATTATGGAATTAGATTAGGTTAGTTATATTCAATATCCTGAACTCGAAATGAATATATTGAAGAATCATTATGCTTTCCATGATTCTATTGTTGGTCCAAATTGTTTAATGTGAATAAATATTTAGTGTCATGACATGGAAGTTTTGGTGAACCACTCTAGAATCTACTTTCTTTTATTGATTGAGTCATTCCTGTGAAGCAAATTAAATGGATGTTCATGTTGGAAATATGTCTTTATCCCACAGGTTGAAACCTCTATTGGAGCCAAATCGGTGTGACATATTCTATGTCTGGCCGACGAGCAAATTTGTAGCCTTATGTTTTGTACAGGTCGTTGTGACCTTGCAGAAGTCTTGCCGAACGGTTACACATTGGAGTCTTCAGTGTGACATGTTGTGTTCGGTGTGACCTCTTACCGCGTGGAGATCTCTGGTTGAAAGGCCATTCATATCGTATATCAGGGGGACCCTTGGCTGAAAGGCTTAGTTCAGTGTGAAGTACTAGCAATAGCTAAAGTCTCACTGATAGCATTTTATGTTGAAGCCTTTGAGGAAAGTCTTGGGTGTTTGGTAAGAAGTCTTACTGATAGGAATGTCTTACTAAAAGTATTCACTCGGGGTAACCCAAAGGTCTTGAGAAGAAGTCACAGTGATCAATGAAGGTCTCGCCGATGGGGATACACTTGGAGGCATCGAGGTAACACTAAGGGTTCACTAAGAACTCTTAGCAATGGACAAAAGTCTTGCCGACTATTCTTTGGTGCTCGGTATGACTTAAGACTTTGGAGTAATGTCTCAATGATAGTGATATTTCTTGGCAATAGATGAGCACTTCGGAGTAACTTTGAGCCTTGGTATGATCTCCTAGCGAAGCGGTATGTCTTGCTAAATGTTGAATATTTTGGTATACCCCTTAATGACTCAGTATGATATCTAAGTGAAAGACGATAGTCTCGCTAATGTAAATTCTCATGTCTATGTGACTTGTGGAGCTTTGGTATGATGTCTCACCAATAGCGATGAGTTTTAGTAATAGCGATACATGTGAAGAACTTCGGTATGAGGTCTTAGTGACACGAGGAACTCTTAGCAATAATCTTTTGGACTCAGTATGACATCTTGCCGATAGGTGAACTCTTGGAGATATCAAATGTTAAGCTGTATGGCATCAGGGAGACACGGTTAGTGTCTCACCGACATGCCAACATAGTTTGAAGCCTTTTGATTGGGTGAGGACTATCCTATGTGGCTCATTGTCGACCAATCAGAGAAGCTGAATGGGAACCAGTGGAAGATAGTTCGTTGTGGTAGTTTTGAGAGGAAGCTCGACAGATAGGAACAACATGAATATAGTTTGTAGTTGCAGATGCTCAAAGGTTCGATTGGTTCGAAGAACAATTGGGTGAATAGTTTGAATTGGATCAAAGTGATTTCTATTCTGTAAAGATTGTAACTTGAAGGTTCCTATACAAGTTTGATCATTGTGAAAGCTAATGTAATTTGACATCAAAAAGATAAGTCAGAACTCTGTATGTAATCTTTGTTACTGTAATACAAAGTGACCTCTCTTGGTGTGGTCGGTTTTTCTCCCATAAGGGTTTTCTGACATAAATCTAGTGTTCATATGTGTTTGTCAAATACTCTTTTTCTGCTATTTATTTCAAGTGCATCTTAATTGGACTGTAATTGTAAAATTTAAATGAGTATATGCATTCTTCCCTGAGTTTTTGATGTTAGGAGAGTTGTTTCCGTACCTTGACTTTCCTTACAAGTGGTATTAGAGCCTGACTAGTTGTGTTATCCTTGTGGGTACATTGGGTTTTTTGAGTCAATTATGTTCAATGGAAGTCTTGTAGAGTTTGTTAATTCTAATTACAAATTGAGATGGCTATCATGTCAGGAAAGATTGAAATAGACAAATTCAATGGCAACAATTTTGAGTTGTGGAAACTCAAAATGGAAGATCTTCTAGTTGATCATGATCTATGGCTTGCAATGTCTGGAACTAAACCTACAGACATGAAGCAAGAAGATTGAGACCTTACAGATAGAAAGTCTAAGGGGTTGATAAGGCTCTTTTTGGCAGACTTTGTTCTTCTGAATGTGCATGAGGATAAGACTGCATCTTCTTTGTGGAAGAGACTAGCGTCTATTTATCAGGGGAAGTCCTTGGTGAATAAACTGTTCCTGAGGAAGAAGCTGTACTCTTTGAGAATGCTGGAAGGAGGGTCTATAGCTGATCATTTGAACACATTTAATATTCTAATTTCTCAGTTAGCATCTATTGGTGTAAAAATTGAAGAAGAGGATCACTATATGCTTCTATTGTGTTCTTTTCTAGACTCTTGGGATCATCTAGTGATGGCTATTTGGAGTACAACATCTAGTTTCAAGATGAAATATGTTGTTGGATCTTTACTGTCAGAAGAGATGAGAAGGAAATCTTCTGAGATGGTGAAGGAAGCTCTTGTTGTCAGAGGGAGATTGAAAGAGAAAGGAAAGAAGAAGGACAAGAAATCTAAATCAAAATCAGAGGGGACATCAAAGTCTCCTAGAAAGAAGTCCAAGGTGAAATGTTGGAATTGTGGGCAACCTGGTCATGTCTGAAAGGATTGTAAAGAGGAGAAAAAGAAGAAGAAGAAGAAGTGCTCTTTTGATAATGATTCTTCTCAGGCTAATTCAGACGCCTTCATTGCTACCTTGGCTACACAGACATTAGATGATGTCTAGCTAATTGATTCTAGAGAATATTTTCACATGACATCTCATAGAGACTGGTTCATGAAGTATGAAGAATATGATGGTGGAAAGGTGTACTTGGCAAGTGATTCATCTTTGGAGATAGTTGGTCATGGAAGAGTCAAAATCTAATTTCTTGATGGCAGAGTAAAGGGAATCAAGGATGTAATGCATATACCAGGTCTGGCTCAAAATTTTCTTTTTGTCAGTAAGCTAAATGATATTGGAGTGCAAATCTCATTCTCTAGAAATGGCTGCAAGATGACTAGAGGCTCTATGGCATTGGCTAGAGGTTCTTGAATTGGTACCCTATACAAGCTAGATGCATAGGTTGTTCAATGTAACAGTGTCTCTGTAAAGTCACATAAAGCTACTCATGGAGGTAAAGAGGGAAATATCCCTAATTATGCAAATTCTATGGAAGTAAAACTTCCAGGAGAGAAGACTATGCTCTGGTATCATAGGATAGGCCACATAGGAGAAAAAGGTTTAAAAACCTTGAAAAATAAAAACCTGGTTAAGGGGCTTGATGATTGTAATCTCGAATTTGAATTTTATGAGCATTGTATATATGGAAAACAACACCATGTTTCTTTTTATTCTAGTCCTCACAAATCTTCTGGTTTGCTAGATTATATTCATTCGAATGTGTTTGGTCCAATGAATGTTCCTTCTTTGTCTAAATCAAGATATTATGTGTCATTTATTGATGATTATTCAAGAAGAGCATTTTTATATTTTCTGAAAAAGTGAATCAGAAGTGTTTAGTCAGTTTAAGGAATTTAAAAACCTTGTAGAAAATTAGACTAGTAGAAAAATGAAATGCTTAAGGACTGATAATGGTGGTGAATTTTTTTTGATGAATTTGAAAGATATTGTAAATACCATGGGATTAAAAGACATAAGACTACACCTTATACTCCACAACAGAATGGAGTTGCAGAAAGGTTCAATAGGACAGTGATGGAGAGAGCACAAAGTATGCTCAGTAGTGCTAGCTTGGAGGAGAAGTTCTGGGATGAGGTTGTATCTACTACATGTTACCTAATAAATTTTTCTCCAAACTCTACTCTTGTTGAGAAAACACATTTGGAAACATAGTGCGGTAGAAGCCTTCTCTTAGACATATTTGAGTCTTTGGTTGTGAAACATATGCATATGTGCCAGATGTGAAACGATCTAAGTTGGAGAACAAGGCTGTCAAATGTATTTTTTATTGGCTATAGTGCTAACATTAAAGGATACAAAGCTTGGAATCGATATAGGAAGGTTATATTACAACTTGAAGTTTAATCTTTCATGAAATTTGAAACCTTCTACCTTGGATTTATGTCGAACAAAAGTCTGAAAACAATAAGGATGTAGCTGTAATTCTCCAACACCCAGGAGAAAAATGA
>VDFB02000015.1:246611100-246626640 GCA_007258455.2 Sequoia sempervirens
AACCATATGAATAAGTATAACTTAGATCAGTGCCATATATCCATTGGAGGAGTCAAATTTATAAACATCTAAGGGTTTATGACAGATTTAACACATAACATATAAGATCCTTGATAACATTTCTTTACAATCTCATCAATATGTATTCTAACATAATACTACTTATCAAATCCTTATATATAACATATCCACCTACAATCCCATTCAAGCATTTTAATTAATTCCTTGAATTAAACCTAAAACAAGAATCATACACACCACAACAGTGAGATGAAAGAAACAACCCTTGATCATTTTATTCCAAAATTCAGATATGCTTGTACAATGGAGGAACATGAGTTCAAATTAACCATATCAACTCAAATGCTGAAATACTTGTCATAAAACATCAAATCCCCATGAATTCAAAACCTACTCTGGAATGACTCAAAACCTAAATTGCATTTCCTAAAACCATCCGGACTTTACAATTTGCTCTACAACTTCATCTAAGCTTCGACCAAAATATCTAACCTTAACCCGTTATACGGCCGTAGAAATCCTTCTTATAAAAAAGACAAACAAGCATCAAGCGAAGCACCGTCACCGATAGTGGACGCCTTGTGATATTCCAAAATTTGTTACAACAACAATCTCCCTAGAGAATCTTCTTGTTCATCGTGCCCACTAAGAATGGTTGATGCAGCAACAAAAAACTTCAAGAATTTCATGCCTAGACTGTCACCAAAAAAAAAACTAGAATATATTGTAACTACAACAGTTGATTTGTCAACCATTAGTAGCCTACTCCTTTTCACTCTTCCTCAATTAAATATACATTTACCCATTTCTAGTACTCTTCATCAGTTGGCCAATCAAAATTGATCACCTCATTCACCTTGACACTATAAGGTTTGTACTTAATTGCCACCTGATTCTCTTCTCTTTCAAAAGACTCCAAGAATGAGCCGGTGCTAATGATTTTGTCCATACATCTCACCAACAAATCATAATCTGAGATACCTTGTTTTTGAGGGTTTTGTAGTTGAAACATGATATAAAGGGGCTCTTACATTTTTTGTGATTACTATAGCTTGTGTAAGAGGCCCCATGGATACTGTTGTAATTGTAGGATGCATGAATAGGGTGTAGGATGAGAAATAAAGAAGGTATAACTGCTGTCCTCAATAGTTTTATGAAGAAAAGCATGTGAAATGAGATGTTCAAGCCTAGGTTTCAACAAAACATGTATGGGAGATCTGATTTTATGAATTTTTATCCATGTGCAGACCTAATGGGTTTTTTCTGAACACTGAATATAAATGATATACATACACACACACACATATATATATGTATGTATGTATGCATGTATGTATATGTATTTTTAAATGTAAATGTAAATGCAATTATTGGATGCTCTCCTAGAACAATAAATGCAACATATCATTAAAGAAATCTATATCTATGTATATAAATGGGTATTTCTAAATGCAAGTGTAAATGGAAAGAGCATATGGTTTTTTAGTGTTATAGATACAATATATCCATTAATTATTGTAATTGAAATTCTAAAGTCTTCAACACATATAATATGAAATCGATCAAACTATTAAACTACATGAGAAATAAATGAAAACAGTAAATGCATATGTTTGTGTATTTGTAAATGTAAGTGTAAAATAAGTAAGAATAATGAAAATTATAAAAGAATACAAGGAAAGGTCTCCTCCCTTCTTGGTAGTGATAGCCTCCTCCACACACAACCCTTAAAAATTATGAATAGAGGAATATAATCTTTGAAATACTCAAAGTTGATTCTCTCCTACCTGATGCAATTAGTTATTTTATCCTTACAAATATTTATAGTGATTACTACAGGCACATAGACCAATTATTCATAATAGAAAAATTTGATCATACTTTTCCAATGATGGCATTATGAGGAAACCTTAGGTTAAATGAATAATTCCTAGCTAAGTTCTTTAAATCATGTCCAACCGTATAAGAGAAGACCGCTGCTCTGTGTACCTAGATACCATGGAGAAAGGATCTTTGAGATCTTTCATCAATCATCCTACCTTAAAACATACCAAAAGTCTCCTAGCAATTAGACATAGGAAGATTTAAGATGACTTAAAAAAAAATATTGCCAAAGCATAAACTTATGATGACTTAACCAGGCCTAGTACACACTCCCTCCTCATTAACCACTTAGACATATGGAAATTAAATGTAAATTTGATGCTATTTTTGGTCATGTAGGTGTCCAATAAACCACTTGGTGGTGTTTCCCTTCAAGTTTATTTACTTGAATGAAGAGAAAAAGTCCTTTGATTACAATTAGAGAATACATTTGAGGCCTTGGTTGTGTAACTGGTGGACCATAGTCACATTTAACACTTGTTACAAAGTTTTGTTGTTAAAACGTTAAGTAGATTTGATTTGTGATGGACACATTTGGATGGTAGTAACAATAACTTGCAATCTATCAATACTTGATTACCTTATAACCTATGAAATTCTAGCGATGAAATGATAGATTAATCATAATGTCACCTTGGGATCACATCACCATGAAAGAACTTCATCCAACATCCTTATAAGTGCAGGTACCACCAAATAGGTATTTGTCAGATCTGTCTTCCTCGAGTGAGGGAAATTCAGGAAGAGAAGTGGTGCAGGAGCACCTAGGAAATACTAGGCATTTAAGAAGTCTAGAATGAAGTTTTGTTTTGATGTGTTATTTTGAAGGTCATGTTGACCATTTAGATAGAATTAGAGGTTTATGAATAAGTATTAATCTGTTGTGATCAGTAGAATAAGAAGTGAAAAGGATGGATGAGTTTAGAAAACTCAACTTAGTTTTCTAAACATTGGCAAAAGTTGAAAAACACAGTGCATTTTAGAACTCTTTCCATTATGTAACTAATATGTCCGACCAAGGGAGGATAACTGATTGATGAACCTATTTAAGGTGTGCCTCGACCTGAAAACAAGGTTGGAAGCATTCGAGTTTGTATTTAGTTTTAAAAACAAGAAAATAGTGATGCTTTGAGTGTGCATTTCCTGATTTTGTCTCAAAGTAGAGCTTATATGGATTAAATTAGTTATTGTTTTACATGTAGAATGTAGTGTACTAATAGATTAAGCCTTGTGTGGTAGTAATTTTGATTTCTAGTGCAGTTTCAAGTTTATAGAAGATAGTTGTTGCTTTGCATTTTGTTGTTTTGACAAGTAGTTGGCAGAAAATGGAAGTTTAGGTCACATTCCCACTGTACATAACGTACGACCTCTTGGGAATTGTGACTTGGCTCCATGAATGTAAATATGGTAGGGTTAGGAGTCATTAGGAGTCATGGAATCACTATGAGAGTCTTTTCCTAGGCGATCTAAGAAGAGTTTGGCTAGGAAAGACAAGAAGTGCAGAGCACTTAGTTTGGAGGGGTGTTCATCTCCTGGTAAAACACAGTGTGGAGAGGGCAGACATGTGCCTTGAAAATGTATTGAAGGTAGGAGAAAGTTCCATCTAACCGTCTGGTGTTAGAAGTCTCAAACAAATGTAGGAAAGACAAGAAAAGGCTTAAAAGAAAACCCTAGTTTTTGCCATTTTCAAGTTTGGGCCTGTGTACAAACAGTTGAGGGTTAGGGCCTTTAAAATCTTCAAGTGTTAGGCATGAGGACCAAGAAACCAAAGGAAATATGCTGAGTTCTTTGGAAAAGTTAGGAGAGACAACCAATTTTCTCATAAATGGAGACCTAATTGGGGCTCAAGGTCTACTAGCCTCTTTGTAACCCTAGTTGAGGGTTTGGTGAAAGCGATGGAAAAGTGGAGTTTTGGTGAACGGTCAAGTACCCTAGGAGGTTGGTTTGAAGCCACTAAAGACATTTCTACACCCCTGCAAGATCAAATTGTGTGTTGAGGATAGGTTAGCCAAGGGTAGATTAAGGGCTAAGGAAATGTTGAAGCATTGCCCCAAGGTTGGCTTGGTTGGCAAGATATGACTTGATGGTTGGGTTGGCAAGGTGAACCAGGGGAGTCTACACAAGAAATAGGTCCTATAGGTTAAGGTGGTGGAGTGTGACACCATAGGGTCTTCCTAAAAAGATCCAAAGCATGGAACAGTGAGTGTTTCCATCCAACCCAATCCTATCAAGAAGAGGAAAGTGAGACTTGTAGTATTTCTAAAAGAGGGAGATCAACTAGAGGTCAAAAGATTAGAAGAAAATCCTGTAAATGCATGGAATTATTTCTTGCTAAAGGGGGTTCATGTTCTTATGATGATGAGAGCATAGGAAACGTTGAGGTGCCCTTGAGGTACAAACATCTACAGAAACAATGGGTACCCAAGGAACTTCCTCCAATAAACACTAATTTTTGTGTCAACGAGAGGATATATCACATAGCACCATCGTAATTACATGGTTTGAGCCTATTTTCCATGGACGACACAAAGGTCTATTACAAAAAAGTTACTGAATTGATGGAGTATGTCAAACCCTGTTATAGTTACAAAGATTGGATGCAACTAGTTTGATATACACAAAGTATGCATAGGTATGCAATGTCAAAAAATTATATACAATTAATAGATAAGGATCAAAATAAAGGAGTGGCTATGTACATTGACAGAAGGCCAAAAGCATCAGGGAATATTGTAGGGTTTATAAATAGTACATGACCTAGGTCAACAAATAAGCAACCCAATTGCATATTCGAGGTGTGCGAGGGAAACCATGTATTCGTATGTGTGATCAAATCAATAACTGCAAGAGAAGAGTTGCTAATCGATTACAATTTGAATCACTTAGTTACAAACATAGTTACTATGGGGGTGGTACGTACTATGTACCATTTTACTCAAACTCCAATTAATGACTCCAATATACCATTTTATTCTTATGTTTTTTTTTGTAAGTCTATTGGTTTCATTTCGGTATTGTTTTTTATATTTAATTTTTGTCGCAATGGGACATTGATTGTATGGAGAAGGATCTGGCCTAGAGCACAGATCATGATGTATCTCCAGGTGCTTCTACCCGATAGGTTTACCTTATTGTAATTGTACAAATTAGATACAAGCAAAAATTTTTATTATTATGTTTTTTTCATAAGTGTATTGGGTTAATTTCAATAATGTTTTTAATATTCTTGTTGCAATCGAATGATCACAGAAAGGCACCAGCAGTAGAAAAGAGCATCCATAGTGAGGTGCAGTCAATATTTTGTGATGATGACATCACTTATTCAACAAACCCTCTCGATATGATAAGGAAGATCCAAAAAAAATATAATGAAGAAATCATTAAGTTGATATTCATAGTGCCTCAAATAGATGAGATAAGAGAGAGGGTTAAAATATTGACTGAGAGATCACAAAACTTGCAAGTAAGATGTCATGAGGTCTTTAATTATAACATAAGTTCATTCATGGTTTTATATTTTGTACTCTTTTATGTCATGAACTAAAATATGTGTTATTTTTATAGGATTATTTGCCTCCTCATGATGCTCCTGGCCATGATTAGGGTACTGCAAGTTTTTCCCGAGGAGTAGGGATTGGTACAAGTGTCCATCTTGATCTTCCTATGCATACATCACATCATCTAACCCCATCATCCATGCCTATATTATCATCTGAAATGTCAGCAACACATACCATGTAGGCATCTGTTAATGCACCATTTGGCAGCGAATACATGCCAAAACATGCATCAGGACATGTACCTGGGGATGCAGAGGCCACTAGTACTAGTGATGTTTTAGTAGCATTTCCAGGATCTTCCCGTATTACTAGTACGAGAACATTTCTGGTCACATTTGTGATAAGTGAAGATTTTGTTCCCATAAAGATAGAGAAGGTCCCAAGTACTTTAAAATGTTTTAATTATTATTATATATAATCCAATTGAAATTTACTTATTGATTGCTCTTTTTAGACTATTGATCTCATGATCATTTTGTAGGAAATGATGTTTTTTAAAACATCTAAGTGATATTACATTGGAGCTCTTTAGGCCCACCATACGTACACGGTGGGATGCCCAAAATCAAGATTTAAAAGATGAGCTCATTAACTGTTTAGTTGTGTTGTTTGGTGATAAAATATTCAACCGAACCAAGGTCCTTAAGAAAGTTGATACCTATCTAAAGTATGCGAGGGACCAATATAGGTCACATTTAGAGAAGAACAAAAAGTATGAGCATCCCCCCATGATTCTCAAGAGGAAGTGGAAGGACCTAGTGTCGGATGGAAATGAGAAGGCTGAAAAGAAAAAAGGAAAGACACCACCAGGCCAAGGAAGGTATGTGATACTATCAACAATGTAATTATATACTGATTACTCTTTCTTTTTACATAATCTAACGTATTTCAAAATTTTCATAGGCTGCCCAACACATCGAAGGAAACAAAGGAAAGACTAGAAAATCACGGGCAACACAAACTTGGCTCTGGTGGTTATATGAAATTAGCTGCACAAATTGTAAGTATCAATAAATGAAATATTGCATCCAAATAATAAATTGAAAACAATTTTGGTTTTATCACACCATAGAAGCAAAATTCATAATCTTATGCAAAAATGCAGGGCTCTGAATTCAACAGAGTTCCCACATAAGAGGACCTAAAGATTGCCTTCCATCAAGGCTATGGAGCTATGGCTGAACACCTAAGAGTCTTGATTGGGAAAACACAATCTTCCACTGCATCTAACACATAGGTAAATAAACTCAATAAAGTTTATTTAAAATTGAATACTTGTGAAATCTATTCAATATTAATTTTCACCATAAAGTAATTACATTCCTATTTGTTTTAAACATTCAAGCAATGATAATACTGCACATGACATTGGAATGTAGCTTGGTGAGGATGGAGCACAACCTGTAGATGAAGGTCATAGTGTGCGTCCTAGTACTTTAGAGCATGTAGAGTGTGATCAACATGTTGAGCATGATTAGGCTAGAGTAGATCAGGAACATGATGTGGCCCCATTAGGTAAAGAGGACCACTCTAAAGTTCTTTTAAACATATTTAATTGTAATTGGTGTATTAATTAATGTAACCTTTCTTGTTTCAACTTTAGAGAATGTAGATCATGATCAACATGTTGAGCATGATCAGGCTAGAGAAGATCAGGAACATGATGTGGCCCCATCAAGTAAAGAGGACCACTCTCATGTTCTCTTAAAAATATTTAATTTCAATTGGTGTATTAATTAATGTAACCTTTCGTGTTTCAACTGTAGATCAAGATTTAGAGGGTGTTCAACATGTTGAGCATGAGTCTATAACAAAAGTTTAGGAACATGATGTGGACCCATCAGGTAAAGAGAACCACTCTAATGTTCTTTTAATTAATGAAATACTTTGTAACAATAATAATAAAACATATCAATTTAACATTTCTTTCTTATTGCGGCCCCCCGGCATCCACATCATGAAGCGGTGACTAGGTACATTATGATCATGAGTAGAGGAAGAACAACTAAAGGGGGACAAATATTGATTTAGAAAATGATACTCCACTTTGGATTTTTTTATCTTTAAAAAAGAAAAAAAGAAAAAAAAGTGATTGTAATCATATCATGACAACCATATTTTTGATAATATGTAAAAGCTGAAAGAATGAATATTATATGTTAATGAATGAATGTTATATGTTATTAATGCATGAATAAATGAATGTTATATGTTATTGATGGATGTATGAATGAATGTTATATGTTATTAATGGGTGAATGAATAATTAATGTTATATGATTGGGTATGGGGAATTGCGAGTGATGTGAAGGGGGGGGGAAGGGGCCAAATGAGCTTCCACCCTCACGTGGTTGGCCCTGTTAAGTAGAGAATATTAAACTATTCTCAAACAAAGAGAAGCTCAATAAGGTAATTCACTTTTCAATATAAGAAATGCATCATTTGAAGCATCAAACCAATATGCAAAGATGAAAGAAAGTGCTAACTTTTCACTATGGTGGCAAAAAAATAATTCTTTATACCTTGAATCCATGCTCTACATCATAATTTGAAGTTGTTTCCATTCCAATATTTTGAGTTTAGTTTGTTTTATGACTTATATGAATAACACATTGTGTTGTGTGTGGATTTGGTTTCAAAGCTATGTATCTCTTATTTTTAGTGGTGACATAACTCTAAAATTTGACTTTTGTGCATAGCAGGTTAGTGGAAAAATTGACAGCTCTAAAGGGTTTAGAGGCTCAATTGAGATAGATACACGGATATTTGGATCTTTTTGTTGATGGGAGGCTTCGACTTAACCATGAAATTTTGTACCATCTACAAGTATGCAAAATTTTCTCTACTTACATTCATTCTTGATCATAAGTGTTTTAAATGATATTAATGCTTCAAACTTAAGATTTGTTTCATTGTTATAATGATCAAAATGTTATACTTTGCTATACATTCAAGATTCTCTTTCCCCTTACCCTTTTCTCTCTCCCCCCTCCTTTTAAGAATTTTCTTTGTCATAAAAGATTCACATTTCTGTCTCATTTACACAAATTTATCTGAAGCGCTAGGAGTGAATAAAGATATGTAAAAGATGATGGATTATGTTTAAACAACAACTTTCCATCTTATAGCTAATTAAATCCTTAATATTTGAATAGTTTAGAGCTCGAATAATGCTTGTATATGCATGTGTAGCAATAAGGGATCCTATGTGAAGATTGAAATTTAAAACATCACTTTGGTATTTTTCCATAGGCAGTGAAATGATATTTTGAGTAATACAAACCTACACACACATTGATATTTTTTAGGCATTGCATTGAAGAATTTTTTTTCTCTTATACCTACCCTTGGCTAGACATGTAGGTATATAATATTGGTTTCTGGGTTTATTCTGTAAGTAGTTAATTTCACAAAGGAAGACTAAAATCTTCTTAATGTCCTGTGTCAGGTGTGAAAGCATATGAATCACTTGCTGAAGGCACCATTTTGTATTCATCCAAAAACTGGTTTGTTCATCTTTTTATGTTTTTTGCATGTGTTTTTTTTAGGCTCTAGAGATGTAGCTCGACTCTTTCCTTTGCACTTTTCATCTATTTTGATGATTACAGTAGATTGTCCTCATAATTATTCATGTAGATCTGTTTGTAACCATATTTTCTACCAATCAATTTGCATACCACTCACATATTAAGGACCATTTCACTAACTTGTAGTCATCCATTACTTCATATGTTGCAGGTTGTGTCTGTGTGCCAATAAATCCTAATGATTGCAAGAACTTTAATCCTACAAGTGTACCTAATCTTTCTCAAGTAAAAGTCTTACCTTATTTTATAGTACTTTAAATGGTTAATTGAAGGTGCTTCTTTAGATCTGAGATAGTTGAACCCTGGATTAAAATATGGTATTAGATGGGCAGTATAATGATAAAATAGAGGTCCATTGAACACAAATTATGAACATAATTTACTGGACTATGAATAGTGTTACAATTATAATTATTTCTCCTTTACCTAGATCTGCATTAATGAAAAAGATAGATCCCTATAAATCTAACCATGAAAGTGTTGAAATTTGTAGTATTGCAGGACTCAAACTATCAAACATATTCTTTTTGAATGTTTTTATGCTCAGGAAATTTGGTACTTATTCTGCCATAAGCTGAAGGTCTAGAATAGCAATGGTAAAATTAATTGGCATGATATTCTATTTTGTAATTTCAAGCTCATGTTTGATTGTAAGCTATTTTGGTATTTCTTATCCAATGAGATCATGTGGCATTTGTGGAAGGTGAGAAATGATAATAAATTTAAGGGTATCAAGAGGGTACTTACTGAGTCTTGCAAGAGACTCACTTTCTACTCTGTTGCTCTGCAGGTTTCAACTCTTGTGGAGATCTCAATGGAGAATTTCTTGAAGTCAATAACTAAAGGTGCTGCTAACAATACCAAAGAGGATCTGAGAAGTGGACCGCCTGTAGGTTGAGCTTGGAAGAGACTGTGTTGTTCCAGCAGACATTTGATGAGCTCCAGAGAGCAATTGATGAGCTGCAAGCCCAGAAAGATAGTGCGACCCCCAGCAGTTGGACCCCCAAGGAGAAACAATGGCGAACCTTGATATTGAAGAAGTTAACAATGAGGAGAATGTAATCAACACTATGTATTGTTTATGCTAATTTGAATAGCAGCAACCTGTGGTGCTGTTAACAACAATTTGTATTATCTATGCTGGTTTTGAAAACAACTGGTGCTTTTTGGTTTCTTTCTTGCTGTGTAAAGTACTGATACGGTATATTTCCTGTTATGGAAATGCTTTGATGTTGTACTGATCCTAATGTTGGATAGGAATTTTCATGATATGTAATGGACCTTAAACTATTTTCAATACAAAAAAAAAAAAAGATAGCAGATATTGGAAGTTCATTACATGTCTCATGTATGTGTTAGTATTTTAATTTTGTTTAAGTTGTTCAAGAGCTTGATTAGGTCAAGAATATTTTCTACAAGCTTTGTTCTCTTGACACTGCTCAACATTTTCCCTACACATTTTCTCTTCAATCCAGACATTTCTTAACTCCTTCCCTTGTTATAACTTGGTTGTTCTCAAGTGTAATGCTTTTTATATGCATCTTGCAGTTTGTATGTATGATTAGTCATCTCTTCTAAAGCATGGATAACCTTTCATAGAATTGTTGTTGTAATTAGACAATTGCCATTGTGAGAATAATCAATTAATTTGTATGGAAGTAAGTCTTTTTCATATTATTTGACTTGGTATTGTAAACTTGTCTTTACAGGATTCTCTCGGGGGGAACAACAAAACTGTGATGATAGGTAGAGTTGTACAACACCATAAATCATTTGGCATTATCAATATATTGCTTATAGAATACTTTGTTCAAGTAAAATGGAACGTGCAATGACAATTGGTCTCAGATTCAAATACGAATATAAGTACATTATCCACAAGAAGATGGTATCTATTCTATGATTTAAAGAACCCCAAAATAAGAAAATTAATATGTTCCATTTGTTTACTTGCTCTTAGACACTTGTTTAATCGGCAAGACCCTCAGAATGTCTTGCTGATAACCAACAGTGTTCAAAACTTCTGAAGAGGTCAGATCAGTGTGACATTGAATTTGTCTTGCCGACATAAGTCATTAACAAGACGTGGACTATCAGAGTGAATTTTCTATCCTATGTCGATGATTGATCTCTCACCAATGGGTTGGCTTCGATGGTCATCGCCAAGAGTCTCCATGATGGTACATTTCAATGAATATTTTTTTAAAAAAAAATTGCATTGTTTCATCAAAATTTTGATGAAAACCACTTACAAATCACTAAAAATGTCCGATGAAGTTGCTATAGCTACGACGAAGGCTTCATCATAACTCCTTTCCCATTTCCTCACAATTTTGATGAACTTCTAGAGTTGTTTCAACGCTACTCCTTGCCCAATTCATCGAAATGGCGACAAACTTCTGGTGTTGTTTTGACATTACTCCTTGCCCATTTTTTCAAAATGGTGATGAACTTCTGGCGTTGTTTCGATGCTACTCCTTGCCCATTTCAACAAAATGGCAACAAAATTTTGGTGTTGTTTTGACGCTAATCCTTTCCCATTTTGTCGAAATGGCAACAAAATTCTAGTGTAATTTATCAATGGATACATGAAGTTTTCATTGATATTTCGATGAACACCTGAGTCATTTTATGATGCCGATGACCGACAAATTTGTGTTGTTATTTTGACATTTAATTCATTGTTGGCATTTTGATGAAAAAATAGTGACAATTTTTTTTTTGTCAATTCGTTGATTTTCTGACAAATGTTTGTTGAACGATTGATGAACGTTCGTTGGAAAATGGAGTCAAATTCAGTAGTGACAATACCACTAAGAGGGGGTGGGAGAATCAATTGTATCAAAAATTTGATCTAAGTTGAAATTTCCTTTTCACAATCTTGAACATATGAAATGCAAGTTTCAGGCTTGATCAAAACAACATGCTTGTAAAGATTTCAAACTTTGAATGATAAAGTGCATAAATAGATCGTGCATGAAAAGTTGTCAAGTTTGATTAATCATGAAAAATATAATATCTTAGGACACCATGAAAACTTTAATGTTGAGGGATACACAAGATTAAATATCTGAACATGAAGACTATATGTTGAAAGGTACACAAGACTAAATGTTTTGAACACTAAAATCAAATAGAACACAAGTAATGAGAACCATAACATAGTGTTTTATGAGAGGAAAACCCTCATAGGAATAAAAATACACTTAGGAAAATTCATTACTAGCTTAGTAAAAATTCCCTAGTGTTTATAGAGCCTCACTGGAAAAGCCTCACTAGCTACACAAAATGCCTCACTAGCAAATACAACCTCACTGGATTCACAAAATGCCTCACTAGCAACATATAGCCTCACTGGCCAAAGATCACACTTGTATCACTAACATGATCTTATACATCTCATAGTAAATCATGAAGAAAATAAATTATAGAGGGTTTCTCTATTTCACTACAAACCATTTCAACTATACATTCTATGTTCTATAGATTCATTGAACCTAGAACCTATAAAACATACAATAGACAAACTAGTTCTTTGTTTTGCATACAACCTCTTACAAAAATTAGTTATAGTATTCTACTCAAGACCTATATCTCTTTACAGAGTAAGATATCACAATAAAATGCATTGAACCCACATTAAGTGATCATGTCACTTTTATAAATCAAACATAACTTTTGCTTCCACTTGTCAGTATGAAAACCTACACTTCATAACTATTTTCTAGAAGTCATCGGTGTGTTCCTCTTCTACAATGAAAACTCTTCATTTTATGACTACATTCAACATTGCTTATTCTATAATAGTTGAAAGAGAATTAACTCTATCTCTTCTAAGTTTTTTTTTCATTCTCTAACTATATTCCAAGCTAAAACCATAGATATATAAATAAATCATCAACCTACCAAAGCTCGAAACAACCATACCTCAATCAATGGGAGAAAGCAACTGCAACAAGTTACAATCTCAATTGCGCAGGTTGTCACATGGCATATGTCAATGAAATCTACTTTGAATCATGTCACCCAACCACCAAAATTGTCACATTGAAACCATATTCAAACCCTAACTTCCATAGTCAAAGCCTTCGTGCCCTAGCCGCTATGTGCAATGATCTTCCCAACAAAATATCTTTTCTAATTTCGAACAAAAACACTATAATGTGTATGTAATAAAATGCCCATGATAAAAAAATTTGTTAACACTAAAAAATAGAACTCAATCAAAACCGAAGCACTTTATTATTGCTTATCTTTTACCACTTTGTATCACACAAAAACCACAAATGATTATGTCGGTGTTGCACCTTTTCATAACAAAACAATTATCATTGTGTTAGTATTAGACATTATTTGTATGACAACATTAAACCTCATAATTCCCAATGATATATGTCAATCTAATAAAACATGTGCTAAGTGAAGACCAAGACCCTTGTGTTGATCTAACAATAACAAAGTAATGAGAATACATCAAAACCAACCAATGCCAAAGGCCAATGTATGGTATAAATCCCAAATGTATCAAGTGTAGAAAAATAACTCATTTACATATCAAATATTGTTACATCAATGAATTTTCAATGTCAAAGTCACCCATAAACATAGAAATATATTCTACCTTTGTAACAAAAGAACATTTCCATCCCAAAGACATTCAACACCAATCATATAGCACTAAACCTTCAATGAATGTCACAAATGTATACCAAACCCTATATATATATATATATATATATATATATATATATATATATATATATATCAATGTGTATCACCTCAATATGTGCCAAGTTGAGCATTCAACCTAAAATCAATGACAAACTAATGTCAAAGGGGAAACACTCTAATCCTTCAAATCTTCCATGCCCTCCTCACCATTTCCCATAGTGGACTTTTTTCAAACATTTTCAAGCACCTCAATTAGCAGTTGACTCCATCAAAGTGTGAGGTGACCTATTTCTTTTGTGGTGACTAAAAAATTTCTAAGGCATTTCCATTCTATAAAAATTGAAAAAGTGATATTGTTATCTCTTTAAAAAGAGTTCATATGCCCCCTAATCTCTTTGGATTCAACCACACATGCATAGCTGACCATAGTTGCAAGAAATTTAGTGGATACATAGAGTTCATGTAAAGAGACTCCTTCTTTCTTATTTTCATGTGTAGCAAGTGCAAGAAGATATTGTTTGCATGCCTAGCTAGTATGTGCTCTTAGCCATCAATTGGCTCAAGGTGTAAAAAGTAATCTTCTATGTGGAAAACAACATAGTGTGTGCAGAAAAAGGTTTGCATGACCTTGTATTCTTTGGAGGCTCACACACCAAAAACTATCAACCTTCTTATTTGTTGTGCCACTCCCATCTTCCAATTGGTTTCCATTCAATCGACCTTACTTCCACCTGCTCCCTACAGAATAATTTTTGGACATCGACTTGCATTCTTCTCATATGTGGCTCAAGCACACATGCTAGAAAAAGGAAACCAACCATGATTTGTAGTCAACAATTGGCACTTTTCTTCATCATATCATGACTTTTACTTGGTCATTTGAGTCACTCCTCAGCATCTAGTCAACTATTTACACTTGGCGTCTAAGATTTTATTGTGCATCTATGGAGGAGGCATGAGGATTTTTTGTATTGATGTGTCTCCATAATTTCCACTTAGTCCTTAAATCTATTTGAAGCGGCCTCCATTAATTACACCAAAGGTGTTCCCTCTATGAGCTTCACCAAGCTCAATCTATCCATCAACAATTAGGAGTTTCAGATAAGGAGTGCAAGATGATGTGACCCAAGAGGTGTGATTGAGATATAATGAGAAACATAGGGATAAAAAGGGAGACAAAATAAAAATCTCTCTTTCTCTTCATATCTCTCTATCTCTCTCTATATATATATCTATATATACATATCCCTTTCTCTATCGCTCTCTATATAACTTCCTCTCTCCATATTTATATCCCTCCTCTCTATCTCTCTCTCTCCATCTCTATCTCTATCTTCCTCTCTATCCTCTCTCTATTTTTATCACTCTCTCTCTCCATCCATCCATCTCTATCTATTTACATGTCTCCCCCTCTATCTTTATTTTCATATCTCTCAAAATATTAGGTTGATTACCATGTCAAGGAAAACTAGTAGAAATTGTTAAAAAAATAGAAAAAATATGATGCACTAGATACAAGAATCTATATCAACATGGTATATTTTTTCTTCCATTTTAGATAAATAGATAATATGAATGTTGATGTCGAATGAAAACAAATATATTTTAATACGTGCACATTGTAATATTTATTTAAAAATATATATTTATCAAAATTGGAAAAAAATATATTCATGCACTAAAGTTCCATGTTATATTTATACACACAAAAAATTTAAGAAAAAAAAAAAAATTACTATAAAAAGTTTGACGTCCCATGTAACTTCATTTTTCAGCATTTTATCAACAACTAAATTATAGTGTTAATTTATTAAAAA
>VDFB02000015.1:246626740-246659338 GCA_007258455.2 Sequoia sempervirens
TAGGAACCAACTCCTTACTCTTCTTAGCCATTACCACAGAGGGGTAAATACCAACAGATTCAAACTTAAAAAATTCAAGCTTGCTAGATTTATTCCCTTCCCCACCCTTCTCCAGGTTAACAGTAAGCCTATCCATTTGGTCCTCAAGGGTCACAATTTTGCACTCTAACATCTACTTCATGTTCAGGGTTTGCTCAACAACAATTTTTAAAGATTCAAACAACTCAACAATTTGACTCTGGGCTGAAGACTCACCCACCTTACTCACAACCCCACGAACTTGAACATTTGTCATATTAAGTTCATGAAACACCCATTTGACCAATTTAAACAAAGAAATAGAACTCTCTTTATCCAACCCTAGAACATTAGAAATATCCTATGATCTAAATTAAACATATCTTTACTCACAATAGTATCCTCCTCAGAAGAGTTGACTTTATCCTAACTAACACAAATCTGCTTACCTTTACCACCAGGAATAGGCATTTGAAGCTTGTAGACTAAATCAACAATAACCTCAGCTGTAGACCATCTTCTATTCAGCGTCACCACATCCATACTTATGGAATCCATAGTAATTTTCCCACCAACATCCTTCAAGGGAGAATCTACTTGCATTTACATCAATTGGATCATAGACCTAACAACCAACCTCTTGTTACTCCCAACCTTGTGGTCCTTCTTTCTCTTATTCTACACAACAGGGGACAAAGGGGGCCCCTCTTTAGCTTTCTCCTTTCGACTAGTAGTAGGGGCTTCCACATTAGATGGCTTAACATCAAATTTTTTCTTGCTACCAGTCTCATATCCCTTTAAATTAGGAGCCAACTCCCCTTTTGTAGACATTCCCACTTTTGGAGATTGTGAGGGAACATCCAAGGAAGCTTGGGAATCTGAGACATGATCAATGTCGTCCTCACAATCAGACTCCTCCTCCAATACCAATTTCCTCTTCCTCCCTTTTTTTCTACCTGACCCTTTTTTAGAAACCGTATCATACTCCTTAGCCAGTTTAATTTTCTTACCCTTAGGGGTAGCAAGTGGTTTGACAACCTCGACATGATCAATGTCGTCCTCACAATCAGACTCCTCCTCCAAAACCAATTTCCTCTTGCTCCCTTTTTTTCTACCTGGCCCTTTTTTAGAAACCGTATCATACTCCTTAGCCAGTTTAATTTTCTTACCCTTAGGGGTAGCAAGTGGTTTGAAAACCTTAAAGGATTTAGCATAATCAATGATTAATAGGATGAGCCCCACATGAAAAACATGGTTTTTGGGATTCCTTTTGTGATCCTTCAACCTAGATTCCAAAGACGCCAGAAGATAAAAAGAAAATGAAATTTTCTTTTTGTGGTGAAAGTGATTAAGGAGAGCAAAGTGATACGCATTTACTGCAAAGAATCAAACCTCAAGGGTTATATATCTCATCAACTCCTCGACCACATCCCCCTAGAGTACTTTGAGAGAGCTCCTTTGGTGCCCTCCACTCTTAGTTGGGTTAATATCTTGAGCTTCATTGTCCTTGAAAAAAATCTCCATTGCAGCCTTTGAATCCTTCTTGTCCCTGTATACCTTCTTACGTTCAATTGAGAGCCCAGTAATGTTAGCAATGAAATCTTCATTCACATCAAACTCCATTCCCCCCAATTTCAATACCTTGTTATTCCATGCTTTAGCAAACACTACAGTCGCCTACGGATTGTTGTCATGCAACCTTTTGAGGTAGGTTGTTAACCCTCTTTTCTCCAAAATGTGCTAAACCTCCTTTTTCTTCACCGAGTCACAGGAAAATGGCTCCACATGTTTCCTATCACCACCCATGGCCCCAAAATTTGTAGAAGATAAAAGCTTGAAAACCTTGCAAACTATGAGAAGAAAACTTGAGAAGGAAAGATAAGTGCCCACAATCCGTGTGGAAACAAAAATATGGTAGAGGGTAGTAATGATTTTTGGACACCTCCCCTTACAAACTTCAAACAAAGTACCATTAGCCCGATTACACTCTAGCTCACCATCACCCAATATAATTACATTCCACGTGAACATTTCCATGCAAGCCCCAAGCAATAAAAGATCTTAATCCAAGCTAGCAATTTTGAACATCATGATTTATACACACAATTTCCTTTATGGGAAGAGGATCATTCCCCTCACATTCCCTAGGACCCCTTACACCCAAATTTTTAAAGATATGTGCAAGTCCATTTCCTTCTCAAAATATATGAGATATATAGAATTCTTTAAATGAATTGATGATCTCAATAGCATCTAATATGATGGCTTCAATACTCCATGAGGGTGTAGAACATTTATTCATATTATTAATTATATTTAGGGAATTCCCCTCTAGCCATACCTTCTTGTAACCTTTTTAACAAGCCAATTTCAAACCATGATAGGAAACAACAATAGAACGATGTTGTTTACAACATAAAAAATATAATTTATAACAAAACAATGTCGTTTACAACTAAAGAAACATCGTTAATAACATAACGATGTTGTTTATAGCTAAACAAAACTGGTTTATAACAAAATGATGTCGTTTATAGCTAAACAAATATTTTTTATAACAAAATGATGTTGGTTATCTAACTAAACAATTATAGAACAATATTTTTTGCAAATAAACAATCACTATTTATAACAGAATGATGTTGTTTATAGCTAAACAATTATAGTTTATTACAAAATGATACTATTTCCAAATAAACACTCATTATTTATAATATAACGATGTTTCTTTCAGCTAAACAAATTATAGTTAATAATAAAATGATGTTGTTTATAGATTAAGGTTACCCTGTACTACATTCTAAAGAATAGAGTCTACAGTGCATGGTGTTCTCATTTAATTAATACTAATTTCCTCTGTGCAATAAAAGTATGGAACAACATACTTGTTTAGAAACCAAATAAACATAAGAGTCTAAAACAAATTTAATATTTCTAGGGTTTTAGAAAAGAACCTGTGTTCCTAATGTTATCAACAAGATTGAATAAATAATCAAGTCATTTATCGCTCCACGAAATGACTATTAGATAAATGAAAGTTTCAGTTTTACCTAAGTAAGCAGCATCGATGCCCTTTAATGGCATATACAACTTGACATGCAAGGTTTTGACCTGTGATTAATAACTTGTGGCTACTTGATCTTGGGATCGATTCAAACAAAATGAAAAGATTAAAATGATACTTTTGTTCCTCCCTTGTTAGAGGTGAATGATGGCAACTTAAGAACATTGGTGATAGTTTTGATATACCTCAAAGATTCTAAGCAAAACTATACACCCAAAGGGTGTGGCTTCCACCATTTGGCCTAGTCAAATGTGACATCAAACATCATATAAAAAAATGAAAGTTGTAAGGATGGTGGTATACAAACATTTACCTAAGGGGAATGATCAACATATTCTGATTTACATTTGATTTCAAATGATGCATTTTTTGCTAATCGGATTAAATTCGATAGCCATACAATGGCTCGATTATATCAAATGCATGGAAAAATAGGTAAGGGAAAAAATATATGAAGAATCTTGGCTTGACCAAGATCGAACAGCAAGCCAAAAGGATAAAAAGAATGCATAACTAGAAGCTTACATGGTTGGTTGATAGTCATTAGTTACATAGACCAAAAGATGATCAATTTTTTATTAGATCAACTCAGCTATAAGACAAATGCAATTACAGTCATTTAATATTTAAAAACTGATTATATCAAACTCGCCAAACTGAAAGAATATAGCAAGCCTTTTAAATATAAAAACTAAGAATTCAATAATATTTCCAAAGAAAAAGAACGATTTACCTCAAGTCAAGATTTTTCCCAAGATTTTGTTTGATTTTCCCTCACAACCGAGTTACTTGCACCATGCCTTTTTCTTGGATACATTTCAATATTATTTGTTTTTTTTTTTTGCTAAGGATATGTTTTCAAAATGGAAATATTTTTGCATGAAAAATGGGTCGTTTTCTTTCATAATGGCGTTAATTTTATTGCTGCCCCACTATATCCATTTTAATTAGTTGGCCATATTTTGAATATAGGCCATGACTTATGGAATCTTCTCCTGATTTTCATTCAAATTCTATCACTATGATAGTAATAATTTTTTTATTCCAAATCCTTTTTCTTTAAGGAATGGGTGAAATCACACTATTGTGTCTCGATTTTTTCCCAAGATGGACATTTACATCAATATTTTTAACTGAATCTTCATCTTCTAAGACCTATAGCAACTAAACCTTTAGGAATTTAAAGATGATGTGAACTAGTGATTTGTGAAAATTTGTGTGTAGATTCTAAATACATTTATTTGAATTTTTTAAAAATAAATCATAAATCTTTGAACATCTCCTTTAATAATTAGTTTTAAACAAAAAACAACATTTTTAGAAAGTAGTGTTTGTGTCGTACAACATAAATTGTTTTCTATAAAGGATTACATTCTAATTTTTGAAATATAGATTCTCAATGTCAATTGTAACACCCCGCCACGCAACCCTAGGGGAAGTTGCATTTAACAACACAGTTGCAATAATTTTTTTTTGTTTAAGTACAAATAACAAGTAAGTTCACTACACGATGCCAACAACCCCTAAGGTTACGAGACTGAGTTTACTTCAACCCAAACAAGAAACATGAATTAAAACCATTACATATAATTGTTTGACAAATTAAATTGCACATTCATTCCATACATGATAAAATTAAATTAGAGACATAAGAGTTCCACGTGTTCCCAATAATATACTTTACAAAATGGTTACAACTCTCATTCCTCGAATGAGATACTTCCAAAATATAAGGATTACAATTACAAATTCCACCTCGATACAAAGAGGGGTATAAAATTACCATAATAACTGAAAGAGTAAACATGAAGAACTATTCCCACGAGCTCTCCAACTGGAAATCTTGTCCACATGAACAAAAGCTGACCCAATGGATTATGGTGCATGTTCCACCCAACCATGTGATACCTGAAGGCTCACCCCCGTGCTAGGAGATAGTAACAAGGAATTCTAGACAAGACCATCCACCCCTAGACATAGACTTCACAAAACTAATACGAAATAAATACAAGTACCACGTCACATGAATAGAATGATCATACGAACATCTCTAGTATGACTCTCACACCATTGACACAAGTCACATTGCTTCCAGATAGAAAATAGATCGAGAATGTCACAAGACCAAACTCACAAACTGTTGACTTAGGAAGAGTGTCATCACATAGCTCATCAAGGGATATCCTCTGAGAATCTTCCTAGGCTCTGGCCCCCACCATGGGTTATCCTGGTGGCCTCTACCAAAATCCTAACACCCATTCTCACTCATGCAGAATCAAATACCTCTCGTGAAGACAGGATAGATGACCTTGCCATTCCAGGCCTTCTCATCTCATCCCAAGTCTAGACAAGCCTTTGGGTTCATGAGCGAGGCATAATTAATCTTGTTTAATGTTTAATGCAACCTAAGCTTCTAAAAGATTATTTAGTTATCACTAAATTAACCAACTTGCAAAGAGTTTCCCTAACACCACTTTGTGTGTCGGCCCCCATTGCAAGCCACTCCTCTAAGGCAACTTGTGGAGTAAATCCACACTCAAGGGTACACACGTGTGACCTAAGTAGAATGACTCCTATATAGGACCTCAAGTCCTCACATCCCATTCTCAATGTCCGGGTTAAAATTGGATAAGATTTGATGCACTACCCAAAAGAATCCAAAGGTTGACTATCAAACTGACAACCCAAAACTATAACGAACCCCTATCTGGAAGACTTCAAAACATTTAATCTATTCTCCCAACATCGAGAAAGAACAAATAAACACTAAAAACACATTTTGAGCAATTAAATAAAATAATGTTCGGATTTCCTAAATCCAGTCAATCACAGCTTTCATTTCTTGCATTTATCCAATCAAATACACCAATTTCATTTCACGCCATTGAAATAATTAAAAGCCATTCATTTATTCTAAGTTTCACAATTAAATTCCATAATCAAGCATTTTAGTGATTAAAGTCATTGGACTAAAATAAATCAATCCTTAACTCTAAGTTTCACAATTATAATCATGATCAAAACATTTTAATAAATTAAGTCATCTGATTAAAATTAAATCCATTCACCTACTTTGAGTTTCCCAATTATTTTCATATTCAAAACATTATACTAAATAAAACATTTGATTAAAATTAATTAATCTTTATTTCCAATTAGAGTAATTTAATTAATTAAAACTCCACTATACCAAAATACAATATTCATTAAATATATAAATGCTTAAAAGTATATATTAAATGTATATACTATAATATATATTTATTTATTTAAATATTTAAATCTCCTTGATATTAAAACCATTTAATCAAACTAAATAAAATAATTTATTTTAAATAGATATATTATATTATATACCATATATATATTACTATATAATAATATTATTATAATATTAAATAACATATATATAAAAAAAAAATTAGAATTAAAAAATTAAAAACAAACAAAAAAGAAATTCAAAATTTTGTTTGAGACCCACGCGATGCCCTAATGGCACGGCTGCCATGCAGCCTCCCCCATACGGGGGGTGTTGCATTGCCTGTGGGCAGTGCACTACTTCCAGCAACTCCTCCAGTGGGCCTGTGGGGAGTAGCACCTTCCACATGGCACGTAGGGATACAGGGCTTCGGCCCTGCCTCGGCCATAAATTAATTTTATTTATTTATTTTATTCTCAACATTTTTTAACAAAAAAAACGGTGATGCACAGGGTTTCCTCTGTGTTTTTTTTTTAAATCCCTAAATTTTTGAAATATAAATCAAATATACATTATGTATATTTGCAAATATATCTATGTGTTTATATGCATAGGTATATTTACAAATATACATACCCAGATCTTCCATTTTCAGTGATATTGTGCAAATGATCAACAAATTTGTAAGAACAGAAATAATTTTGTCCAAACTCAAAGGGTTTAAGATTTTAGTTTGAAATGGAGATTTCTTTTGAGTTTTCTTCCTACTTTCATTGTGTAAGTTTTTGTTTTGGTTTTCATTTCAAAATCTATCACAAATTTGCAAGTTTGAATGCATTTCCCATAGTTTTCTATTGAATCTAAAACTACATTTCAAAATTTAAAACTCTTTCAAAATGAAGCAAGAAATTAGGAGAAAGAAAAGAAGGAACCTTGTGTTTTCTCCCCAAGTTTGAAGCTTTCAACAATGGTGGATCCAATCTCTCCTTCAACTCCAAAATCAGCCCAAACAAAGCTCTCCACCAAAAAAACCAAGAATCCCCAAAACAAAATGAAGTTTCATCTCTTTACATAGGGTTTTCCCCAAATTTGGCCAAAACCCTAAAATGGCCCACTCACTAAATTTTTAAATCATTTTGGAGGATATTTCCATTTAAATTTTTTTAAAACACTTTTACTTTCAAATTGAAATCTCATGCATTTCAAAATTTCATTTAAAACCAAAATCTCAAAGTTGCAAGAATTCCAAAATTTCCAAAATGTGAAATTTAAATACATTTCTATTTTTATTCTCATTTAACTTAAATATCTAATATAATTTCAATTTCCATTATCACTTTAAATTTAAATATACAATAATGGAAAAATAACTATTTCATTTAATTTATCACCATTAACCTAGTTAATCAATAATCTAAAAATGATTTAAAAAATTAAATCAGAATAACCAATGGAATAAATTCCATTTCCACATTGAAACTAAATATGTTAAAACATCATTTAAACTATATCTACCATTTAATAACCATTAAAATAAGGAAAAATAGTTAACCAGAGAGGAAAGAAACAAATCAAACCCGATGACAAACTATGACTAGGGTGACGACTTGGCACGGAAAACCTAGCTACTATCTCCCAATCGATTACCATTGGTCAATGGACACGCTCAAACTTGTGAATCCAGGTGGAGTCGATGTCATGTACCTGTCAACTTGCGAAAAAAGAGTACATCGACATGCATATATATATAATATGATCAAACACACCGTGAAGAGGAAATCTCAGAATTGTAGGGCACTCGCAAGCGAGTGATACAATCTCGTCCCTTTCACCAATACACAATTACTAATTGATGATTCTAACATCAATGATATGATCAACAACATAAAACATTGTTAAATCAAATATCTTCTAAGTTAATCCAAAACATGCCATAAAGATAACATCAGAATAAAATAACATCACATTAAAATATAGCATTCACATCATTTAACAATTGTGATCAAAAGTAACCAAGTTCCAAAGTCACAACATAAACAGAACCAAGCATTACAAAGAAACACTGTCGATCCAAACATCCAAAATGGAGGGGTGTTACATCAATATCTAGGGAAACGATATTTTTTCATAATTTTTGGTTGCATATTTTTTAAAGATTAATTTTTGAAATCATTGTAACTATAATTTTGACATACGTGTGTGTCGTACAACCTAACTGTTATGCCTTGCATAACCACCCCCTTTTTATGTTGAAATAAAAATGGGTCCCCCTTTTCTTGTTTTTGTCTTTTGTTTTGGTTGCCTTTTGTTGTCTGATGGATCTTAGGAGTTCTTTGTTTTTTATCCTAATCCATCTTTGTTCTGCTAGAACCGGAGCCGGAACCAAGTCTAGACCTGGAACTATTTCATGATTTCTAGTTTGGATATGGTCCCAACTCTGACTCTGCCCTTTTTCTTTTCCCTTCTCCGTTTGTTGGTTGTTTTTGACTAACACTTGTGTTGGTCTGTTCACTTGTTCCCTCGGTTGTTTCCTTGTGCTTTTTCTTTGTTCGCTTTCATGGGACCAGATCTGGAATCAAAATGGAACTTGAACTTTCAACTTTACAAAAGTTCCATTTTTGTTTCGTCCCCGCTCCCGCCTATGTTCGTTGTTTTTGGTCAGTTCTTTTTTCAGAGTAGGAACCAGGGTGGGAAGTGAAATATGAAACTTTTGTGAGTTTCTCTATCTTGTTTCTGACCTGACTCCGACTCTGCCTTACCTTATGATTTTCCATTGACCTGACTTAACTATTTGACCACATAGTTCGCTCTGCCCTGATCAACCGCATTTATGGCATTAAATGCAACCTATTCGTATGCGTGAATTGTTGATTAAAGTTGTGATTATGCTTAAAATTTCTCATTATTATTATTACATGAAGTGTTTGAGAAAATTATGAGCAGGAGATTCTCAGGAGAATTGAGGTGATCACGGGGAAAATTGCAGAGCGAATCATTCTGAATTTCTGATCAAGTCTGGGAAGCATCTTGAGGTTGGTTCCTTTTCTTTTCTTTCTTCCATTTTGGTTCTTTCACTTGTGTCATTTTGGTGTTTTTGTGGGCTTCTTTCTATGAATTTGTTCATGGTTTGGTCTTTGTATTTGTTCTTTTGTTCAGTCTGTTTGGTTCTTTCATTCCTTTCTGTCCTGTTTTGTTTTGTTCTGTTATCTTTCCGTGTGTCTTTTTTATGTTTTGTCATTTTGGTTCAGCTGTCGCTTTCATGAAAGGGTTCATTTTTCGTGCTCTGGTTTGACTAGGATTTTGTGTTTTTGAGAGGGTTTCCTTGCTCGGGTAGTGAATTTCTATTTGAAACCCTGTTCTAGTTTTTATCATGTTGGTTTTGAGTGGTTTGTCACGGTTTTTCACCATGCCCTAGTTTTTATGAATAAGGTATTGTGTGGATTAGGGTTTCATGTTTTTTTACCTTTTCATGGTTTTAATGGTTGATGTATGGAGGAGTTATCAGAGCTTTAAAATTAGGCCTTTGTTAGTATCTACACGGGGCCATGTAACATAGGGTTTGGGGTCCATGCGACCTTATTTTGAGGGCTCTTTATTCGTAGGTTTTACTCGTTCCCATTCTTCATTATAATGACAATATCTTTACTCTTTGTTGGAACCAAGTTCGTGGATAAAGTTGAAATTAGTAGTTATCTTTTGATCTTGTTTTGGTTCCCGTCCTAGCCTGGACTCCAATTGTCTGATCCATTCCCATTCCTTATGATGTCAGTGTCTATACTCTTCGATGGAACTGGGTTCGGGAAGATGGTTGAACTTGGTAACTATGTTTAGTTTTGGTTCCAGTTCTCATTCTGGTCTTGCTTCCAAGCATGTTTTAGTTCCCGTCCTAACCCCGAATCCATTATAGTTTTGTCTAGTTCCCATTCTGATCTCGCCTTATAAACCGTTTGTTTCGTATCCATTCTTGATCCTGACCCTGCTGGATGATATGAAACATTGTTTATGCCAGATGCTTCTATGGTCCCACTTCTGATAAAGGCATAGTTTGACTAAGTATTATCTTAGGAGGATGGAGCAATGGTTATATAATTGACTAACTTAGATGCTTTATTTGTCTAATAGCAGGGAATTGTTGTAGGTATTAATAGATGTCAGGAGTATCGAATGAGGCCGCTCAAAGGAGCCAACCAGAGAAAACTTCATGGCAGGGATCTAGGCCAAAGAAGATTAAAGTGGAACAGCTCCTATATACCTTGAGATGTAAACATAGGGAGGCTATCCTCACAGCTAGCAAAATTGATTATGATTGGACTGATATCACTGACACTAATTTGGGTCCTTTCAACTATGAAGAATTGCTTGAGGAAACTTTCACTGAGGAGCAAGTCACACCAAGGACAGAAAGGATTGTTTAGTCTAGATTGGCACATGTTGCACTCTTCCCTATATCTGTTCAATGCCCGGAGTTGATTCTTGCAGTGGCTGGAGCATATAACCCTGCTACTAGACAGTGTATGGATGTGAAGGTCAATGTCATTATTGACTTCACCACCCCAATGATCAAATTCTTGTTTCATGTCCTTGATCCCAAGAATCCTGGACAATTAAATGAGGCAAAGGCTCTGAAGCTTTACAGTGAAAACAAAGAGGGGAATAGACTCTACATGAATAAGACTTGGATGAGAGTGGAGAAGAAATATCTGACCAAGATTCCAGACCAACCTAAGAGGGTGGATTTTACTAAAGAAATTGGAGATATAATTATGTTCTTGTCTAGGGTTTTTGGGAAGAGGGATGCTTCATAATTCAAGGAATGGATGTTTCCTTTTATTCAAGTTGTTTTAGAAGGGAGGCAACAATTTGATTGGTCAATGATAGTGTTTGATAGCATTCATAATCAAATGATGAGGGTGAGAGAAACCAAGTGTTTCTTTATGACTTCCTATGTGGTCTATGCAGCTGCCCGAGTGGGGATCTTTCCTGGACTTCAAAGAGTGGGTATATTGGGAGAAGCTCAAGGACAGAAGAAGGTGTGGGAGCATTATAACTAGCTCACCCTGCAGGCATCAGAGCGATATTATATAAGGTTATATGATACTTTTCTTTATGTCATTATCAATAAACTTAATGGTGATGCTAGGTATTGACTTAGCAGGGAGGCATTGGCTTTTGTGAATTAATGGGGACACTGGTTTATCCAGTACCCCACATTCATTTACTTTAGGTTGGAAGGCTTCGATGGTCATCCCCATTTGCTACCCAGGTGTTGTGGTGATAGAATCATCTTAATGGAATTTATTTATCAAGCCTTGGTTGTCAACCTATAGTTTAGCAATAAACATAAGAATGGGTGCCACAAGTTTCCAATGAAGCTAGGAGCCTTTTGCTGTCGGCACATTCAGGTAGGTAAGGTTGTTTGTGATGAATTACTTACTTGAAGTTGGGCTTGTACACTGCTAGGAAATACTATGATCCAAAGCAGAGGATGAGGGCTTTGCTCCCTAGTGTCTTTGAGAAGCACTTCAATATATTGGAGGATTTTTGGCAAGACTTGCAGGATGACTATGATCTGCAAAAAAGGAATTATAAAAGGATATCTATCCCACTCATGATTGAGTTTGGGATAAAGGAGGATATTCCTGATACATTATCTGGTGATGGGATAGTTTTGGATCCTGGATATGATGCAGATAATATTGGATTAAAGGATCTTGATCCAGTTGATTGGAGTGCAAATGAAACAATTGATATAATGCAGACTGCTAGACCAGTGCTTGATAGGAGTATCCAATGGGTAAGTTTAAGGTCAATCAGGCCGAGGCATCATTATAAAAGAAGAGGAAGGCTAGTACCACCCAGGGGTACAAAAGGGTAAAAAGAAGGATGGCACCTAAGGAACCCTTGGAGTTTTTGCCTTCTAAGCAGCAAGAGGAGGAGGTGGTTCCTCAAGACTTTTTAGAGGTGCATGAAGATGAAATAACTATGGAGGGAGTTGTTTCTACATCTGCTACAAAAGAGGCACCTACTGAGCCCTTTGATACACCAGAGTTAGGCCATGAATCATCAATGGGAGCTCTTCATGGTGAATTAGAAGCCTTGAGGCAAATGGAGGATGAGGTGGAGATACATGATATAGAAACAAATTCAGAAAAAACTCCCTTGGATAAAGAGCATCATGTATCAACATCTTTGGATATGACAGATGATGCAGGCACTAAACAGATGTTGACTGAAGAGGATCAGTGGAATCTCTTTGAAGAGGCGAAAAGAGAAGTCGATGCTAAAGCACAAGCTAAGGCATCAACTAAGCTACAAGAAGAAAGGGCTAGAGTACAATCTGAGTTGGCGGCCAAGAAAAAGGAGTTAGAAGATAAAGTGAAGTCCGATGAGTTAGCTCAATAGCAACAAAAAAAAGAACAAGAATTCAAACTTCAAGAAGAAAGGGATAGGTTGGTATTGCAACAGAAATTTCATGATCTTGAAGAGGAAAAAGCTCAGCAAAGAAGAGAGAAAGAAGTTCTTGAAGCTAAACTCAAGGAACAAGAGGAGGCCTATAGAAAGAGGGAAGAGCAAGAACGCCTGAAAAGGGAACAAGAGACTACTGAGATGGCTGGATATGCAAAGAAATCCAAGGAAGTATGGGATTATGTTGAAGTATTGAAAAAGAAGTGAGAGGAAATGTATAAAAAGAAGAAAGAAGAAGAAGATATTTTAAGGCAGGAGCTAGAGCGTAAGAGGCTACAAGATCAGAAGGATAGAGAAGAAGTTGAAAAGCTAGCAATGGAAGGGGAGCAAGGTGATCAAAAAGATGTGCAGGAGGTTGATTCTCAACCAAATCTTACATTGTTACAACCCTTGTGATCCACCACTGTTACTTCCTCTTCAGCTCAGGCAGTCACTACCCTTATTGCTCCAACTTGGCTAAAGTTGGATTTGGAAAGAAAACTAGTTATTCAACCACAGCTGTTGAACTGGGAAGAGATGATGAAGGAGGTTAGGAAAGAGAAACCAAAGAAAAAGTCTTGGGTTCTACACTCCACTAGGCTTATGAGGCCAGAGAGATCATCGCTGAATGTACCATTCCTATAATGGAAAAGAATCGTGATGACATGCAAATAATTGATTATCAGTTGGGAGCGGTAAATTTGGGAAAGCCTACAAGGAATCAATAGATGAGTTTGATCGATATTGTGGCTTCTTCAACCAAAACACAGATGATCAAGGACAAGCAAAGGAAAGATGAGCTAAAGGCTCAGTTGGATCAGCTTCATGGTTTCTTGAAGGATGTTTCTAGTCCCATTTCTCAATAGGTTGCATCTCTTGAATTCCCAGTTTTTCTAACAAAGAGGGAAGCTAATGATTTGGTTCAAATGAAAAACACGGTTAGAATGATGGAAAAATGGTTGGATAAGCTTAATCAAAAGGTTGATGATATTCTTGTTGAAGGCTCTAAGATTTATGAAGCTGCTCTCGAGTTAGCAGAAAATCTAGACTAGCAAGGTAAAGATTTGGACAAGCAAGATGGTGAATACAAAGAATGTGTTAAAAGGCTAAAGAATATTAGCAAAGTGCCCAAATTTGTCTTGTTATAATATTCAATTCTTGAGCAAGGTAACGAAGATTTGTTGGAAAAGACTACAAGTATCATAAGATACAAATCTAGAGTTATGCATGGGAAGCAGGAAGAGGTCCGAGAAATGACCAAGGACTTGCATCAAGAGATGGCTAAGTTAGAGGTAGTGGTGGCCATTATAATCAACATAGATCCCTCAAAAAAAGAAGGCTTATCTTTGGATAAACTAAGGGAGAAATGGAGGGGCAGGTTTTAGGAAATCATGCAAAAGGGAGATGATGGAGAGAGTTTATTACTTGATCAGTTTATGGATATTTGGGAAGAGGTAAGAACTGCCAGAAAGGAGCTAATTGAGCTAAAGGAAACACAAAGTTTAGTTTCTATGGATTTTAAGAGAATCAAATTTGAAGGTGACTGGTTGGATGGCCCGGATTTGGATACTCTTTAGTAGGTATTCTCCAGTTACGACGAGTACATTCAGGAGCTTTCAGGGCAAGAGTAATTGACTCTTGGCATCAGATTCCATTTTCCTTTTCTCTTCTTTTTATGGATGTTGACATAAGCTTTACTCCAAGTCTGATCCATGTACTTTATCTTCTTCTTGAAGTATCAGATTCTTCTTCTTACAATGATATCATCAGCCTTGAAAAGGGGTTCTTAGGTCCACTTCTATGTTCAATTCTGATTCCATGAATTATGGATCTAGATTTGTGATTGAGAAATTTGTGCGCATGGCACTCTATATGTACCATTAGAATCTACTTTGTAAAGTTCAGCTAATTGAAGAAAGATCAGCCACTTGAGAATAGGAGATTAAAAGAAACCAAATTTAGGATTTTCAAGATTTTTAGAAAGATACTCTGAATAGTTTAGTAAAAGGCTCAATTTTACAAGTTCTCATATGTTTTCATGTCAAGATCGTTAAAGTTTGGGTGCATTTTTGGATAAGGTTAATGATATATGATTAATCCATACGCCAGTGTTTTGTTGTGCTTAATTGTTCTTTATTTGATGAAAATCAATAGAAGGAACTGGCTTCAAGGTCATATCATTGGATTATCTATGAGTTGAATTTTTATTGTATTCATTTTGATCTGCATTTTGAATGATGAGTGAACAATTTGTTTTAAGTAAGGTTAGTGAATGGTGATGATATCCGAATTAGCATGATGGAACATGTGTAGTAGCGTAGTTTATTCTATGGATTGCATCTTACTGTAATTGTGGTTAAGTAGAATGAACACTCATTGTTGATTTGCATGTTTGGATGCATAAGGATTTTATTCATGTTTATGTGATTTAAAGCTCGGTTTCATCTTTTTCTTTTATTTAAAACCCCTCAAACATAAACTACATGATGTTATGCACTCTTGTTCTTTATTACGAGCAATGGCCCCTTGAATATTACAACCACATTGACCATTGAGTAATGTCAACACAGTTGAGAACCAACTACCAGGACCTTGGGAGTTAGATTGCTATATGTTATCTTTCTCTTTCAGGAGAAATAGAATAGTAATATTTTGTTTAAGAAATAGAATAGTAATATTTTGTTTAATGTTGTTGTGCTGTTTTGACCATCAACAGATCTGGTGCTAGAAGGAGGGCCTGAAGAACAAGCTGGCTTGCATTGGGTCATTTTCACTAGATAGGTTTGAGAGAGTTCTTAGATCTTCTCAGAATCCTGAACCATTTGTTGAACTCCACACCCTTGTTGGGAATAGGCCCCGAGCTCGTAGAGTCTTGGTCCAACCTTTATCACCACCACTTAATCCACCTGGGTTTCCACCAAATCCATCTACACCACCTCACGAACCACTTTCACCCATCCCACAACCTGCTCGACCTCTATCACCACCAAGACCTATGGATTACTTTATTAATAACTCTTCACTATTGGGGACTATCCCTGGAGGTATACACGATCTCCCAAAGAACCCAGAGAGGTTCTGTCCCAAGTACATGCATGGGGAATCAAGAAGTGCCAAAGAGCACATACAGGCATTTAAAGATGCCTGTACCCATGCTCAGGTGGCTCACTAGGATGTTGTGTGTAGATTGTTTCCCTATTCTTTGGGAGACATGGCGTACAATTGGTACTTGAATTTACCCCAAGGGTCAATCCTGAGTTGGATGGATTTAGAGAATGCCTTCATTAACCAGTTCAGGGTTTATGTAGACCCCGCCATCCTTTACCACCAGTTTGCCACTATAAGGAAGGAACACCATGAACTGCTGCCTGTATTCAACACTAGGTTCCAGAGGATGTATCAAAGGTTACAGGATCCTTACCTAGTGGCAGAAAACATTGCCATCTTGGAATATCTAAGTGTTGTGGACCCTTTGATTGGCTTGTTCTTGAAAAGGACATATCGTGCTAATGAAACTGACACTTTGGCTAAGGTATATCATCTTGCCATTCAGTTGCAACAACAGATCAGTCTGCAAAGTGGGATTCTAGGAGGAGTTCTCCATCCTTTAGGGTACCCAATGTCCAATCCACCTCTGCTATTCAATACGGTCCCAGGGATGTCTTATTCCCAATACAGACCCTTGTCTGAATTCCAAGGTTCACCTCCCTTACCATTTTTTAATAGTGGTCCACAAGATTCCTCCCAACAAAATCAAAATTATCAAAATCAAGTTGGATGATCAGGTTCAGTTAATTCATCTTTCGCTGTGAAGAATGTAGAAATTGAAAAGACTCTCCAACTGACCAATGAGATGGAGACTCTCAAGAAGACGCTGTCTCAAATGGATAATGATATGGCTCAACTCAGACAAAATCCCCCTCAGAACCAGAACCAAGGTTCTCAGAATCAGGGAGGATATTCTAATTAGGGTGGTTATCCTAACCAGAATGGTTATTCCAATACCAATCAGAATACCAATAAAAATTTCCAGAACCAAAACTCCTCTAACCAAAACTATTAGAATCAGAATAGAGGATACAATCAAAGACCTAGCAATAGTAGGCAATGGAATACCGGACCCAATAACGAAGGAGTGTCCCACAATTATCAAGCAGGAGACGAGAAGCCGCACATTGCTAATGTGGCAAACCTCAACCTTATGAATAATTGGTGTAAGCTACATGACACTGCGGTCCATTCGAAGGTAAATTGTCCAAAGATGGAGAAAATGGTTAAGATTGCCCAAGCTGATGCTCCATTCAATGGTACATTCAACAAATCTGGTGGATCTATTGACACTGCCATGGCATATAATATATTTGAGGAAGAACTTCCATTTCCCAATCAGGAGGACAATGAAGTGGTAGATGATGTTTATGATGCCTAGGCCTTCCAAACCAAGGGAGGCCACTTCCTTAGAAATCAGAATAGAGGGCCATTCATGACCTCTACCCCTCCTAACAACATGGTTCCCCCGAATCAGAATACTGACAATAATCCACCACCGCCAAAGGGACCAACAGATTCTCAAAACAAAGGTAATCCATTTTCAATTCCTAAATATCAGGTTAGGAATGATTCAGAATTTGATTTTATTGCAGAAATGCAGAGGCAGAAGACTCTGATGTCTTTCTTTGATGTTCTGAAATGGTGCCTTGGTCAAAAGGAAATCTTGATGAAAGCCTTGGGGGAAGCAGATAGGTCGAGAGGGAAAGAAAAGGTGACTCCTACTAATGAGATGAATGCAACTCTCTACAAAGGTAAGACTAGTACACCACCTTTCTTGCTAAGTTTGAGAATTTTTGGAAAGAATTTACATAACTGTCTTCTGGATTCTAGGGCATCAGGGAATGTTATGCCCTTTTCCATTTGTAGGAAGTTAGGTCTGAGCCCACTCCAGAAAAACAAAAAGGTTATCTAGTTAGATAAAATGTAAGTTAATGTGGTAGGGGAGCTTAAAAACATTCATGTACAGATTGGGTCTGATCCAAGGATCCAAACTTATGTGGATGTCCAAGTCGCAGATATCCCAGAAACCTATGGTATGCTCTTGAGCAGAGACCTGATGAAAAGCCTAGGTGGATATTTGTCTTAGGATTTCTCACACATGTGGCTGCCCTGGAAAGGAATAGCAACCCAAATTAGAATTGAAAGTCAGTCTAGGCTCAAGCACATGATCACTGAATATAATACCCCTAATGAAGTAGCCTATTTCAAAATTGAGATAGGGGTTTACAAACAAGAGGAGATCATGACCTTTTCTATACTTCATTCTGATGACTCACCCCTTTCCCAGCAAAATGACCCAATGATTACTGTTAATCAGCAAGTCCTAACATGAAAATTACAACAGGACAGGTTGGTACTAGGAGAAGAAGTCGATATGTGGAGTCTCTTACTTCCTAACTGGTGCAGGGTGAATTACCAGAATCACTCTGAATTAACTTGCCAACCCTGTGTAGATATTTTAGAACATGTCTCCCAGGTAGAAGAAATTGGTGAGTGTCAATCCCAAGCCCCTATTAATGAATTTCCATTCCAAGCTAAGGATGCAACCATCCTTACGAGAGTCGGCTCTGCTCAGAGTGAATCACTTCCTCAACTCGAGCAGACTCAGGTTCTGTGTTCCGAATTACCACAAGAAATTGAGGAATCTCAGTCTTTGCCGATTACACCTACTCCCAAAACCCTTCCAATGCCCAAGGCATTGATGACAAAGGTACCAAATCATGACCTAGCTCAAAGGGAAGTTCAAGAATCACTTCCTGAACAATTTTTCAATTCAGGGGAATCTTCTGATGAATTGTGCTCCCAGTTACTTTCAGGTACTGATGATTAGCACTAGTTCGAGCCGCCATGTAATTTTTCCAAACAAAAGACTGTGGGCCAGAAAAGGAAGGAGATTCCTGCCCTAGATCAGTTATTGATCTTGAAATTTGATGGCTCCAAGTCCAAATCCGGAAGTGGACTAGGGGTAGAATTAACCAATCCAAAAGGGAAGACCTACTTTGCTTCCTATAGGCTACAGTTTGGTTGCACAAACAATGTGGCAGAGTATGAAGCACTGACTATAGGCTTAATGTTTTCCCATTAGAAGGTCACATCTCTTATGGTGATGGGGGACTCTGAAGTTATTGTCAAATAGGTTCGCAGCCAATATACCTGCCATAACAAAAGATTGGTTGCCTACAGAAATAGGGTTTGGAATATGATCGAGGACTTTGATGCTTTCGGAATTAATCTAATTCCTAGGGAGAAAAATCATATTGTAGATGCTTTGGCAGTCACTGCTAGTACTTTGGAGCCCATGCAGGATTCCAAATTGAAAAGATTTTTAGTAGAGCTAGTTTCAATCCCTGCAGTCCCTGACAATGTTCAGAATTTTTAGGTCTTCGAGGATGACCAATACATACTTTCCTTCTTGGAAAGTTCAGATGTTTTTGAAGGACAAATCATAGATGAGTCAGATAGAGATCAGGGAGAATGGGACCCTGAAGATTGTGATATAGAAGGAGTGATGAACTTAAAGAGTAATAGCATTCCCAAGGGGATGGTAGCATTAGAAAGGATATTTGATTCTGATCCTTGGGCTTGGGAAAGAGTGCCAACACAAAGTGAAGGGGGAAAATACGAATTGATTAATCTGGCTGATTCGGGCCCTGAAAGAAATGTTCTTATAGGTGAGACCTGCTCTGAGGAAACCAAAAACAAATTAATCAAGGTGTTAAAAGAAGATATTGCAGCGATTTCCTAGAGTTATGAGGATTTGAAAACCTTTGACACCTCTGTCATCACACATACAATACCACTGAAGCCAGAAGCCAAGCCCTTTCGTCAAAAGCAGCACCCAGTCAATAAAATGATCGAGCCTTTAATACATAAGGAGGTGCAAAAGCTCTTGTCAATAAGAATCATCTTCCTCGTAAGGCATTCCACATGGGTTGCCAATCTAGTGCCGGTGCGTAAGAAAAGTGGGGAGATTAGATTGTGTGTTGATTTCAGGAATTTGAACAAGGCCTCAAAGAAGGATAACTATCCACTTCCTTCTCTTGATGAGGTATTACAAACTGTTAATGGTTCCCAGATGATGTCATTTTTAGATGGCTATTCTGGATATAACCAAGTGCTTGTCATTCATGAGGATAGGATGAAGACTGCCTTCACTACGAAGTGGGGGACATTTGCCTATAGACGCATGTTGTTTGGCCTCATTAATGTTGGAGCTACCTTTCAACGTGCAATGGATGTGGCTTTCAAAGATTTGATAGGTAAGTGTATTATTATTTATGTTGATGACTTGACAATATTTTCCAAAAAGAGAAAGGATCATGCTGCTGATTTAGCCAAGGTCCTTAAAAGATGTATCAGCTATGGAGTCCCTCTAAATCCCAAGAAGTGTCTTTGGAGTTTCTAAAGGGGAACTTCTAGGGCATGTAGTATCTGAAAAGGGGATATCCATAGATCCTGATAGAATCGAGGCTATTTTGAAATTAACAATGCTAGGCAGCAAAAAGGAGATGAGATCCTTCTTCGGAAGGATTAATTTCATGAGGAAATTCATAACAGGGTTTGCAGAAATTGTCAGGCCTATCAACGAGATGATGAAGAAAGATGCTAAAATTGAATGGAGTAATGAGGCTAAATCTGCATTTCCGCAGATCAAGCAATCAATATCTGAGGCACCGGTATTGACCAGCCCAGATTACTTAAAGCCTTTTTATATTTATTCATTTGCATCTAATCATTATGTGCATCAGTCCTAACACAACGCAGAGGTGAAGGAGATGAAAGACCAATTGCTTTCATGAGCTCACCATTCAAGAATGCAGAAGTCAGGTATCCACCCTTGGAAAAGTAGGCTTTTGCATTAGTGTGAGCAGTAAAAAAATTCAGGCATTACATTTTGAGAAGCCAAGTTATTGCTATAGTGCCTGATCCAGTGATTAAGTCTCTCCTTATGCAAAGTGAATTGGGGGAAAGAAGAGGCAAGTGGATGGCTATTCTCCAAGAATATGATTTAGAGATCTTTCCAATGAAACTTTTCTGAGGACAAGGTTTATCAAAGGCCATGGTAGAGGTTGACAAGAATATTACCTGTCAGCAATATACCATGCATTCATTTACTAAGGACCCATGGTATACAAACTTGATCTTCTTCCTTCTAAGTAATAGATGCCCAGAAGGGATGAATGCTACCCAAAGAAGGGCACTGAGGATGAAGAGTGCTCATTACATGCTCAAAGGAGGAGCTCTATACAAAAGAAATTATGAGGGAGTGTACCTGCGATGTCTGGATCAACAAGAAGCTAAATAAGCCATGGCTGAATTCCATGGTAGACATGGAACAGGACACAGATCCGTAGACTCTTTGGCTCATCAAATCCTCAGATCAGGATATTATTGGCCTTATGTCTTTAGGGATGCACATCAACACATCAAGACACGTCATACATGTTAGACCTCTGCATCAAAGGAGCGTAACCCAACCATGCCTTTACAACCAGTATATGAGGTAAGACCATTTGCCCAATGGGCACTAGATTTCGTTGGGGTCATTAATCCTAATTCTTCTACAGGGCACAAATTCATCTTGACTGCTACAAACTATTTCACCTGTTGGACTGAGGCTCAACCATGCAAGAACAACACCATTGAGGTGGTTATTAAATTTCTCACTGAAAACATCATTACCAGGTTTGGAGTGCCCTTTTCCCTAGTATGTGACAATGGCCCTGCCTTTTCATCTGCTGAATTTATACAATGGGCCTATGAATACAAAATTATATTGAAGTATTCCTCTAACTATTATCCTCAGGGAAATGGTGTAGCATAATCTACTAACAAGTACTTGTTAGAAGTTATAAAGAAGTTACTTGAAAGTAACCCTAGGAACTGGCATACCCAGTTAAGATTTTCCTTATGGGCAGATCGAACTCGTATTAAGGTTACCTTAGGAAATTCCCCTTTCAAACTAGTTTATAGCCAAGATTCGATTTTTCCCATACATTTAAAGATACATGTTCTTAAGTTCATGTAGGAATTTTATACAAAAGATGACTGGATTGAGGTGAGGCTAAGTAGCCTTTTGAACATGGAAGAATAGAGAGATGCTGCTCTACAACAATTTTTCAAGCATCAAGCTATTGTCAAACATTGGTTTGACAAAAGAGCTAAGATGAAGGTGTTCAGAATCTCATATCTGTATTGTTGTGGGACAAGGCCAAGGAGAAAAGGGGTGATCATCAGAAATTTGATAGACTCTGGCTAGGTCCGTATCAAGTAGCTGAGATCTTGGGTGAGAACACTTTCCATTTGAGCACCTTGATGGGAGAACCTGTTCCATTGCTAGTCAATGGGCAGTTTCTCAAGTATTACTTCGACTCATGAAGGTTTGAATTTCTGAACTAATTGTATATATGTATTTTTTGTTATTACTGGTCCTTTTGTTTCCTTTTGCTCGTTTGTTGTTTCTGTCTTTTCTATTTTTTATTTTTTTTTTGCTTTGTGTCCGTTGTTGTGTTTTTCTTTAGGGATTTCTCTTTTCTTTCAACCTTTAAACATTGGGGTTGTTATTCAAAGAATGTTGTGGATACTAGGAGAGAAATTCGTTTAGGTATTTTTGGGCATATGTGATGAAAGATCTTGTTCTAAAGCTCATGTCTTATGGTCATTTTAGCATGAGTCTAAAGGTTATTAGGAGTAAGGTATATTGTAGATAACCTCCAGAAACTATCATTGGAATCTGTCACAAAATAGATAAAACATCCAACTATAAAGTGCCTATTCATCTTAGGGTGATTATATCTTCGATTCAAGTGAAAAATTTGTTTCCCTAAGACTATCATGGGATCCACTATAGTTCTCAACCCACGTCTCAGACTATTAAAGTCTATATATTGAGAAGGTTTTTGAAAAGAACTTTGTTTTTGCAAGTAAGGCCTATAAAAGAGATATATATAAAAAGAAAGAAGAAAAGAGAAGCACTAAAATAAAGGAAAACTCAATACTAAATGGGTAATTCACATATCTCTACCAGGGCTATGGATGCCTGACTGGCAGTAGAGCAATACTTTGAGAGAACTAGAGGTATCTCCATCGGGGCTATGGATGCCTGACTGGCAGCGAAGCAATACCCAAGATTCCATTGCACAATAGTCAAAGGACTCAACCTATGTAGCTTGGATAGTAGATATAGTTGTTCAAGTGTGGAGAAAGCTCAAATAAAGAAGGATGCACCATAAGCATGCACACACTCAGATTCAAGCAGTAGTTTTATGTTGGTCCTACATTTGAGATTCCAGCTCAACTTTACTTAAATATTCTAATCACACTTGAGTTAACATGTCTCATAAATTATAAGCTTTGTGGTGATTGAATTCTTCAAATATCTTAAAAATGGGTAAACCATTTTCCCAACTGAGTCGCCATTTGTTATGCCTTGCATAACCACCCCCTTTTTATGTTGAAATAAAAATGGGTCCCCCTTTTCTTGTTTTTGTCTTTTGTTTTGGTTGGATTTTGTTGTCTGATGGATCTTAGGAGTTCTTTTTTTTTGCTCCTAAGTCCATCTTTGTTCTGTCGGAACTAGAGCCAGAACCAAGTCTAGACCTGGAACTATTTCAGGATTTCCAATTCGGATACGGTCTCGACTCTGACTCCACCCTTTTTCTTTTCCCTTCTCCGTTTGTTGGTTGTTTTTGACTAACACTTGTGTTCATCTATTCCCTTGTTCCCTCAGTCATTTCCTTGTGCTTTTTCTTTGTTCACTTTCGCAGGACTGGATCCGGAATCAAAATGGAACTTGAACTTTGAACTTTACAAAAGTTCCATTTTTGTTTCATCCTTGCTCCCGCCTTCGCTCATTGTTTTTGGTCAGTTCTTTTGTCAGAGTAGGAACCAGGGTGGGAAGTGAAATATGAAACTTTTGTGAGTTTCTCTATCTTGTTTCTAACCCAACTCCGACTCCACCTTACCTTATGATTTTCCATTGACCTGACTTAACTATTTGACCATGCAGTTCACTCCGCCCTGATCAACCGCATTTATGGCATTAAATGTAGCCTATTTGCAAGCGCGAATTGTTGATTAAAGGTGTGATTATGCTTAAGCTGTCTCATTATTATTATTGCACGAAGTGTTTGAGAAAATTATGACCAGGATATTCTCAGGAGAATTGAGGCGATCACGGAGCAAATTGCGGAGCAAATCATTCTAAATTTCTAATCAAGTCTGGGAAGCGTCTTGAGGTTGGTTCATTTTCTTTTCTTTCTTCCATTTTGGTTCTTTCGCTTGTGTAGTTTTGGCATTTTCGCGAGATTCTTTCTATGAATTTGTTTGTGGTTTGGTCTTTGTATTCATTCTTTTGTTTAGTCTATTCGGTTCTTTCATTCTTTTCCATCCTATTTTGTTTTGTTCCATTGTCTTTCCATTTGTCTTTTTTGTTTTGTCATTTTGGTCCGGCTGTCGCTTTCATGACAGGGTTCATTTGTCATGCTCTAGTTTGACTAGGGTTTTGGGTTTTTGAGAGGGTTTCTTGCTTGGGTAGTGAATTTCTATTTGAAACCCTATTTTGGTTTTTATCATGTTGGTTTTGAGTGGTTTGTCGCAGTTTTTCACCGTGCCCTAGTTTTTACAAATAGGGTATTGTGTGGATTAGGGTTTCATGTTTTTTTACTTGTTCATGGTTTTAATGGTTGATGTACGGAGGAGTTATCAGAGCTTTAAAATTAGGCCTTTTTTAGTTTCTGCATGGACCCATGTAACCTGGGGTTTGGGGCCCATGCAACCTTGTTTTAAGGGCTCTTTATTGGTAGGTTTTACTCGTTCCCGTTCATTATAATGACAGTATCTTTACTCTTCGTCGGAACTGAGTTCGAGGATAAAGTTGAACTTAGTAGTTATCTTTTGTTCCTATTTTGTTTCCCATCCCGTCCCCAACTCTGATTGTCTGATCCATTCCCATTCCTTATGATGTTGGTGTCTATACTCTTCAATGGAACTAGCTCCAGGGAGGAGGTTGAACTTGGTAACTATGTTTAGTTTTGGTTCCATTTCCCGTTTCGGTCCTGCTTTCAAGCATGTTTAGTTTTCCATCCCAACCCCAACTCCATTATAGTTTTGTCTAGTTCCCGTTCTGGTCCTGCCTTATACACCATTTGTTTTGTATCCATTCTCGATCCCGGCCCCGCCAGATGATATGAAACATTGTTTATGCCAGATGCTTCTACGGTCCTGCTTCTGATAAAGGCATAGTTTGAGTAAGTATTATCTTAGGAGGATGGAGCAATGGTTATATAATTGACTAACTTAGATGCTTTATTTGTCTAATAGCAGGGAATTGTTGCAAATATTAAGAGATTTCGGGAGTATCAAATGAGGCCGCTCAAAGGAGCCAACCAGGGGAAACTTCATGGTAGGGATCTAGGCCAAAGAAGATTAAAGTGGAACAACTCCCGTATACCTTGAGATGTAAACATAGGGAGGCTGTCCTCACAGCTAGCGAAATTGATTCTGATTGGATTGATATCACTGACACTAATTTGGGTCCTTTCAACTATGAAGAATTGCTTGAGGAAACTTTCACTGAGGAGCAGGTCACACCAAGGACAAAAAGGATTGTTCAGTCTGGGTTGGCACATGTTGCACTCTTCCCTATATCTATTCAATGCCTGGAGTTGATTCTTGTTACTGCTGGAGCATATAACCCCACTACTAGACAGTGTATGGATGTGAAGGGAAATGTCATTATTGACTTCACACCCCCAATGATCAAATTCCTGTTTCATGTGCCTGATCCCAAGAATCCTAGACAATTAAATGAGGCAGAGGCTCTGAAGCTTTACAGTGAAAACAAATAGGGGAATAGACTCTACATGAATAAGACTTGGATGAGAGTGGAGAAGAAATCTCTGACCAAGCTTCCAGACCAACCTAAGAGGGTGGATTTTACTAAAGAAATTATAGATATAATTATGTTCTTGTCTAGGGTGTTTGGGAAGAGGGATACTTCACAATTCAAGGAATGGATGTTTCCTTTTATTCAAGTTGTTTTAGAAGGGAGGCAACAATTTGATTGGTCAATGATAGTGTCTGATAGCATTCATAATCAGATGATTAGGGTGAGAGAAACCAAGTGTTTCTTTATGACTTCCTATGTGGTCTATTCAGCTGACCGAGTGCGGATCTTTCCTGGACTTCAAAGAGTGGGTATATTGGGAGAAGCTCAAGGATAGAAGAAGGTGTGGGAGCATTATAACCAGCTCACCTTGCAGGCATTAGAGCAATATTATAGAAGGGTATATGATGCTTTTCTTTATGTCATCATCAATAAACTTAATGGTGATGTTGGGTACCGACTTAGCAGGGAGGCAATGGATTTTGTGAATGAATGGGGACACTGGTTTATCCAGTACCCCACATTCACTTACTTCAGGTTGGCAGGATTCGATGGTCATCCCCATTTGCTACCTAGGTTTTGTGGTGATAGAATCATCTTAATGGAATTTATTTATCAAGCCTTGGCTATCAACCTATAGTTTAGCAATAAACATAAGACTGGGTGCCACAAGTTTCCAATGAAGCTAGGAGCCTTTTGCTGTCGGCACATTCATGCAGGTAAGGTTGTTTGTGATGAATTATCTTACTTGAAGTTGGGCTTGTACACTACTAGGAAATACTATGATCCAAAGCAGAGGATGAGGGATTTTCTCCCCAGTGTCTTTGAGAAGCACTTCAATATATTGGAGGATTTTTGGCAAGACTTGCAGGATGACTATGATCTGCAAAAAAGGAATTATGAAAGGATATCTATCCCACTCATGATTGAGTTTGGGATAAAGGAGGATATTCCTGATACATTATCTGGTGATGGGATAGTTTTGGATCTTGGATATGATGCAGATAATATTGGAACAAAGGATCTTGATCCAGTTGATTGGAGTGCAGATGAAAAAATTAGTATAATGTAGATTGCTAGACTAGTGCTTGATAGTAGTATCCAATGGGTAAGTTTAAGGGTCAATCAGGCCAAGGAATTATTATCAAAGAAGAGGAAGGTTGGTACCACCCAGGGGTACAAATGGGAAAAAAGAAGGATGGAACCTAAGGAACCCTTGGAGTTTTTTCCTTCTAAGTGGCAAGAGGAGGAGGTGGTTCCTCAGGACTTTTCAGAGGTGCATGAAGATGAAATAACTACAGAGGGAGCTATTTCTACATCTGCTACAAAAGAGGCACCTACTAAGCCCTTTGATACCCCAGAGTTAGGTCATGAATCATCAATGGGAGCTCTTCATGGTGAAGCAGAAGCCTTGAGGCAAATGGAGGATGAGGTGGACATACATGATATAGAAACAGATTCAGAAAAGACTCCCTCAGATAAAGAGCATCATGTTCAACATCTTTGGATATGATGAATGATGTAGGCACTGAACACATGTTGACTAAAGAGGATTATTGGAAGCTCTTTGAGGAGGCAAAAAGAGAAGCTGAGGCATCAGTTAAGCTACAAGAAGAAAGGGCCAAAGTACAATCTGAGTTGGCGGCCAAGCAAAATGAGTTAGAAGATAAAGTGAAGTCCAGTGAGTTAGATCAATAGCAACAACAAAAGGAACAAGAATTCAAACTTCAAGAAGAAAGGGATAGGTTGGTATTGCAGAAAAAAATTCATGATCTTGAAGAGGAAAAAGCTCAGCAAAGAAGACAGAAAGAAGCTGTTGAAGCTAAACTCAAGGAACAAGAGGAGGCCTATAGAATGAGGGAAGAGCAAGAATGCCTGAAAAGGGAACAAGAGGCTACTAAGATGGTTGAATATGCAAAGAAATCCAAGGAAGCATGGGATTATGTTGAAGTATTGAAAAATCAATGAGAGGAAATGTATTAAAATAAGAAAGAATAAGAAGAAATTTTAAGCTAGGAGCTGGAGCGTAAGAGGCTACAAGATCAGAAGGATAGAGAGGAAGCCAAAAAGCTAGCAATGGAAGGGGAGCAAGGTGATCAACAAGATGTGCAGGAGGTTGATTCTCAACCAAAGCTTACATTGTTGCAACCCTTGTCGTCCACCACTGTTACTTCCTCTTCAGCTCAGGCAGTCACTACCCCTATTGCTCCAACTTGGCTAAAGTTGGATTTGGAAAGAAAACCAGTTGTTCAACCATAGCCGTTGAAATGGGAAGAGATGATGAAGGAGATTAGGAAAGAGAAGCCAAAGAAAAAGTCTCATTTTCTTCACTCCACTATTCTTACTAAGGCTACAGAGATCATCATTGAATGTGCCATTCCTGTAATGGAAAAGAACCATGATGACATGCAAATAATTGATTATCAGTTGGGAGTGGTGAATTTGGGAAAGCCTAGAAGGAATCAACAGATGAGTTTGATCAATATTATGCCTTGTTCAACCAAAACATGGATGATCAAGGAAAAGCAAAGGAAAGATGAGCTTAAGGCTTAGTTGGATCAGCTTCATGGTTTCTTGAAGGATGTTTCTAGTCCCATTTCTCAACAGGTTGCATCTCTTGAATTCCTAGTTTTGCTAACAAAGAGGGAAGCTTATGATTTGATTCAGATCAAAAGCAAGGTTAGAATGATGGAAAAATGGTTGGATAAGCTTAATCAAGAGGTTGATGATATTCTTGTTGAAGGCTCTAAGATTTGTGAAGCTACTCTCAAGTTAGCAGAAAATATAGACCAGCAAGGTAAAGATTTGGACAAGCAAGATGGTGAATACAAAGAATGTGTTAAAAGGCTAAAGGATATTAGCAAAGTGCCCAAATCTGTCTTGTTAGAATATTCAATTCTTGAGCAAGGTAATGAATTTTTTTTGGAAAAGACTACAAGTATCATAAGATACAAATCTAGAGTTATGCATGGGCAGCAGGAAGAGGTCTGAGAAATGACCAAGGACTTGCATCAAGAGATGGTTAAGTTAGAGGTAGTGGTGGCCATTATAATCAACATAGATCCCTCAAACAAAGAAGGCTTATCTTTGGATAAACTAAGGGACAAATGGAGGCGTAGGTTTGAGCAAATCATGCAAAAGGGAGATGATGGAGAGAGTTTATTACTTGATCAGTTTATGGATATTTGGGAAGAGGTAAGAATTGCCAAAAAGGAGCTGATTGAGCTAAAGGAAATGCAAAGTTTGGTTTCTGCGGAGTTTAAGAGAATCAAATTTGAAGGTGATTGGTTGGATGGCCCGAATTTGGATACTCTTTAGCAGGTATTCTCCAGTTATGATGAGTACATTCAAGAGCTTTTAGGGCAAGAGTAATTGACTCTTGGCTTCATATTCCATTTTCCTTTTCTCTTCTTTCTGTGGATGTTGACATAAGCTTTACACCAAGTCTGATCCATGTACTTTATCTTCTTCTTGAAGTATCAGATTCTTCTTCTTACAATGATGTAATCAGCCTTGAAAAGGGGTTCTTAGGTCCACTTCTATGTTCAGTTCCGATTCCATGAATTGTGGATCTAGATTTGTGATTGAGAAATTCGTGCACATGGCACTCTATATGTACCATTATAATCTACTTTGTAAAGGTTGGCTAATTGAAGAAAGATCAGCCACCTAAGAATAGGAGATTAAAAGAAACCAGATTTAGGATTTTCAAGATTTTTAGAAAGATACTCTGAATAGTTTAGTAAAATGATCGATTTTACAAGTTCTCATATGTTTTCATGTCAAGATCGTTAAAGTTTGGATCCATTTTTGGATAAGGTTAATGATATATGATTAATCTATATGCCAGTGTTTTGTTGTGCTTAATTGTTCTTTATTTGATGAAAAACAATAGAAGGAACTGGATTCAAGGTCATATCATTGGATTATCTATGAGTTGAATTTTTATTGTATTGATTTTGATCTGTGTTTTGAATGATGAGTGAAAAATTTGTTTTAAGATTAGTGAATGGTGATGATATCTAAATTATCATTATGGAATGTGTGCACTATCAGAGTTTATTCTATGGATTGCATCTTACTGTAATTGTGGTTAAGTAGAATGAACACTCATTGTTGATTTGCATGTCTGGATACATAAGGATTTTATTCATGTTTCTGTGATTTAAAGCTTGGTTTCATCTTTTTCTTTTGTTTAAAACCCCTCGAACATAAACTACCTGATGTTATGCACTATTGTTCTTTATTACGAGCAATGCCCCCTTGAATATTACAACCACATTGACCATTGAGTAATGTCAGCATAGTTGAGAACCAACTACTAGGACCTTGGGAGTTAGATTGCTATATGTTGTCTTTCTCTTTCAAGAGAAATAGAATAGTAATATTCTGTTTAATGTTGTTGTGTTGTTTTGACCATCAACACTAACTTTTGTATATATAAAAATCCAATTCTTTTTTGGGTGAAACAAGGACATCAATACATAGGGAAAGGGTACTTTTTTATTTTTTATTTACAATGGTTTATCATTTTTTACACCTCTACACAACAAAGAGATTGGTGTTCAGAGAAAAACCTATGTTTAGTAAAAATTCAAAATTAAATACATGATAAAATGAAAATATATCAAAACTATGCTTGTTGGAAATCCCATTTCGAGGGATAAAATATTGCAAAATATAATTTTTAAATGATGTTATTTAATCCCTCAAAATGTAAAGAAAAGGTGGTTTTTCCAACATTTTGATAGGTGTGAAGGAGACTCCATTGTGGGTATGATTTAATACTAGAGGGGTCCTTACCTATCCCTCTTCAATTAAAACCCTTTAGATGGAGCCTCTCAAGACTTAAATTGTTAGATTTTTTAAAATTAGTGATTTGAGGAAAAATCAGCATGTCCCAAAAGTGAGACACACTATTGTGGCAACATCTGAATGTATATATATATGTATATATATGTGTGTATATATATATATGTAATATGTATATATACATATACATACATATATATGTATGTATGTATGTATGTATGTATGTATTTATACATATATATGTATATATATATGTGTCTGTGTGTGTACATATCTATGTATATGTATACACACACACACACACAGACACACATACATACATACATCCATACATATATATATATACATATACATATACATATACATACATATACATATCTGTGTGTGTGTGTATGTATGTATGTATATGTATACATACATACATACATACATATATATATATATATATATATATATATATATATATATATATGTTATATGTTACACACATATATATGTGTGTGTGTACATATACATATATATATGTATGTATGTATATGCATATATATATTTGTGTATATATATATTCATATGTGTATTTGAATATGTTATGTACATTTATCAATATTTGAATAATAATAAACTCTTATTTTATTTTGAACAATAATGTTTTGAATTTTTTTTTTTCATATTCTTTAAATAATCCTTTTGAAACACATACGTTCATTCATGTGCTATGTCATTCTTTCATTTCTTTTCAAGTTTTATTTTCAAAAATACAAGATCAAAATAGACATTTAAATAACAAATCACATGTATATCAACCACAAGCCTATTTTTCTCAATTGTTCAATCAAGTCATTATGATTTTCTAGTGCAATTTCAAATGAAACTATCATGTCATTTGTGGTGTGTGCACCTAGATTCCATCAAGCTTACCATTCAATTTGGCTAAATGATCCTACTTCAACCGTGTTCTCATCCTTCATCCTGTTATCCTACAAATTTCACACACTTTCACTTACATAGTTCATCAGTAACGTTCAATCATGATAAAGTTATAAGATAATTCAAAAGATCGCATAGTCAATGACGGTCAACTTCTTTCAAACTTTCAAAAATATCAAATTTTCAATTCAACATATTCAATTTCCTCAATAATTCAATTTATCATATTATAATTAAAAATGCAAAAAAATTGGGTTATGACACAATAGAACTCTTTGATGACAAGTTGTGATGATAATGGAGATATTTTTGAGATATAAGGATACTATATGGAGGTTGCAATTGCTTTGAATGCTACTAGAGACTAGCAATCACACCTTGGTGTGCAATTGGTATGTCAAAGAAGTGTGGAAGGTAAACTAGGGAAATTTTGGGTCTATTTTTTTGTGTACATTTGTGCAATTACATGAGGTCAACTGGTAGGAAATTTATAAAATGATGTTGTTTGTGCAACAAGGGTCTCAATAGATAAGTGGTAGCTTCAAATCAACAATTGTATTCACTTATAGGGATCCAAACATGACCTTAACAAAACCTCTAAATTGGGAAGATAATTAGGCTCCATTAATAATAGGCTCATGTTAGTTTTGCAATAGGGAGAGAGGCAGAGAAAGGGGGAGATAGGGATATAAAGAGAGACATAAAGGGGGAAGAGTGACATAGAGATAGAGAGAGGGGGTAAGAAGATAGAGATGAAGATGGAGACGGAGATGGAGAAAAAGAGGGATATGGCTAGAAGGAGAGGGAGAGATAAATAGAGAGGAGAGAGGGATAGATAGATATAAAAGAGATAAAAATATAGAGAGGGGGAAAGAGGGGGAGGTAGAAATATAAATATATAGGATGTGATATTTATAGAGAGGTAGAGAGAGGGAGATATAGGGGTAGAGAGATGAAGAGATAATGAGAAAGAGATAGAGTGGGAGATGGAAGAATAAATATAGAGAGATAGAGATGAAGAGGCAAAGAGATAAATATAGAATTATAGTAGAATTATAGGAAGAGAGAGAGAGAGAGAGAGAGAGAGAGAGAGAGAGAGAGAGAGAGAGAGAGAGAGAGAGAGAGAGAGAGAGAGAGAGAGAGAGAGAGAGAGAGAGAGAGAGAGAGAGAGAGAGAGAGAGAGAGAGAGAGAGAGAG
>VDFB02000015.1:246659438-246737887 GCA_007258455.2 Sequoia sempervirens
TGTGCATCTTGGGGATCTATCCTTGGAGGTAGTTGTGCTGTTATCTTCTCTACTAGTGGTAGTTTTACTAGTGGCTACTGCTGTAGTGGGGGTGTACCGGGGACCTACTTGTCATGTTTTTGGCCATCCTAGCCATCATGTCCTCTCCCTTATCCTCTTCCCTACCCTCTATCATGCCCATCCTATAGTTGGTTGCATCCTCTTCCTATTCCCCTCCCTCTCAGCCTCCCTCATGGAGGTATGCCTGCTGGATCTATAATTCAGGGGGGGGTACAAAAAAATCACAATATATAGGAATTGTCTATACACCAGCCTACCCCTGATCATAGGCCCATGGCCTTGCAACCAGCTATATAAATCCCTTGGTGACCTCATGCAATAGTATCATGTGCCCCCAAGTCACCTCTTGAGTTAATCTCGCAAAAATGGTCATGTAATAATCATCGGGCATGTCCTGCCTCTTGCCAAACTATTTAACTACTCTATCTGACAGGTACTACTCAATCATGCTATGCTCACGACCCTACATGTATTAGGTCTAATGAGAAAAGAAGATCTATTTCACATCATCATACCAAGTCAATATCTATAGCCATGACCAGCATTGAAACACTATCATATCATCAATCACTCTCCTCCAATAGGGGATGTCAAGCTACCCTATGTGTTGTAGAGTGATGGCCCCTGTGTACTATTAGTGTAGGTTTTTCAATATTTATTTTTCCTACACATTATTAAGCATACTTACGTTATATGAGACATGGTATATGTGAGGACACATGGTGTAATCCATCGATTACATGTGTTTCTCTCACCCACACTTGGGTTGTTGAGTCTCACACCCTCTTTTATCCTTTTATGCCACCTCACAAAACCACTCTCTTGTCTCCTTGTAAGCAGGTTATGCCACCTATTTGGCATTTTCCAAGTAGTTATAACTCCCACCTAATTTTTTTTATTTGGGAGTTATTATCCCTCTTGGAATTAAATTCCCATATTCTATTATATATTCAGCACTCACCTCTCCCTCCTATCTAGTCCAGATGAGTTGATATCAACTCAATTAGTTCAAGGGAGTTTTGATGCATATTTTATCATCTAGAATGTGATAATATCATTATTCAATTATTGCATCATATTCTAGCATTTAATCCTCTTGCTTCTCTTGTGTAGAAGGCTTATCTTGGCTTTGCAGGTGATCTTGGATGCTTGATTTCATCAGCAACTCTTACATGGTATCAAAGCCGCGTTGTTTAGTATAGCTCATTTTTTTTTATGATTTTATGGGATATTTTGGAGACATCATTGATATTATTCATCTTCTCTTTAATGGAGATGATCCTTCTTCAGTTGTTGTGAGGGAACACTCTAACCCTCTTGTTCATTCTCTACATGATCATTCTTTGTAGTTTTGTGTGAGTATGGATACTTTTGGAAAACACTTGGAGGAGGATTCTTTATCTTCAAAGGGGATATTCTTGTCTTTGGATTGTGTTCTAAATTAATCTCTACTAGATTTTGGATTGACATCTTCAGCAGTGTGGCCTAGAACACCTATTTGGAGTGTGTCAGCTTTCAGCATCGACATAGGGATACTTGAGCAAATTTTAGAGACATCATACATTTTCATCATTCTTCCTTCATATTCCTTTTAGAAATGGGAAGATATCCTACATACATCCTTGGTTTTCTTTCTTCGTAAGGGGAGGAATATTTTTTGATGATCTTGGATCATCTTCAGCTTCTTGTGTCAAGCATTCACCAACAATGTAGGAGACTCTACATTGGAGGACTATATGGTCTCTCTTCTTCTTCTCTCTTAGGGGGGAGTTTTGTCCTACAAATTTCCTCTTTCTAATATTTTGAGAGGTTTTATCATTGTACATGGGTACCTAACATGGCCTTGTAGCCGAGACCCATCTATGCATTGTTTCATCCTTTTACCCACCTAGGCTATGCTTAAGGGGAGGTGTTAGTGTAGGTTTTTTAATACTTATTTTTCCTGCACATTATTAAGCATACTTAGGTTATATGAGATATGGTTTATGTGAGGACACATGGTGTAGTCCATTGATTAAATGTGTCTCTCTCATACACACTTGGGTGGTTGAGTCTCACACCCACTTTGGGCATTTTATGCCACCTCACAAAATCACTCTCTTGTCTCCTTTTGAGTAGGTTATGCCACACATTTGGAATTTTCCAAGTAGGCATAACTCCCACCTAATTTGGTTATTTTGTAATTATTACCCCTCTTGGAATTATATGCCCATATTCTGCTATATATTCAACACTCACCTCTCCCACCCATTTAGTCTAGATGAGCTGATATCAACTCAATCAATTCAAGGGAGTGTTGATGGATATTGTATCAACTAGAGTGTGATAATATCATTATTCAATTATTGCACCATATTATAGAATTTCATCCTCTTTCTACTCTTGTGTAGAAGGCTTATCTTGGTTTTGTAGGTGATCCTAGATGCTAAAATTCATTAGCAACTCATACATCTACTTCCAAATGATTGGATCATCTGGCTCCACATCTGACATGTGGATGTTTTGTTGAAGAACAAAAATATGCTCCAATGCCCATATGTGCAAAAGTGTGACTCCAACACCAATCGCCCTACCATCGTAGTATACAAACTGATGCATATCATGATAAAGGGTGGTCAACATCACTAGCCTCCATGCATACTGGGTCCACATGAAAATAATCTATTTCCAAGCCAACCCCCATCGAGGATTGAGCCCTCTAATCTGTTAGTCTTGGGAAACTGACCCCAAAATAACTACACCAATGATCAATCTGAAAGTTAGTGATCTCCCTCTATACATCTCGAGGTTACTTTATGAGTTGGCAAGGAAAACAGTGTCCTGAATAAGAACCTCATGGAAAGCATCAAATCTGACATTGCTATCATAGATCACCCACTCTCCATGTACCAAAAATCATAATATCCGCCATATGTATCCTCTAGCATGATTGTCACCTCTATAGTGGGCAGATGGAAGGATAAGGTATCACTATGCCATCACTTGCATAACATTGACATCATCGCCAGATAGGTCCTCATGATGAGCATATATGCAACGTACCACAATCTAATATCTCTCAGTTGCTCTTGTTGAAGCTCAGATAAATCATCAAGGGTAGAAAGTATAGTAGGTCATTGCTCGTGAGACATCAAAGGTTGAATAACCTCCTACACCCACGAAGCGCATGCCATCAAATTTCACTAAAATTGCCTAATTTTGGAGTTTTTTGTCCCCAAAATGATAAATATGTCACCATTTACAAAGGTTTCACCATAATTTGAATTCCAAACAACGACACCCAGTGCATTCAAATTATAAATCATGACTAGCATCACTATTTACATTGGAGTTGTGATTTGAAATCTAAAACCCTAATTCTAAATTCTAAAACAATGATGTGCATCACTATGCACATCTATGTTGCAATTTAAAATTTGGAAACCCTAATTTCAAATCACAAAGTATATCATGATTCACAATCGCATCACTTAAAAGACAAAAAATTATCATTGAAAATCAAAATAGCATCGCAATACAACGATGCTGACCTAGACCAAATTTCAAAGCCTAAATAATGCACCAAAAAGTTAAAATGCAAGGAAAGTTTTGAAATGTGTACCATTGGTCTTGCACTTGGAGGCCTTTGTTACTCTCAAAATTGGTCTAAAATGTGTCGTGGGAGAACTCGTTGTGCCATTTCGTCAAAAGTTCAGAGCTCAAAATGTAATAAATCTCTCAAGTGTGAATGTACAAATAACTTGAAAATGACCCTTCCTCACCTAGTTAAGCCTAGAAATTAGGGTTTTTACCCTAATTTGAGCTAGAAGCTAGGGTTTTCACCTATTTTACATATTTTTTACCTTTTCAACCTATTTTGAGTCATTTTTTGCATTTATAAGGCCATATTTGGCATCTTGGGGCCTATTTTAGCACCTACACCTATATTTAACCTTTACTGAGAAATAAACCCAAAATTCAAATTTTATACTCAATTTTTTAAGGGGGCAAGGAACCAACCTATTCCTTCTACTGGGGCAATAGTGGGGCATCCAAAAATCATTTTTTTTTTATCTAGCCAGTAGTTTTAATTTGAAAAAGCATCAGTCTTTGAACCAACGTAGCAAGTACATTATTTCAAAGAGGGGAAAAGTTTAGACACTTAAAAATGTCCTAAATGATAACATGCACTCAAGTCAGATATACTAACATCATTTCATCCTAAAACCCATCCTCCTTTCATTTGATTGATTAAATTAGCATAGCTATTTAATTAATCACATCATTTTCATCTATTAACCCAATTAACCTAATTAGGTGAATTCATCCCCTTTCATGCTAAAATTTTGTCCTATTAAATTGAATAAATCAAATTATTTAATTTAATCCCTAAATTCTTCTTAATTAATTAAATAACCCTAAGTTATTTAATTAAATATCATATCACTTTCCCATTTTTCATTAAATTGTTTATTTAATGAATATAATATACTTCCCCTAATTTGCATGATTAAAACTTTATTTAATTATCAAATTACTAATTAAATCTAATCCTACCACTTGCAAGGGAATATTCCTTTTTGAAACAAACTTTCAACAAGACTTATTGTGCAAGTTTTGAAAGTGTGTTTGTTTGGATGAATTTAAGCCCTTGATTGAATATAATCTTCCATCCTCAACCCTTGATGGGAATCCATGATCCATGCCTCCATATTTCTTCTATTCTGATTATTGATTCATCCTTTTGATCTTGTCCATCAGTTTCATTTTCCTATTCTATAAATAGATCTTTCATCTATTGAATAGGGACCCACCTTTTCAAAGAAAACTTATGTTGTTGAAAATCACATCCATTTGCACTCACATTTCATGTTTTAAAATTATTTTAGGTTATTTTACATGCATTTTTAGGTTAGCTTCCATGAATGGCTTCCATGGTAACCTAGTTGCATCCATTTAGCATATTTTGAAACTATGGTTTTAATCTTTTGAATCTTGCATAAATCTAGAATAGCTTTGCATACACTTACATCAATCATCTTGTTGATGGTCAAAACAACACAACAACATTAAACAAAATATTACTACTCTATTTCTCCTAAAAGAGAAAGACAACATATAGCAATCTAACTCCCAAGGTCTTGGTAGTTGGTTCTCAACTGCGCTGACATTACTCAATGGTCAATGTGGTTGTAATATTCAAGGGGCCATTGCTGATAATAAAGAACAAGAGTTCATAACATCAGGTAGTTTACGTTTGAGTGGTTTTAAACAAAAGAAAAAGATGAAAGTGAGCTTTAAATCACAAAAACATGAATAAAATCCTTATGTATCTAGACATGCAAATCAACAATGAGTGTTCATTCTACCTAACCATAATTACAGCAAGATGCAATCCATAGAATAAACTACACTACTACACACATTCCATAATGCTAATTCAGATATCATCACCATTCACTAAACTTACTTAAAACAAATTGTTCACTCATCATTAAAAATGCAGATCAAAATGAATACAATAACAATTCAACTCATAGATAATCCAATGCTATGACCTTGAATCCAGTTCCCTCTATTGATTTTCATCAAATAAAGAACAATTAAGCACAACAAAACACTGGCGTATGGATTAATCATATATCATTAACCTTATCCAAAAATGGATCCAAACTTTTTAAGATCTTGACATAAAAACCATGAGAACTTGTAAAACCGAGCCTTTTACTAAACTATTCAGAGTATCTTTCTAAAAATCTTGAAAATCCTAAATCTAGTTTCTTTTAATCTCCTATTCTTAGGTGGGTGATCTTTTTTTTTATAAATTCACCGACCTTTACAAAGTAGATTCTAATGGTACATATAGAGTGCCATGCACACAAATTTCTCAATCATAAATCTAGATCAACAATTCATGGAATCAGAACTGAACATAGAAGTGGACCTAAGAACCCCTTTTCAATTCTGATTACATCATTGTAAGAAGGAGAATCTGATACTTCAAGAAGAAGATAAAGCACACGGATCAGACTTGGAGTAAAGCTTATGTGAACATCCATAGAAAGGGGAGAAAAGGAAAATGGAACATGACGCCAATAGTCAATTACTCTTGCTCTGAAGACTCCTGAATGTACTTGTCGTAACTAGAGAATACCTGCTGAAGAGTATTAAAATCCAGGCCATCCAACCAGTCACCTTCAAATTTGATTCTTTTACACTACGCAGAAACAAAATTTTGCATCTCCTTTAGCTCAATCAACTCCTTTCTGGCAGTTTTGACCTCTTCCCAAATATCCATAAACTGATCAAGTAATAAACTCTCTCCATCATCTCCCTTTTGCATGATTTCCTCAAACCTGACCCTCCATTTCTCCCTTAGTTTATCCAATGATAGGCCTTCTTTGTTTGAGGGATCTATGTTGATTATAATGGCTACCACTACCTCTAACTTAACCATCTGTTGATCCAAGTCCTTGGTCATTTCTCAGACCTCTTCCTACTACCCATGCATAACTCTATATTTGTATCTTATGATACTTGCAGTCTTTCCCAAGAAATATTCATTACCTTGCTCAAGAATTGAATATTCTAACAAGACAGATATGGGAACTTTGCTAATATCCTTCAGCCTTTTAACATATTCTTTGTATTCACCATCTTGCTTGTCCAGATCTTTACCTTGCTGGTCTAGATCTTCTGCTAACTCAAGAGAAGCTTCATGATACTTAGAGCCTTCAACAAGAATATCATCAACCTCTTGATTAAGCTTATCCAACCATTTGTCCATCATTCTAACCTTGCTTTCATCTGAATTAAATCATCAGCTTCCCTCTTTGTTAACAAGACTGGGAATTCAAGAGATGCATCCTGCTGAGAAATGGGACTAGAAAGATCCTTCAAGAAACCATGAAGCTGATCCAAATGAGCCTTAAGCTCATATTTCCTTTGCTTGTCCTTGATCATCTGTGTTTTGGTTGAAGAAGCCACAATATCAATCAAGCTCATTTGTTGATTCCTTGTAGGCTTTCCCAAATTTACCGCTCCCAACTGATAATCAGTTATTTGCATGTCATCGTGGTTCTTTCCCATTACAGGAATGGCACATTCAACAATGATCTCTTCGACCTCAGTAAGCCTAGTGGAGTGAAGAACCCGAGACTTTTTCTTTGGCTTCTCTTTTCCAATCTCCTTCATCATTTCTTCCCAGTTCAACTGCTATGGTTGAACAACTGGTTTTCTTTCCAAATCCAACTTTAGCCAAGTTGGAGCAATAGGGGTAGTGACTGCCTGAGCTAAAGAGGAAGTAATAGTGGTGGAAGACAGGGGTTGCAACAATGTAAGCTTTGGTTAAGAATCAACCTCCTGCACATTTTGTTGATCACCTTGCTCCCCTTCCATTACTAGCTTTTCGGCTTCCTCTCTATCCTTCTGATCTTGTAGCCTCTTAAGCTCTAACTCCTGCCTTAAAGTTTCTTCTTCTTCTTTCTTCTTTTCTTACATTTCATATCGCTACTTTTTCAATGTTTCAATATAATCCCATGCTTCCTTGGATTTCCTTGCATATTCAACCATCTCAACAACTTCTTGTTCCCTTTTCAGGCATTCTTGCTCTTCCCTCTTTCTAAAGACCTCCTCTTGTTCTTTGAGTTTAGCTTCAACAGCTTCCTTTTCTCTTCGTTGTTGAGCTTTTTCCTCTTCAAGATCATGAATTTTCTGCTGCAATACCAACCTATCCCTTTCTTCTTGAAGTTTTAATTCTTGTTCCTTTTGTTGTTGTTGTTGAGCTAACTCATCGACTTCACTCTATCTTCTAACTCCTTTTGCTTGGCCGCCAACTCAGATTGTACTCTGGCCTCCTCTTCTTGTAGCTTAGCTGATGCCTCAACTTGTGCTTTAACATCGGCTTCCCTTTTTTCCTCCTCAAAGAGTTTCCACTGATCCTCTTCAGCCAACATGTGTTCTGTGCCTGCATCATCTGTCATATCCAAAGATGTTGATACATGATGCTCTTTATCCAAGGGAGTCTTTTCTGAATCAGTTTCTATATTATGTATCACCACCTCATCCTCCATTTGCCTCAAGGATTCTGCTTCACCATAAATAGCTCCCATTGATGATTCATGACCTAACTTCAGTGTATCAAAGGGCTGAGTAGGTGCCTCTTTTGTAGCAGCTGTAGAAACAACTCCCTCTATAGTTATTTCATCTTCATGCACCTCTGGAAATTCCTGAGGAACCACCTTCTCTTCTTGCTGCTTAGAAGGAAAAAACTCCAAGGGTTCCTTAGGTGCCATCCTTTTTTTTACCTTTTTGTACCCTTGGGTGGTACCAGCCTTCCTCTTCTTTGATGATGATGCCTCGACTTGATTAAACCTTAAACTTACCCATTGGATACTCCTATCAAGCACTGGTCTGGCAATCTGCATTATGTCAATTGTCTCATCTACACTCCAATCAACTGGATCAAGATCCTTTGTTCCAATATTATCTACATCATATCTGGGATCCAAAACTATCAGATCATTAGACAATGTATCAGGAATATCCTCGTTTATCCCAAACTCAATCATGAGTGGGATAGATATCCTTTCATAATTCCTTTTCCGCAGATCATAGTCATCCCGCAAGTCTTTCCAAAAATCCTCCAATATATTAAAGTGCTTCTCAAAGACACTAGGGAGCAAAGTCCTCATCTTTTTCTTTGGATCATAGTATTTCCTAGTAATGTACAAACCCAACTTCAGGTAAGCTAATTCATCACAAACAACCTTACCTGCCTGAATGTGTGGACAACAAAAGGCTCCTAGCTTCTTTGGAAACTTATGGCACCCAGTCTTATGTTTATTGCTAAACTAGAGGTTGACAGCCAAGGCTTGATAAATAAATTCCATTAAGATGATTCTATCACCACAACACCTAGGTAACAAATGGGGATGACCATCAAAGCCTGCTAACCTAAAGTAAGTGAATGTGGGGTACTAGATAAACCAGTATCCCCATTCTTTCACAAAATTCATCACCTCCCTGCTAAGTCGGTACCCGGCATCACCATTAAGTTTATTGATAATGACATAAAGAAAAGCATCATTTACCCTTCTATAATATTGCTCTGATGCCTGCAAGGTGAGCTGGTTATAATGCTCCCACACCTTCTTCTGTCCTTGGGCTTCTCCCAATATACCCACTCTTTGAAGTCTAGGAAGGATCCCCACTCGGGCAGCAACATAGACTACACAGGAGGTCATAAAGAAACACTTGGTTTCTCTCACCCTTAGCATCTGATTGTGAATGCTATCAGACACTATCATTGACCAATCAAATTGTTGCCTCCCATCTAAAATAGCTTGAATAAAAGGAAACATCCATTCGTTAAATTGTGAAGCATCCCTCTTCCCAAACACCCTAGATAAGAACATAATTATATGTCCAATTTCTTTACTAAAATCCACCCTCTTAGGTTGGTCTGGAAGCTTGGTGAGAGATTTCTTCTCCACTCTCATCCAAGTCTTATTCATGTAGAGTCTATTCCCCTCCTTGTTTCCACTATACAGCTTCAGAGCTTTTTCCTCATTTAATTGTCTAGGATTCTTGGGATTAGGCATATGAAACAGGAATTTGATCATTGGGGGTGTGAAGTTAATAATGACATTGCCCTTGACATCGATACACTGCCTAGTAGCCGGGTTATATGCTCCAGCTGGTGCAAGAATCAACTCTAGGCATTGAACAGATAGAGGGAAGAGTGTAGCATGTTCCAATCCAAACTGAACAATCCTTTCTATCCTTGGTGTGACCTGCTCCTTAGTGAAGTCTCTTGAAGCAATTATTCATAGTTGAAAGGACCCAAATTGGTGTCAGTAATATCAATCCAATCAGAATCAATTTTACTAGCTGTGAGGACAGCCTCCCTATGTTTACATCTCAAGGTATACGAGAGATGTTCCACTTTAATCTTCTTTGGCCTAGGTCCCTGCCATGAAGTTTCCCCTATTTGGCTCCTTTGAGAGGCCTCATCTAATACTCCTGACATCTCTTAGTACCTGCAACAATTCCCTGTTATTAGACAAATAAAGCATCTAAGTTAGTGAATTATATAACCATTGCTCCATCCTCGTAGATGCATCCAGTATAAACAATGTTTCATACCATATGGCGGGCCCGGGATTGGAAATGGATACAGAACAAATGGTGTATAAGGCGAGACTGGAACAGAAACTAGACAAAACTATAACAGAGTCGAGGTCGGGATGAGAACCAAAACATGCTCGGAAGCGAGACCGAAATGGGAACTAGAACCAAAACAAAACACTGTTACCAAGTTCAACCTCCTCCCTAGACCCGATTTCGACAAAGAGTAAAGAGTGACATCATAAGAATGAAATGGGAATGTATCAGAGACAGTCGGAGTTGGTGCCGAGACGGGAACCAAAACAAAAACAAAAGATAGCTACTAAGTTCAAGTTTTATCCTCGAACCTGGTTTCGACAAAGAGTAAAGAGTCATTATAAGAACGGAATGGGAATGGGTAAAACCTACCAATAAAGAACCCTCAAAATAAGATCGCATGGGCCTCGAACCCCAGGTTACATGGGCCTGCGCAGAAACTAACAAAGAACTAATTTTAAAGCTCCAATAACTCCTCTGTACATCAACCATTAAAACCATGAACAGGTAAAAAAAACATGAAACCCTAATCCCCATGATACCCTATTTGTAAAAACTAGGGCACGGTGAAAAACCACGACAAACCACCCAAAACCAACATGATAAAAACTAGAACATGGTTTCAAACATAAATTCATTATCCGAGCAAGGCAACCCTTTCAAAAACCCTAGTTAAAACCAGAGTATGACAAACGAACCCTATCATGAAAGTGATAGTCGAACCAAAATGACAAAACAAAGAAGCGACAAATGGAAAGACAACAAAACAAAACAAAACAGGATGGAAAAGAATGAAAGAACCAAACAAACGAAACAAAACATAAAAAAAAAGCAAACCAAGCTAATAAATTCACAGAAAGAAACCAACAAAAATGCCAAAACAACACAAGCGAAAGAACCAAAATGGAAGAATAGAAAAGAAAAGGAACCAACCTCAAGACGCTTCCTAGAATTGATCAGAAATTCAGAATGATTCGCTTCGCAATTTTCCTTGTGATCGCCTCAATTCTCCTGAGAGTCTCTTTGTCGTAATTTGCTCAAACACTTTGTGTAATAATAATAATGAGATAGTTTAAGCATAATTACACCTTTAATCAATAATTCATGCATGCGAACAGGCTGCATTTAATGCCATAAACGCGGTTGATCGAGGCGGAGCAAACAACGTGGTCAAATAGTTAAGTCAGGTCAATGGAACATCATAAGGTAAGGTGGAGTCGGAGTAGAGTCAGAAACAAGATACATAAACTAACAAAAGTTTCATATTTCACTTCCCACCCCAATTCTGACTCAGACAAAAGAACTGACCAAAAACAACAAATGGAGGCAAAAGTGGAGACGAAACAAAAATGGAACTTTTTGTAAAGTTCAAAGTTCCATTTTGATTTTAGATCCGGTCCCATGAAAGTGAACAAAGAAAAAGCACAAGGAAACAACTGAGGGAACAAGGGAACATACCAACACAAGTGTTAGTCAAAAATAGCCAAACAAACGGAGAAGGGAAAAGAAAAAAAGGCGGAGTCGGAGTTGGAACCATATCCGAACTGGAAATCCTGAAATAGTTCCCTTTCTAGACTTGGTTCTGGTCTTGGTTCCGGCAGAACAAAGATGGACTTAGGAGCAAAACAAATAACTCCTAAGATCCATCAAATAACAAAAGACAACCAAAACAAAAGACAAAAAGGAAAGGGGGAACCATTTTTATTCCAACAATAAAAATAGGGTGGTTATGCAAGGCATAAAAAATGGCGACTCAGCTGGGAAACTGGTATACCCATTTTTAATATATTTGAAGAATTCAATCACCCCAAAACTTATAGTTTATGAGACACGTTAACTCAAGTGTGATTAGAATATTTAAGTAAAGTTGAGCTAGAATCTCAAATGTAGGACCAACATAAAACTACTGCTTGAATCTGAGTGTGTGCATGCTTATGGTGCATCCTTCTTTATTTGAGCTTTCTCCACACCTGAACAACTATATCTACTATCCAAGCTACATAGGTTGAGTCCTTCGACTATCGTGCAATGGAATTTTGGGTATTGCTCCGCTGCCAGTCAGGCGTCCATAGCCCTGACGGAGATACCTCTAGTTCTCTCAAAGTATTGCTCTACTTCCAGTCAGGCATCCATAGCCCTGATAGAGATACTTGAATTACCCATTTAGTATTGAGTTTTCCTTTATTGTAGTGCTTCTCTTTTCTTCTTTCTTTTTATATATATCTCTTTTGCAGGCCTTACTTGCAAAAAAAAGAGTTCTTTTCAAAAACCTTCTCAATACATAGACTTTAAAAGTCTAAGATGTGGGTTGAGAACTATAGTGGATCTTATGACAGTGTTAGGGAAACAGAATTTTCACTTGAATGGAAGATATAATCACCCTGAGATGAATAGGCACTTTATAGTTGGATGTTTTATCTATTTTGTGATAGATTCCAATGATAGTTCATGGAGGTTATCTACAATATACCTTACTCCTAATAACCTTTAGACTCATGCTAAAATGACCATAAGACATGAGCTTTAGAACAAGATCTTTCATCACATATGCCCAAAAATACCTAAACCAATTTCTTTCCTAGTATCCACAACATTCTTTGAATAACAACCCCAATGTTTAGAGGTTGAAAGAAAGAGAATTCCCCAAAGAAAAACACAACAACAGACACAAAACAACAAAGAAAACAAACAGAAAAGATAGAAACAACAAACGGAGATGAAACAAAAGGAAACAAACGAACCAGTAATTACAGAAAATACATATATACAATTAGTTCAGAAACTCAAACCTTCACGAGCCGAAGTAATGCTTGAGAAACTGCCCATTGACTAGCAATGGAATAGGTTCTCCCGTCAAGGTGCTCAAATGGAAAGCGTTCTCACCCAAGATCTCGGCTACTTGATACAGACCTAACCATAGTCTATCAAATTTCTGATGATCACCCTTTTTCACCTTGGCCTTGTCCCACAGCAATACCAGATCTAAGATTCTGAATGCCTTAATCTTAGCTCTTTTGTCAAACCAACATTTGACAACATCTTGATGCTTGAAAAACTGCTACAGAGCAACATCTCTTTGTTCTTCCATGTTCAAAAGGCTATTTAGCCTCACCTCAATCTGGTCATCTTTTGTATAAAATTCCTACATGAACTTAAGAACAGGTATCTGTAAATGTATGGGAAAAACCGGATCTTGGCCATAAACTAGTTTGAAAGGGGAATTTCCTAGGGCAACCTTAATACGAGTTCGATCTGCCCATAAGGAAAATCTTAACTGGGTATGCCAGTCCCTAGGGTTACTTTCAAGTAACTTCTTTATAACTTCTAACAAGTTCTTGTTAGTAGATTCTGCTACACCATTTCCCTGAGGATAATAGTTAGAGGAATACTTCAATATAATTTTGTGTTCATAGGCCCATTGTATAAATTCAGCAGATGAAAAGGCAGGGCCATTGTCACATACCAGGGAAAAGGGCACTCCAAACCTGGTAATGATGTTTTCAGTGAGAAATTTAATAACCACCTCAGTGGTGTTGTTCTTGCATGGTTGAGCCTCAGTCCAACAGGTGCAATAGTCTGTAGCAGTCAAGATGAATTTGTGCCCTGCAGAAGAATTAGGATTAATGACCCCAACAAAATCCAGTGCCCATTGGGCGAATGGTCTTACCTCGTATACTGGTTGTAGAGGCATGGTTGGATTACGCTCCTTTGATGCAGAGGTCTAACATGTATGCCATGTCCCGACATGTTGATATGCATCCCTAAAGACATGAGGCCAATAATATCCTGATCTGAGGATTTGATGAGCCAAAGAGTATGGATCTGTGTTCTGCCATGCCTACCATGGAATTCAGCCATGGCATGTTTAGCTTCCTCGTTGATCCAGACATCGAGGTACACTCCCTCATAATTTCCTTTTCCTCAGACAGAGCTCCTCCCTCTTTGAGCATGTAATGAGCACTCTTCACCTCGCTAGCCCCTTCTTTGGGTAGCATTCATCCCTTCTGGGCATCTATTACTTAGAAGGAAGAAGATCAAGTTTGTATACCATGGGTCCTTAGTAAATGAATGCATGGTATATTGCTGACAGGTAATATTCTTGTCAACCTCTACCATGGCCTTTGATAAACCTTGTCCTCAGAAAAGTTTCATTGGAAAGATCTCTAAATCATATTCTTGGAGAATAGCCATCCACTTGCCTCTTCTTTCCCCCAATTCACTTTGCATAAGGAGAGACTTAATCACTGGATCAGGCACTATAGCAATAACTTGGCTTCTCAAAATGTAATGCCTGAATTTTTTTACTGCTCACACTAATGCAAAAGCCTACTTTTCCAAGGGTGGATACCTGACTTCTGCATTCTTGAATGGTGAGCTCATGAAAGCAATTGGTCTTTCATCTCCTTCACCTCTGCGTTGTGTTAGGACTGATGCACATAATGATTAGATGCAAATGAATAAATATAAAAAGGCTTTAAGTAATCTGGGCTGGTCAATACCGGTGCCTCAGATATTGATTGCTTGATCTGCGGAAATGCAGATTTAGCCTCATTACTCCATTCAATTTTAGCATCTTTCTTCATCATCTCGTTGATAGGCCTGACAATTTCTGCAAACCCTGTTATGAATTTCCTCATGAAATTAATCCTTCCGAAGAAGGATCTCATCTCCTTTTTGCTGCCTAGCATTGTTAATTTCAAAATAGCCTCGATTCTATCAGGATCTATGGATATCCCCTTTTCAGATACTACATGCCCTAGAAGTTCCCCTTTAGAAACTCCAAAGACACTTCTTGGGATTTAGAGGGACTCCATAGCTGATACATCTTTTAAGGACCTTGGCTAAATCAGCAGCATGATCCTTTCTCTTTTTGGAAAATATTGTCAAGTCATCAACATAAATAATAATACACTTACCTATCAAATCTTTGAAAGCCACATCCATTGCACGTTGAAAGGTAGCTCCAACATTAATGAGGCCAAACAACATGCGTCTATAGGCAAATGTCCCCCACTTCGTAGTGAAGGCAGTCTTCATCCTATCCTCATGAATGACAAGCACTTGGTTATATCCAGAATAGCCATCTAAAAATGACATCATCTGGGAACCATTAACAGTTTGTAATACCTCATCAAGAGAAGGAAGTGGATAGTTATCCTTCTTTGAGGCCTTGTTCAAATTCCTGAAATCAACACACAATCTAATCTCCCCACTTTTCTTACGCACCGGCACTAGATTGGCAACCCATGTGGAATGCCTTACGAGGAAGATGATTCTTATTGACAAGAGCTTTTGCACCTCCTTATGTATTAAAGGCTCGATCATTTTATTGACTGGGTGCTGCTTTTGACGAAAGGGCTTGGCTTCTGGCTTCAGTGGTATTGTATGTGTGATGACAGAGGTGTCAAAGGTTTTCAAATCCTCATAACTCTAGGAAATCGCTGCAATATCTTCTTTTAACACCTTGATTAATTTGTTTTTGGTTTCCTCAGAGCAGGTCTCACCTATAAGAACATTTCTTTCAGGGCCCGAATCAGCCAGATTAATCAATTCGTATTTTCCCCCTTCACTTTGTGTTGGCACTCTTTCCCAAGCCCAAGGATCAGAATCAAATATCCTTTCTAATGCTACCATCCCCTTGGGAATGCTATTACTCTTTAAGTTCATCACTCCTTCTATATCACAATCTTCAGGGTCCCATTCTCCCTGATCTCTATCTGACTCATCTATGATTTGTCCTTCAAAAACATCTGAACTTTCCAAGAAGGAAAGTATGTATTGGTCATCCTCGAAGACCTAAAAATTCTGAACATTGTCAGGGACTGCAGGGATTGAAACTAGCTCTACTAAAAATCTTTTCAATTTGGAATCCTGCATGGGCTCCAAAGTACTAGCAGTGACTGCCAAAGCATCTACAATATGATTTTTCTCCCTAGGAATTAGATTAATTCCGAAAGCATCAAAGTCCTCGATCATATTCCAAACCCTATTTCTGTAGGCAACCAATCTTTTGTTATGGCAGGTATATTGGCTGCGAACCTATTTGACAATAACTTCAGAGTCCCCCATCACCATAAGAGATGTGACCTTCTAATGGGAAAACATTAAGCCTATAGTCAGTGCTTCATACTCTGCCACATTGTTTGTGCAACCAAACTGTAGCCTATAGGAAGCAAAGTAGGTCTTCCCTTTTGGATTGGTTAATTCTACCCCTAGTCCACTTCCGGATTTGGACTTGGAGCCATCAAATTTCAAGATCAATAACTGATCTAGGGCAGGAATCTCCTTCCTTTTCTGGCCCACAGTCTTTTGTTTGGAAAAATTACATGGCGGCTCGAACTAGTGCTAATCATCAGTACCTGAAAGTAACTGGGAGCACAATTCATCAGAAGATTCCCCTGAATTGAAAAATTGTTCAGGAAGTGATTCTTGAACTTCCCTTTGAGCTAGGTCATGATTTGGTACCTTTGTCATCAATGCCTTGGGCATTGGAAGGGTTTTGGGAGTAGGTGTAATCGGCAAAGACTGAGATTCCTCAATTTCTTGTGGTAATTCGGAACACAGAACCTGAGTCTGCTCGAGTTGAGGAAGTGATTCACTCTGAGCAGAGCCGACTCTCGTAAGGATGGTTGCATCCTTAGCTTGGAATGGAAATTCATTAATAGGGGCTTGGGATTGACACTCACCAATTTCTTCTACCTGGGAGACATGTTCTAAAATATCTACACAGGGTTGGCAAGTTAATTCAGAGTGATTCTGGTAATTCACCCTGCACCAGTTAGGAAGTAAGAGACTCCACATATCGACTTCTTCTCCTAGTACCAACCTGTCCTGTTGTAATTTTCATGTTAGGACTTGCTGATTAACAGTAATCATTGGGTCATTTTGCTGGGAAAGGGGTGAGTCATCAGAATGAAGTATAGAAAAGGTCATGATCTCCTCTTGTTTGTAAACCCCTATCTCAATTTTGAAATAGGCTACTTCATTAGGGGTATTATATTCAGTGATCATGTGCTTGAGCCTAGACTGACTTTCAATTCTAATTTGGGTTGCTATTCCTTTCCAGGGCAGCCACATGTGTGAGAAATCCTAAGACAAATATCCACCTAGGCTTTTCATCAGGTCTCTGCTCAAGAGCATACCATAGGTTTCTGGGATATCTGCGACTTGGACATCCACATAAGTTTGGATCCTTGGATCAGACCCAATCTGTACATGAATGTTTTTAAGCTCCCCTACCACATTAACTTACATTTTATCTAACTAGATAACCTTTTTGTTTTTCTGGAGTGGGCTCAGACCTAACTTCCTACAAATGGAAAAGGGCATAACATTCCCTGATGCCCTAGAATCCAGAAGACAGTTATGTAAATTCTTTCCAAAAATTCTCAAACTTAGCAAGAAAGGTGGTGTACTAGTCTTACCTTTGTAGAGAGTTGCATTCATCTCATTAGTAGGAGTCACCTTTTCTTTCCCTCTCGACCTATCTGCTTCCCCCAAGGCTTTCATCAAGATTTCCTTTTGACCAAGGCACCATTTCAGAACATCAAAGAAAGACATCAGAGTCTTCTGCCTCTGCATTTCTGCAATAAAATCAAATTCTGAATCATTCCTAACCTGATATTTAGGAATTGAAAATGGATTACCTTTGTTTTGAGAATCTGTTGGTCCCTTTGGCGGTGGTGGATTATTGTCAGTATTCTGATTCGGGGGAACCATGTTGTTAGGAGGGGTAGAGGTCATGAATGGCCCTCTATTCTGATTTCTAAGGAAGTGGCCTCCCTTGGTTTGGAAGGCCTAGGCATCATAAACATCATCTACCACTTCATTGTCCTCCTGATTGGGAAATGGAAGTTCTTCCTCAAATATATTATATGCCATGGCAGTGTCAATAGATCCACCAGATTTGTTGAATGTACCATTGAATGGAGCATCAGCTTGGGCAATCTTAACCATTTTCTCCATCTTTGGACAATTTACCTTCGAATGGACCGCAGTGTCATGTAGCTTACACCAATTATTCATAAGGTTGAGGTTTGCCACATTAGCAATGTGCGGCTTCTCGTCTCCTGCTTGATAATTGTGGGACACTCCTTCGTTATTGGGTCCGGTATTCCATTGCCTACTATTGCTAGGTCTTTGATTGTATCCTCTATTCTGATTCTAATAGTTTTGGTTAGAGGAGTTTTGGTTCTGGAAATTTTTATTGGTATTCTGATTGGTATTGGAATAACCATTCTGGTTAGGATAACCACCCTAATTAGAATATCCTCCCTGATTCTGAGAACCTTGGTTCTGGTTCTGAGGGGGATTTTGTCTGAGTTGAGCCATATCATTATCCATTTGAGACAGCGTCTTCTTGAGAGTCTCCATCTCATTGGTCAGTTGGAGAGTCTTTTCAATTTCTACATTCTTCACAGCGAAAGATGAATTAACTGAACCTGATCATCCAACTTGATTTTGATAATTTTGATTTTGTTGGGAGGAATCTTGTGGACCACTATTAAAAAATGGTAAGGGAGGTGAACCTTGGAATTCAGACAAGGGTCTGTATTGGGAATAAGACATCCCTGGGACCGTATTGAATAGCAGAGGTGGATTGGACATTGGGTACCCTAAAGGATGGAGAACTCCTCCTAGAATCCCACTTTGCAGACTGATCTGTTGTTGCAACTGAATGGCAAGATGATATACCTTAGCCAAAGTGTCAGTTTCATTAGCACGATATGTCCTTTTCAAGAACAAGCCAATCAAAGGGTCCACAACACTTAGATATTCCAAGATGGCAATGTTTTCTGCCACTAGGTAAGGATCCTGTAACCTTTGATACATCCTCTGGAACCTAGTGTTGAATACAGGCAGCAGTTCATGGTGTTCCTTCCTTATAGTGGCAAACTGGTGGTAAAGGATGGCGGGGTCTACATAAACCCTGAACTGGTTAATGAAGGCATTCTCTAAATCCATCCAACTCAGGATTGACCCTTGGGGTAAATTCAAGTACCAATTGTACGCCATGTCTCCCAAAGAATAGGGAAACAATCTACACACAACATCCTAGTGAGCCACCTGAGCATGGGTACAGGCATCTTTAAATGCCTGTATGTGCTCTTTGGCACTTCTTGATTCCCCATGCATGTACTTGGGACAGAACCTCTCTGGGTTCTTTGGGAGATCGTGTATACCTCCAGGGATAGTCCCCAATAGTGAAGAGTTATTAATAAAGTAATCCATAGGTCTTGGTGGTGATAGAGGTCGAGCAGGTTGTGGGATGGGTGAAAGTGGTTCGTGAGGTGGTGTAGATGGATTTGGTGGAAACCCAGGTGGATTAAGTGGTGGTGATAAAGGTTGGACCAAGACTCTACGAGCTCGGGGCCTATTCCCAACAAGGGTGTGGAGTTCAACAAATGGTTCAGGATTCTGAGAAGATCTAAGAACTCTCTCAAACCTATCTAGTGAAAATGACCCAATGCAAGCCAGCTTGTTCTTCAGGCCCTCCTTCTAGCACCAGATCTGTTGATGGTCAAAACAGCACAACAACATTAAACAAAATATTACTATTCTATTTCTTAAACAAAATATTACTATTCTATTTCTCCTGAAAGAGAAAGATAACATATAGCAATCTAACTCCCAAGGTCCTGGTAGTTGGTTCTCAACTGTGTTGACATTACTCAATGGTCAATGTGGTTGTAATATTCAAGGGGCCATTGCTCGTAATAAAGAACAAGAGTGCATAACATCATGTAGTTTATGTTTGAGGGGTTTTAAATAAAAGAAAAAGATGAAACCGAGCTTTAAATCACATAAACATGAATAAAATCCTTATGCATCCAAACATGCAAATCAACAATGAGTGTTCATTCTACTTAACCACAATTACAGTAAGATGCAATCCATAGAATAAACTACGCTACTACACATGTTCCATCATGCTAATTCGGATATCATCACCATTCACTAACCTTACTTAAAACAAATTGTTCACTCATCATTCAAAATGCAGATCAAAATGAATACAATAAAAATTCAACTCATAGATAATCCAATGATATGACCTTGAAGCCAGTTCCTTCTATTGATTTTCATCAAATAAAGAACAATTAAGCACAACAAAACACTGGCGTATGGATTAATCATATATCATTAACCTTATCCAAAAATGCACCCAAACTTTAACGATCTTGACATGAAAACATATGAGAACTTGTAAAATTGAGCCTTTTACTAAACTATTCAGAGTATCTTTCTAAAAATCTTGAAAATCCTAAATTTGGTTTCTTTTAATCTCCTATTCTCAAGTGGCTGATCTTTCTTCAATTAGCTGAACTTTACAAAGTAGATTCTAATGGTACATATAGAGTGCCATGCGCACAAATTTCTCAATCACAAATCTAGATCCATAATTCATGGAATCAGAATTGAACATAGAAGTGGACCTAAGAACCCCTTTTCAAGGCTGATGATATCATTGTAAGAAGAAGAATCTGATACTTCAAGAAGAAGATAAAGTACATGGATCAGACTTGGAGTAAAGCTTATGTCAACATCCATAAAAAGAAGAGAAAAGGAAAATGGAATCTGATGCCAAGAGTCAATTACTCTTGCCCTGAAAGCTCCTGAATGTACTCGTCGTAACTGGAGAATACCTACTAAAGAGTATCCAAATCCGGGCCATCCAACCAGTCACCTTCAAATTTGATTCTCTTAAAATCCATAGAAACTAAACTTTGTGTTTCCTTTAGCTCAATTAGCTCCTTTCTGGCAGTTCTTACCTCTTCCCAAATATCCATAAACTGATCAAGTAATAAACTCTCTCCATCATCTCCCTTTTGCATGATTTCCTAAAACCTGCCCCTCCATTTCTCCCTTAGTTTATCCAAAGATAAGCCTTCTTTTTTTGAGGGATCTATGTTGATTATAATGGCCACCACTACCTCTAACTTAGCCATCTCTTGATGCAAGTCCTTGGTCATTTCTCGGACCTCTTCCTGCTTCCCATGCATAACTCTAGATTTGTATCTTATGATACTTGTAGTCTTTTCCAACAAATCTTCGTTACCTTGCTCAAGAATTGAATATTATAACAAGACAAATTTGGGCACTTTGCTAATATTCTTTAGCCTTTTAACACATTCTTTGTATTCACCATCTTGCTTGTCCAAATCTTTACCTTGCTAGTCTAGATTTTCTGCTAACTCGAGAGCAGCTTCATAAATCTTAGAGCCTTCAACAAGAATATCATCAACCTTTTGATTAAGCTTATCCAACCATTTTTCCATCATTCTAACCGTGTTTTTCATTTGAACCAAATCATTAGCTTCCCTCTTTGTTAGAAAAACTGGGAATTCAAGAGATGCAACCTATTGAGAAATGGGACTAGAAACATCCTTCAAGAAACCATGAAGCTGATCCAACTGAGCCTTTAGCTCATCTTTCCTTTGCTTGTCCTTGATCATCTGTGTTTTGGTTGAAGAAGCCACAATATCGATCAAACTCATCTATTGATTCCTTGTAGGCTTTCCCAAATTTACCGCTCCCAACTGATAATCAATTATTTGCATGTCATCACGATTCTTTTCCATTATAGGAATGGTACATTCAGCGATGATCTCTCTGGCCTCATAAGCCTAGTGGAGTGTAGAACCCAAGACTTTTTCTTTGGTTTCTCTTTCCTAACCTCCTTCATCATCTCTTCCCAGTTCAACAGCTGTGGTTGAATAACTAGTTTTCTTTCCAAATCCAACTTTAGCCAAGTTGGAGCAATAAGGGTAGTGACTGCCTGAGCTGAAGAGGAAGTAACAGTGGTGGATCACAAGGGTTGTAACAATGTAAGATTTGGTTGAGAATCAACCTCCTGCACATCTTTTTGATCACCTTGCTCCCCTTCCATTGCTAGCTTTTCAACTTCTTCTCTATCCTTCTGATCTTGTAGCCTCTTACGCTCTAGCTCCTGCCTTAAAATATCTTCTTCTTCTTTCTTCTTTTTATACATTTCCTCTCACTTCTTTTTCAATACTTCAACATAATCCCATACTTCCTTGGATTTCTTTGCATATCCAGCCATCTCAGTAGTCTCTTGTTCCCTTTTCAGGCGTTCTTGCTCTTCCCTCTTTCTATAGGCCTCCTCTTGTTCCTTGAGTTTAGCTTCAAGAACTTCTTTCTCTCTTCTTTGCTGAGCTTTTTCCTCTTCAAGATCATGAAATTTCTGTTGCAATACCAACCTATCCCTTTCTTCTTGAAGTTTGAATTCTTGTTCTTTTTTTTGTTGCTATTGAGCTAACTCATCGGACTTCACTTTATCTTCTAACTCCTTTTTCTTGGCCGCCAACTCAGATTGTACTCTAGCCCTTTCTTCTTGTAGCTTAGTTGATGCCTTAGCTTGTGCTTTAGCATCGACTTCTCTTTTCGCCTCTTCAAAGAGATTCCACTGATCCTCTTCAGTCAACATCTGTTTAGTGCCTGCATCATCTGTCATATCCAAAGATGTTGATACATGATGCTCTTTATCCAAGGGAGTTTTTTCTGAATTTGTTTCTATATCATGTATCTCCACCTCATCCTCCATTTGCCTCAAGGCTTCTAATTCACCATGAAGAGCTCCCATTGATGATTCATGGCCTAACTCTGGTGTATCAAAGGGCTCAGTAGGTGCCTCTTTTGTAGCAGATGTAGAAACAACTCCCTCCATAGTTATTTCATCTTCATGCACCTCTAAAAAGTCTTGAGGAACCACCTCCTCCTCTTGCTGCTTAGAAGGCAAAAACTCCAAGGGTTCCTTAGGTGCCATCCTTCTTTTTACCCTTTTGTACCCCTGGGTGGTACTAGCCTTCCTCTTCTTTTATAATGATGCCTCGGCCTGATTGACCTTAAACTTACCCATTGGATACTCCTATCAAGCACTGGTCTAGCAGTCTGCATTATATCAATTGTTTCATTTGCACTCCAATCAACTGGATCAAGATCCTTTAATCCAATATTATCTGCATCATATCCAGGATCCAAAACTATCCCATCACCAGATAATGTATCAGGAATATCCTCCTTTATCCCAAACTCAATCATGAGTGGGATAGATATCCTTTTATAATTCCTTTTTTGCAGATCATAGTCATCCTGCAAGTCTTGCCAAAAATCCTCCAATATATTGAAGTGCTTCTCAAAGACACTAGGGAGCAAAGCCCTCATCCTCTGCTTTGGATCATAGTATTTCCTAGCAGTGTACAAGCCCAACTTCAAGTAAGTAATTCATCACAAACAACCTTACCTACCTGAATGTGCCGACAGCAAAAGGCTCCTAGCTTCATTGGAAACTTGTGGCACCCATTCTTATGTTTATTGCTAAACTATAGGTTGACAACCAAGGCTTGATAAATAAATTCCATTAAGATGATTCTATCACCACAACACCTGGGTAGCAAATGGGGATGACCATCGAAGCCTTCCAACCTAAAGTAAATGAATGTGGGGTACTGGATAAACCAGTGTCCCCATTAATTCACAAAAGCCAATGCCTCCCTGCTAAGTCAATACCTAGCATCACCATTAAGTTTATTGATAATGACATAAAGAAAAGTATCATATAACCTTATATAATATCGCTCTGATGCCTGCAGGGTGAGCTAGTTATAATGCTCCCACACCTTCTTCTGTCCTTGAGCTTCTCCCAATATACCCACTCTTTGAAGTCCAGGAAAGATCCCCACTCGGGCAGCTGCATAGACCACATAGGAAGTCATAAAGAAACACTTGGTTTCTCTCACCCTCATCATTTGATTATGAATGCTATCAAACACTATCATTGACCAATCAAATTGTTGCCTCCCTTCTAAAACAACTTGAATAAAAGGAAACATCCATTCCTTGAATTATGAAGCATCCCTCTTCCCAAAAACCCTAGACAAGAACATAATTATATCTCCAATTTCTTTAGTAAAATCCACCCTCTTAGGTTGGTCTGGAATCTTGGTCAGATATTTCTTCTCCACTCTCATCCAAGTCTTATTCATGTAGAGTCTATTCCCCTCTTTGTTTTCACTGTAAAGCTTCAGAGCCTTTGCCTCATTTAATTGTCCAGGATTCTTGGGATCAAGGACATGAAACAAGAATTTGATCATTGGGGTGGTGAAGTCAATAATGACATTGACCTTCACATCCATACACTGTCTAGTAGCAGGGTTATATGCTCCAGCCACTGCAAGAATCAACTCCGGGCATTGAACAGATATAGGGAAGAGTGCAACATGTGCCAATCTAGACTAAACAATCCTTTCTGTCCTTGGTGTGACTTGCTCCTCAGTGAAAGTTTCCTCAAGCAATTCTTCATAGTTGAAAGGACCCAAATTAGTGTCAGTGATATCAGTCCAATCATAATCAATTTTGCTAGCTGTGAGGATAGCCTCCCTATGTTTACATCTCAAGGTATATAGGAGCTGTTCCACTTTAATCTTCTTTGGCCTAGATCCCTGCCATGAAGTTTTCTCTGGTTGGCTCCTTTGAGCGGCCTCATTCGATACTCCTGACATCTATTAATACCTACAACAATTCCCTGCTATTAGACAAATAAAGCATCTAAGTTAGTCAATTATATAACCATTGCTCCATCCTCCTAAGATAATACTTAGTCAAACTATGCCTTTATCAGAAGTGGGACCATAGAAGCATCTGGCATAAACAATGTTTCATATCATCCAGCAGGGTCAGGATCAAGAATGGATACGAAACAAACGGTTTATAAGGCGAGATCAGAATGGGAACTAGACAAAACTATAATGGATTCGGGGTTAGGACGGGAACTAAAACATGCTTGGAAGCAAGACCAGAATGAGAACTGGAACCAAAACTAAACATAGTTACCAAGTTCAACCATCTTCCCGAACCCAGTTCCATCGAAGAGTATAGACACTGACATCATAAGGAATGGGAATGGATCAGACAATTGGAGTCCAGGCTAGGACGGGAACCAAAACAAGATCAAAAGATAACTACTAATTTCAACTTTATCCACGAACTTGGTTCCAACAAAGAGTAAAGATATTGTCATTATAATGAAGAATGGGAACGAGTAAAACCTACGAATAAAGAGCCCTCAAAATAAGGTCGCATGGACCCCAAACCCTATGTTACATGGCCCCGTGTAGATACTAACAAAGGCCTAATTTTAAAGCTCTGATAACTCCTCCATACATCAACCATTAAAACCATGAAAAGGTAAAAAAACATGAAACCCTAATCCACACAATACCTTATTCATAAAAACTAGGGCATGGTGAAAAACCGTGACAAACCACTCAAAACCAACATGATAAAAACTAGAACAGGGTTTCAAATAGAAATTCACTACCCGAGCAAGGAAACCCTCTCAAAAACACAAAATCCTAGTCAAACCAGAGCACGAAAAATGAACCCTTTCATGAAAGCGACAGCTGAACCAAAATGACAAAACATAAAAAAGACACACGGAAAGATAACAGAACAAAACAAAACAGGACAGAAAGGAATGAAAGAACCAAACAGACTGAACAAAAGAACAAATACAAAGACCAAACCATGAACAAATTCATAGAAAGAAGCCCACAAAAACACCAAAATGACACAAGTGAAAGAACCAAAATGGAAGAAAGAAAAGAAAAGGAACCAACCTCAAGATGCTTCCCAGACTTGATCAGAAATTCAGAATGATTCGCTCTGCAATTTTCCCCGTGATCACCTCAATTCTCCTGAGAATCTCCTGCTCATAATTTTCTCAAACACTTCATGTAATAATAATAATGAGAAATTTTAAGCATAATCACAACTTTAATCAACAATTCACGCATACGAATAGGTTGCATTTAATGCCATAAATGCGGTTGATCAGGGCAGAGCGAACTATGTGGTCAAATAGTTAAGTCAGGTCAATGGAAAATCATAAGGTAAGGCAGAGTCGGAGTCAGGTCAGAAACAAGATAGAGAAACTCACAAAAGTTTCATATTTCACTTCCCACCCTGGTTCCTACTCTGAAAAAAGAACTGACCAAAAACAACGAACATAGGCGGGAGCGGGGACGAAACAAAAATGGAACTTTTGTAAAGTTGAAAGTTCAAGTTCCATTTTGATTCCAGATCTGGTCCCATGAAAGCGAACAAAGAAAAAGCACAAGGAAACAACCGAGGGAACAAGTGAACAGACCAACACAAGTGTTAGTCAAAAACAACCAACAAACGGAGAAGGGAAAAGAAAAAGGGCAGAGTCAGAGTTGGGACCATATCCAAACTAGAAATCATGAAATAGTTCCAGGTCTAGACTTGGTTCCGGCTCCGGTTCTAGCAGAACAAAGATGGATTAGGATAAAAAACAAAGAACTCCTAAGATCCATCAGACAACAAAAGGCAACCAAAACAAAAGACAAAAACAAGAAAAGGGGGACCCATTTTTATTTCAACATAAAAAGGGGGTGGTTATGCAAGGCATAACAGTTAGGTTGTACGACACACACGTATGTCAAAATTATAGTTACAATGATTTCAAAAATTAATCTTTAAAAAATATGCAACCAAAAATTATGAAAAAATATCGTTTCCCTAGATATTGATGTAACACCCCTCCATTTTGGATGTTTGGATCGACAGTGTTTCTTTGTAATGCTTGGTTCTGTTTATGTTGTGACTTTGGAACTTGGTTACTTTTGATCACAATTGTTAAATGATGTGAATGCTATATTTTAATGTGATGTTATTTTATTCTGATGTTATCTTTATGGCATGTTTTGGATTAACTTAGAAGATATTTGATTTAACAATGTTTTATGTTGTTGATCATATCATTGATGTTAGAATCATCAATTAGTAATTGTGTATTGGTGAAAGGGACGAGATTGTATCACTCGCTTGCGAGTGCCCTACAATTCTGAGATTTCCTCTTCACGGTGTGTTTGATCATATTATATATATATGCATGTCGATGTACTCTTTTTTCGCAAGTTGACAGGTACATGACATCGACTCCACCTGGATTCACAAGTTTGAGCGTGTCCATTGACCAATGGTAATCGATTGGGAGATAGTAGCTAGGTTTTCCGTGCCAAGTCGTCACCCTAGTCATAGTTTGTCATCGGGTTTGATTTGTTTCTTTCCTCTCTGGTTAACTATTTTTCCTTATTTTAATGGTTATTAAATGGTAGATATAGTTTAAATGATGTTTTAACATATTTAGTTTCAATGTGGAAATGGAATTTATTCCATTGGTTATTCTGATTTAATTTTTTAAATCATTTTTAGATTATTGATTAACTAGGTTAATGGTGATAAATTAAATGAAATAGTTATTTTTCCATTATTGTATATTTAAATTTAAAGTGATAATGGAAATTGAAATTATATTAGATATTTAAGTTAAATGAGAATAAAAATAGAAATGTATTTAAATTTCACATTTTGGAAATTTTGGAATTCTTGCAACTTTGAGATTTTGGTTTTAAATGAAATTTTGAAATGCATGAGATTTCAATTTGAAAGTAAAAGTGTTTTAAAAAAATTTAAATGGAAATATCCTCCAAAATGATTTAAAAATTTAGTGAGTGGGCCATTTTAGGGTTTTGGCCAAATTTGGGGAAAACCCTATGTAAAGAGATGAAACTTCATTTTGTTTTGGGGATTCTTGGTTTTTTTGGTGGAGAGCTTTGTTTGGGCTGATTTTGGAGTTGAAGGAGAGATTGGATCCACCATTGTTGAAAGCTTCAAACTTGGGGAGAAAACACAAGGTTCCTTCTTTTCTTTCTCCTAATTTCTTGCTTCATTTTGAAAGAGTTTTAAATTTTGAAATGTAGTTTTAGATTCAATAGAAAACTATGGGAAATGCATTCAAACTTGCAAATTTGTGATAGATTTTGAAATGAAAACCAAAACAAAAACTTACACAATGAAAGTAGGAAGAAAACTCAAAAGAAATCTCCATTTCAAACTAAAATCTTAAACCCTTTGAGTTTGGACAAAATTATTTCTGTTCTTACAAATTTGTTGATCATTTGCACAATATCACTGAAAATGGAAGATCTGGGTATGTATATTTGTAAATATACCTATGCATATAAACACATAGATATATTTGCAAATATACATAATGTATATTTGATTTATATTTCAAAAATTTAGGGATTTAAAAAAAAAACACAGAGGAAACCCTGTGCATCACCGTTTTTTTTGTTAAAAAATGTTGAGAATAAAATAAATAAATAAAATTAATTTATGGCCGAGGCAGGGCCGAAGCCCTGTATCCCTACGTGCCATGTGGAAGGTGCTACTCCCACACAGCCCCCCCCCCACAGGAGGAGTTGCGTGGAAGTAGTGCAGCTGCCCACAGGCAGCGGTGTTGCCCATGCAACACCCCCCGTATGGGGGAGGCTGCATGGCAGCCGTGCCATTAGGGCATCGCGTGGGTCTCAAACAAAATTTTGAATTTCTTTTTTGTTTGTTTTTAATTTTTTAATTCTAATTTTTTTTTTATATATATGTTATTTAATATTATAATAATATTATTATATAGTAATATATATATGGTATATAATATAATATATCTATTTAAAATAAATTATTTTATTTAGTTTGATTAAATGGTTTTAATATCAAGGAGATTTAAATATTTAAATAAATAAATATATATTATAGTATATACATTTAATATATACTTTTAAGCATTTATATATTTAATGAATATTGTATTTTGGTATAGTGGAGTTTTAATTAATTAAATTACTCTAATTGGAAATAAAGATTAATTAATTTTAATCAAATGTTTTATTTAGTATAATGTTTTGAATATGAAAATAATTGGGAAACTCAAAGTAGGTGAATGGATTTAATTTTAATCAGATGACTTAATTTATTAAAATGTTTTGATCATGATTATAATTGTGAAACTTAGAGTTAAGGATTGATTTATTTTAGTCCAATGACTTTAATCACTAAAATGCTTGATTATGGAATTTAATTGTGAAACTTAGAATAAATGAATGGCTTTTAATTATTTCAATGGCGTGAAATGAAATTGGTGTATTTGATTGGATAAATGCAAGAAATGAAAGCTGTGATTGACTGGATTTAGGAAATCCGAACATTATTTTATTTAATTGCTCAAAATGTGTTTTTAGTGTTTATTTGTTCTTTCTCGATGTTGGGAGAATAGATTAAATGTTTTGAAGTCTTCCAGATAGGGGTTCGTTATAGTTTTGGGTTGTCAGTTTGATAGTCAACCTTTGGATTCTTTTGGGTAGTGCATCAAATCTTATCCAATTTTAACCCGGACATTGAGAATGGGATGTGAGGACTTGAGGTCCTATATAGGAGTCATTCTACTTAGGTCACACGTGTGTACCCTTGAGTGTGGATTTACTCCACAAGTTGCCTTAGAGGAGTGGCTTGCAATGGGGGCCGACACACAAAGTGGTGTTAGGGAAACTCTTTGCAAGTTGGTTAATTTAGTGATAACTAAATAATCTTTTAGAAGCTTAGGTTGCATTAAACATTAAACAAGATTAATTATGCCTCGCTCATGAACCCAAAGGCTTGTCTAGACTTGGGATGAGATGAGAAGGCCTGGAATGGCAAGGTCATCTATCCTGTCTTCACGAGAGGTATTTGATTCTGCATGAGTGAGAATGGGTGTTAGGATTTTGGTAGAGGCCACCAGGATAACCCATGGTGGGGGCCAGAGCCTAGGAAGATTCTCAGAGGATATCCCTTGATGAGCTATGTGATGACACTCTTCCTAAGTCAACAGTTTGTGAGTTTGGTCTTGTGACATTCTCGATCTATTTTCTATCTGGAAGCAATGTGACTTGTGTCAATGGTGTGAGAGTCATACTAGAGATGTTCGTATGATCATTCTATTCATGTGACGTGGTACTTGTATTTATTTCGTATTAGTTTTGTGAAGTCTATGTCTAGGGGTGGATGGTCTTGTCTAGAATTCCTTGTTACTATCTCCTAGCACGGGGGTGAGCCTTCAGGTATCACATGGTTGGGTGGAACATGCACCATAATCCATTGGGTCAGCTTTTGTTCATGTGGACAAGATTTCCAGTTGGAGAGCTCGTGGGAATAGTTCTTCATGTTTACTCTTTCAGTTATTATGGTAATTTTATACCCCTCTTTGTATCGAGGTGGAATTTGTAATTGTAATCCTTATATTTTGGAAGTATCTCATTCGAGGAATGAGAGTTGTAACCATTTTGTAAAGTATATTATTGGGAACACGTGGAACTCTTATGTCTCTAATTTAATTTTATCATGTATGGAATGAATGTGCAATTTAATTTGTCAAACAATTATATGTAATGGTTTTAATTCATGTTTCTTGTTTGGGTTGAAGTAAACTCAGTCTCGTAACCTTAGGGGTTGTTGGCATCGTGTAGTGAACTTACTTGTTATTTGTACTTAAACAAAAAAAAATTATTGCAACTGTGTTGTTAAATGCAACTTCCCCTAGGGTTGCGTGGCGGGGTGTTACAATTGACATTGAGAATCTATATTTCAAAAATTAGAATGTAATCCTTTATAGAAAACAATTTATGTTGTACGACACAAACACTACTTTCTAAAAATGTTGTTTTTTGTTTAAAACTAATTATTAAAGGAGATGTTCAAAGATTTATGATTTATTTTTAAAAAATTCAAATAAATGTATTTAGAATCTACACACAAATTTTCACAAATCACTAGTTCACATCATCTTTAAATTCCTAAAGGTTTAGTTGCTATAGGTCTTAGAAGATGAAGATTCAGTTAAAAATATTGATGTAAATGTCCATCTTGGGAAAAAATCGAGACACAATAGTGTGATTTCACCCATTCCTTAAAGAAAAAGGATTTGGAATAAAAAAATTATTACTATCATAGTGATAGAATTTGAATGAAAATCAGGAGAAGATTCCATAAGTCATGGCCTATATTCAAAATATGGCCAACTAATTAAAATGGATATAGTGGGGCAGCAATAAAATTAACGCCATTATGAAAGAAAACGACCCATTTTTCATGCAAAAATATTTCCATTTTGAAAACATATCCTTAGCAAAAAAAAAAAACAAATAATATTGAAATGTATCCAAGAAAAAGGCATGGTGCAAGTAACTCGGTTGTGAGGGAAAATCAAACAAAATCTTGGGAAAAATCTTGACTTGAGGTAAATCGTTCTTTTTCTTTGGAAATATTATTGAATTCTTAGTTTTTATATTTAAAAGGCTTGCTATATTCTTTCAGTTTGGCGAGTTTGATATAATCAGTTTTTAAATATTAAATGACTGTAATTGCATTTGTCTTATAGCTGAGTTGATCTAATAAAAAATTGATCATCTTTTGGTCTATGTAACTAATGACTATCAACCAACCATGTAAGCTTCTAGTTATGCATTCTTTTTATCCTTTTGGCTTGCTGTTCGATCTTGGTCAAGCCAAGATTCTTCATATATTTTTTCCCTTACCTATTTTTCCATGCATTTGATATAATCGAGCCATTGTATGGCTATCGAATTTAATCCGATTAGCAAAAAATGCATCATTTGAAATCAAATGTAAATCAGAATATGTTGATCATTCCCCTTAGGTAAATGTTTGTATACCACCATCCTTACAACTTTCATTTTTTTATATGATGTTTGATGTCACATTTGACTAGGCCAAATGGTGGAAGCCACACCCTTTGGGTGTATAGTTTTGCTTAGAATCTTTGAGGTATATCAAAACTATCACCAATGTTCTTAAGTTGCCATCATTCACCTCTAACAAGGGAGGAACAAAAGTATCATTTTAATCTTTTCATTTTGTTTGAATCGATCCCAAGATCAAGTAGCCACAAGTTATTAATCACAGGTCAAAACCTTGCATGTCAAGTTGTATATGCCATTAAAGGGCATCGATGCTGCTTACTTAGGTAAAACTGAAACTTTCATTTATCTAATAGTCATTTCGTGGAGCGATAAATGACTTGATTATTTATTCAATCTTGTTGATAACATTAGGAACACAGGTTCTTTTCTAAAACCCTAGAAATATTAAATTTGTTTTAGACTCTTATGTTTATTTGGTTTCTAAACAAGTATGTTGTTCCATACTTTTATTGCACAGAGGAAATTAGTATTAATTAAATGAGAACACCATGCACTGTAGACTCTATTCTTTAGAATGTAGTACAGGGTAACCTTAATCTATAAACAACATCATTTTATTATTAACTATAATTTGTTTAGCTGAAAGAAACATCGTTATATTATAAATAATGAGTGTTTATTTGGAAATAGTATCATTTTGTAATAAACTATAATTGTTTAGCTATAAACAACATCATTCTGTTATAAATAGTGATTGTTTATTTGCAAAAAATATTGTTCTATAATTGTTTAGTTAGATAACCAACATCATTTTGTTATAAAAAATATTTGTTTAGCTATAAACGACATCATTTTGTTATAAACCAGTTTTGTTTAGCTATAAACAACATCGTTATGTTATTAACGATGTTTCTTTAGTTGTAAACGACATTGTTTTGTTATAAATTATATTTTTTATGTTGTAAACAACATCGTTCTATTGTTGTTTCCTATCATGGTTTGAAATTGGCTTGTTAAAAAGGTTACAAGAAGGTATGGCTAGAGGGGAATTCCCTAAATATAATTAATAATATGAATAAATGTTCTACACCCTCATGGAGTATTGAAGCCATCATATTAGATGCTATTGAGATCATCAATTCATTTAAAGAATTCTATATATCTCATATATTTTGAGAAGGAAATGGACTTGCACATATCTTTAAAAATTTGGGTGTAAGGGGTCCTAGGGAATGTGAGGGGAATGATCCTCTTCCCATAAAGGAAATTGTGTGTATAAATCATGATGTTCAAAATTGCTAGCTTGGATTAAGATCTTTTATTGCTTGGGGCTTGCATGGAAATGTTCACGTGGAATGTAATTATATTGGGTGATGGTGAGCTAGAGTGTAATCGGGCTAATGGTACTTTGTTTGAAGTTTGTAAGGGGAGGTGTCCAAAAATCATTACTACCCTCTACCATATTTTTGTTTCCACACGGATTGTGGGCACTTATCTTTCCTTCTCAAGTTTTCTTCTCATAGTTTGCAAGGTTTTCAAGCTTTTATCTTCTACAAATTTTGGGGCCATGGGTGGTGATAGGAAACATGTGGAGCCATTTTCCTGTGACTCGGTGAAGAAAAAGGAGGTTTAGCACATTTTGGAGAAAAGAGGGTTAACAACCTACCTCAAAAGGTTGCATGACAACAATCCGTAGGCGACTGTAGTGTTTGCTAAAGCATGGAATAACAAGGTATTGAAATTGGGGGGAATGGAGTTTGATGTGAATGAAGATTTCATTGCTAACATTACTGGGCTCTCAATTGAACGTAAGAAGGTATACAGGGACAAGAAGGATTCAAAGGCTGCAATGGAGATTTTTTTCAAGGACAATGAAGCTCAAGATATTAACCCAACTAAGAGTGGAGGGCACCAAAGGAGCTCTCTCAAAGTACTCTAGGGGGATGTGGTCGAGGAGTTGATGAGATATATAACCCTTGAGGTTTGATTCTTTGCAGTAAATGCGTATCACTTTGCTCTCCTTAATCACTTTCACCACAAAAAGAAAATTTCATTTTCTTTTTATCTTCTGGCGTCTTTGGAATCTAGGTTGAAGGATCACAAAAGGAATCCCAAAAACCATGTTTTTCATGTGGGGCTCATCCTATTAATCATTGATTATGCTAAATCCTTTAAGGTTTTCAAACCACTTGCTACCCCTAAGGGTAAGAAAATTAAACTGGCTAAGGAGTATGATACGGTTTCTAAAAAAGGGCCAGGTAGAAAAAAAGGGAGCAAGAGGAAATTGGTTTTGGAGGAGGAGTCTGATTGTGAGGACGACATTGATCATGTCGAGGTTGTCAAACCACTTGCTACCCCTAAGGGTAAGAAAATTAAACTGGCTAAGGAGTATGATACGGTTTCTAAAAAAGGGTCAGGTAGAAAAAAAGGGAGGAAGAGGAAATTGGTATTGGAGGAGGAGTCTGATTGTGAGGACGACATTGATCATGTCTCAGATTCCCAAGCTTCCTTGGATGTTCCCTCACAATCTCCAAAAGTGGGAATGTCTACAAAAGGGGAGTTGGCTCCTAATTTAAAGGGATATGAGACTGGTAGCAAGAAAAAATTTGATGTTAAGCCATCTAATGTGGAAGCCCCTACTACTAGTCGAAAGGAGAAAGCTAAAGAGGGGCCCCCTTTGTCCCCTGTTGTGTAGAATAAGAGAAAGAAGGACCACAAGGTTGGGAGTAACAAGAGGTTGGTTGTTAGGTCTATGATCCAATTGATGTAAATGCAAGTAGATTCTCCCTTGAAGGATGTTGGTGGGAAAATTACTATGGATTCCATAAGTATGGATGTGGTGACGCTGAATAGAAGATGGTCTACAGCTGAGGTTATTGTTGATTTAGTCTACAAGCTTCAAATGCCTATTCCTGGTGGTAAAGGTAAGCAGATTTGTGTTAGTTAGGATAAAGTCAACTCTTCTGAGGAGGATACTATTGTGAGTAAAGATATGTTTAATTTAGATCATAGGATATTTCTAATGTTCTAGGGTTGGATAAAGAGAGTTCTATTTCTTTGTTTAAATTGGTCAAATGGGTGTTTCATGAACTTAATATGACAAATGTTCAAGTTCGTGGGGTTGTGAGTAAGGTGGGTGAGTCTTCAGCCCAGAGTCAAATTGTTGAGTTGTTTGAATCTTTAAAAATTGTTGTTGAGCAAACCCTGAACATGAAGTAGATGTTAGAGTGCAAAATTGTGACCCTTGAGGACCAAATGGATAGGCTTACTGTTAACCTGGAGAAGGGTGGGGAAGGGAATAAATCTAGCAAGCTTGAATTTTTTAAGTTTGAATCTGTTGGTATTTACCCCTCTGTGGTAATGGCTAAGAAGAGTAAGGAGTTGGTTCCTAGTGGAGTTGTTAATGTTGTTGGGAGGCCTATGGAGGAAGTTTTGACTGTTGATAAGTATGGTGAAGGGCATAATATTTTGATTAGTGAGGTAAATTTGGGTGGTCTTAGTGTGCATATGCATAGTAATACCAAGATGCAGGGTGGTGCTCTTGCTAAAGAAATGTCTGAAGTGATTGATGACCTTCAGAAGATTGGGACTAGCGACATGGAGGTTGCTAGTATATTGAAGAATATGTAGTGTTGCTATTTTTTTTCCTATTTTTTGGCTATTGATGTGTGCTCATGGTGCTTCATTTTTTGGCTGTTGTGTGCTGATTTTCGTTATCTTTTGATATAGTTGTTCCTTTTATGTAAATGGTTTCAAGCCCCCTACCTCTAATAAAAAAGAACATTGTTCTATTATAAACAATGTTTGTTTAGCTGTAAACGACATCGTTTTGTTACAAACTATAAGTTTTTAGCTGTTAAATACATCATTCTGTATAAACATAGTTGTTTAGCTATAACAACATAGTTTCCTATCATAGCTTGGTTTGATACAAATGACATAACATTATGTGGGAAAACAGTTCAAATAGAATTGTTCTTAATATTATTTTATTTCTTGTAAACTGACAATGATATGTTAATCTAAAAAATTATTTGAATGATAACAATATGATTTATTGTTTTTATTTCATAATGTATGCACAAATTTATAACTTAAAAGTAGGCACATATATGTGTATGCACATAGACCTTCATCTATGTACATACACATGCTTGTGGAATACCTTCTTTTGTTACTTATTGACTTCATTCTTAAATGAATAATGATTTATGTTTAATGTAATTATGTGTCATGTGTATGATATGACTGGATAATGTATTGATCAATTCCATTTGAATCATGTTTTTGATTATTTGTTTAATGAGGAAATACGTAGACTGAATTACTTTTCCATAGATATGTATGTAAAGAATATTCTCTTAATTGAGTAGAACAACACCTAAGTAGACTAGAGCACCTCAGGGTAGATGTTGCTAGAAGGTAGATAGCTATTATGGAATAATTGTGTTGTAGAAAGTTACCTTCTGGGATGGGTGTTGAAAAGGAGTTCAGAGAGTATAGTTTTTTTCTTTTACCAAAACCTATTGTTTGTTGTTGCAACATTATTTTTATGCTTTGCCAAGCAATTAGTTAATTATGTATGTATGGACTTTGTGATAACACTCTCTGTCATTCCTAGCATAGATCTTACATTTTTCTAACTCATAAATAGAGATGCATGTTTATGTTTGGTCACACATCAGATTCCACCTTGTAGATTGTTCTCTTGCTAAATTTTTTGTGTAGGGTCAGGTATTTTTCAAGTTGGAAGAATTTCAAGGAATTGTAAGCTTCATGGTTGGGCAGTAAAGCGCTTCAACCATGTTCTCATCCACCAGTGGAGATGAGCATCATGAGGAAACCTTAGATGTTTTCAAGACTATCTTGGTCTATGATGTAACCTTGATGTAAAATTTATGCATTGTATTGACTATGTGGCCTTATGAGCCAAGTTAACTTGGATATTGTAATTGACATTGAAATTGAATATATAAATCTTTGACACATTTTAATTAGACATGTGTTACTATGATTGAAAATACCTACTTAATTATGTTTTTTTTAAAATGAAATATTCATAATGTCATTTATAATAATATAATTAAGTAATAATTTATAATGGGTTATTACATTTCGTATCAGAGCTTAGGGTTCAACTCTAGGCCTTTTGAGTCTACCATAGCCTTGACAAGGGAATAGAACTGACCCTTGACCAATTTTAGTTGTCCTGAGAATTGACTGAACCTAGATTGAATACAAGTATGGGAAGGTCTAAGGTAGGACGAAAGAGAAGGAAAACCATTAGGACCTCAAACAAGAAAGCCATAATGGAAGAAAATGCTAAGACTAAGGTTCAACCCGAGATTCCCGACAATGAGACTCTAGCTCAATCCCTTACATAACTTAAGTTGGAAAGAGGCAAGAATATTGAGGAGAAGTGAACACCTAAGATTAAGAATCTTTCCACAATCAGAGATTGGCCTCCAGGGTGTGACCAAACACACCCTTGTTAACTAAGGAGGAAAAGGAGAGTTTGCATGCTCAACTCTCCTATGAGAAATTTGATGTAAATTCTGATGAGGACCCAGAGGAGTGTCATCTTTCTGATAACAAGAAAATTGAATAATGTAACAAGAAGTCTTTGTAAATAAGGGTCTATTGACCCACATTTAATATAAGTAAAACAATATGATATTTTTGGTGTGTTCAAACAAAGAACTCCAAAATATGTTTAATGTGAATGAATGTGTATATCTTCCATGAATAAGGGATATATGCATGTGTATGTAATGTGATATAGAATAAGAATGTTTATTCGTAGAACCCAATGTTAAAATGTGATATACGTGAAATGTGATACAAGTCAAGTGTGAGTCAACATAGTGACCGCCAGGCAAGAGATAGATGGTAGTGGGTTAGACAATAGACCAAACAAGATGCTAGAATAGATTCTAGAGCTTTTGAACCTGCAAGAGGCTAGTATGAATCACATAGAATATGAGGTCCGAGTGGAATGCGAGGACCAGGTTCATAGGAACACATGAGTAAATCAACGGAATGGTGGTCCAGGAGAAGGCCCATGAGGTTGAATTGAGGAAGAGCTTGGAAAAGATCTCAAAAGAGTAGCATCATCTAAGTTTGATGGTAAGGTAATCAAAGTAGGAGTAGAGGCATGGATCATTGAGATGGATAAACACTTTAGACTCTATAACCTATCAGACCAGACTAAAGTGGCATGAGCTACATATCAGATTTTTGGTGAAGTAGCTACTTGGTGGGATAATGAAAAGTTAGAAATGATTCTTCAGCCTGTTGAGATTATTTGGGAACTCTTTCTCCAATATTTTAGGAAGAGATGGTTACCATAGCTCTTTTTTCACAAGAAGCTGAAAATTTTTCAAAACCTAACTCAAGGGAGCATGACTATATGTGCCCCAATATTAGGGAGATGAAAATTTCCATATTTGGAAGTCCATATTGTGACTTAGGGTAGTGGTGGAAATAACAAGAAGGAAAACATAAACAAAGGTAAAGATGGCCAAAAGTAGAAGGGATTCAGGGAGGAGAAGCCATAAGGTTGCAAAGGGCCTTGTGATGGGTGATATACTTGTGGAGGTGATCATTATGCCTTAAATCATCCACAGTAGTCGAAGTCATGAAATGAAGGAAACTATCAACAAACTCAGCATAATCAGATCCACACTACAGTTGATAACAAGTAGGCTGAGTATCAGGCTTCACCAATATAGCTGATGGGTAAGCTCTATGGTCAAACTATCTCTATTTTAATTGATACCAAAGCTACTAAATGTTTCATAGATCCTAGAGTAATATCCAAAATACCTATTAGACCTAGATACATGGCAAACTCATGGAAAGTCTAGTATGGTAACCGAGCAAAGCAGAGGGTAGATACCTATCTCTTTTGTAGTGAGTTCGAGTTTCCAACATTTTAAATCTAGGCCAACCTGTATGTGGCACCTTTAGGCTCATATGATGCAATTTGGGAATAAATTTGTTAACCAAGCATAAGGCTATAGTGAAATATGATGATAAGATAGTAAATTGTCTACATGATTACGGGAACCCAGTCAAGATTTGTGGAATGCAAAGACCCTTAGAGCTTAGACAAATTTCTACTATGCAGCTCAAAAAGGCTCATCAGAAGGGATGTGCAATTTATGTTGTGCATATCATTAACCCTAACAACAAGGAACTGTATTTAGATGACTACCCTATTCTTAAGGAGTTTCAAGATGTATTCCTTGAAGAAATGATAGAGTTACCTCTAAAATGGGAGTTTGACTTCTCTATTGACCTTTTACCAGGAGTTGAGCCTCAATAAAAAGTACCTTATTAGATGACCACCACTAAACTCTATGAGTTGAAAGCCTAGTTAATGGAATTGTTGAACAAAGGGCTCATAAGACCCAGTGTGTCTCCTTGGGGAGCACTAGTTATTTTTGTGAAAAGATGGGTGGAACCTTGCATCTATGTATAGACTATAGGATGTTGATCAAGGCAACCATCAAGAACCGATATCCACTCCCTAGGATCAATGAGTTGTTTGACTAGATGAATGGAGTGACAGTGTTCTCCAAAATCGATCTCAGGTCAGGGTACTATCAGTTGAGAATAAAGGAAGAATATATTCCAAAGACTACTTTTCAAACTCGGTATGTACATTACAAGTTCACTGTGGTACCTTTTGGTTTGACTAATGCACCAAAAGCTTTCATGAATCTCATAAATAGTGTGTTTAGAGACTATTTGGATGACTTTGTTTTGATCTTCACTGATGACATCCTAGTTTACTTGAATTCTATCGAAGAGCATGATAAGCACTTGAGGATAGTTCTACAACTGTTGAGAGAAAGGAAACTCTTTTGGAAGCTATCCAAGTGTTCATTCTATCAAGATAGGGTGCATTGTCTAGGCCATATTATTTCAGCTAAGGGAGTCTCTATAGACCCTGAAAAAGATCAAGGTGATTGTGGAATTGTCGGTTCCTCAATATGTGTCAGAAGTCTGTAGCTTCAGGGGCCTTGTAGGAAACTATAGAAATTTTGTGCAAGGGTTCTTCCATATTGAATTTGGACAACTACATCACTCCAAAGGAAGGGAACATGGTTTGAATGGATCAAAAAGTGTGAACAGGCATTCCAACTCCTAAATGAGAAGCTCATGACAACACTAGTGTCATGACCATCCTTGATCTTAATGGAAGATTCAAAGTAATCACAAATGCATCAGGAGAGGGATTGGGAGCAATACTAATGCAACATGGACAAGTGGTAGCATATGAATCAAGGAAGCTTAAACAACCTGAGGTGAAATACACACCACATGATTTAGAATTGGCCACAATAGTTCATGCCTTACGGATGTGGAGGCATTATCTCTTGGGAAAGCCATTTAAACTCAAGACATACCACTTGGGATTGAGATACATTTTTACTCAACCAAACCTTAATGCATGGCAAAGAAGGTGGTTGGAATTCCTTAGTGAGTGTGACTTTGAAATTGAGTATATAAAGGGAAAAGATAACAAAGTGGTTGATGCTCTTAGTAGATGAAGGAATCCGGCAGCCATGATCTCAAATAGGCATTCCAACTCCTAAATGAGAGGCTCATGACAACACTAGTGATATATATATATATATATATATATATATATATATATATATATATATATATATATATATATATACATATACATTATACATTCCTTAAAGAAAAAGAATTTGGAATCAAAAAATTATTGCTATCACAGTGATAGAATTTGAATGAAAATCATGAGAAGATTCCATAAGTTGGGGCCTTATATATTCAAATTATGGCCAAATAATTAAAATGGATATAGTGGGGCAGAAATAAAATGAATTCCATTATGAAAGAAAACAACCCATTTTTCATGCAGAAATCTTTCCATTTTCAAAACATATTACTGGCAAAAAAACAACGAACAATATTGAAGGGTATCCAAGAAAAAGGCAAGGGGCAAGTAACTTAGCTATGAGGAATAATCAGATGTAAAAGCTTGGAAAAAATCTCAACTTGAGATAAATCGATCTTTTGCTTTGGAAGTATGCTTGAATTCCCTGTGTTTTATTCAAAAGGCTTGCTATATTCTTTTAGTTTGTCAAGTTTGATAGAATTAGTTTTTAAATATTAAATGATTGTAATTATATTTTGCTTATAGCCATCAATTTGATGAAAAATAAATCATCTTTTAGTCTATGTAACCAAGGCGTATCGGCCAACCAAGTAAGCTTCTAGTTATGCATTCTTTTCATCCTTTTGTCTCACTAGCCGATCTTGGTCAAGCCAAGATTTGACATATATTTTTACCCTTATCCAGGTTTTTCCATGCATGTGAGATAATTGAGCCATTATATGGTTATTTGATTTAATCCAATTAGTAGAAAATGTATCATTTGAAATCAAATGTAAATCAAAATATGTTGATCATTCCCCTTAGGGAAATGTCTGTATGCCACAATCCTTACAACTATCATTTTTTTATATGATGTTTGAAGTCACATTCGACTAGGTCGAATGATGGAAGCCACACCCTTTGGGTGTACAGTTTTGCTTAGAATCTATGAGCTATATCAAAATTGTTGCAAATGTTCTTAAGTTGGCATCATTCACCTCTAATGAGGGAGGAACAAAAGTACCATTTTAATCTTTTCATTTTGTTTGAATCAATCCCAAGATTGATTAGCCATAAGTTATTAATCATAGGTTAAAACCTTGCATGTCAAGTTGTATATGCCATTAAAGGGAATCAATGTTGCTTAAGGTAAATCTAAAACTTTCATTTATCTAATAGTCAATCCATGGAGGTAAAAGGTGGAAAATTGTTTGTTTTCTAGGGTTTAGGACCTAGAATGACAATCTTCACTCTCTCATTCAAGAACAAACCCTAGAGATCTCCATGTAAAGGAGAAATACATCTTGCAATAGGGTTGTCCTAGGGGCTGAAACTAAACTAATGATGGGTTCACCACCAAGTTAAGACTTGTAAAAAAAAATGCAATGCAAGATGATATGCTTAAACCTAGTTTATTTTCTTAAACCTAGTTTGATGCAACGACTAACTAAATGACCCAAAAAAGTGTGTAAAATAAAACATAAAGCTACAAGATGAAATGTGTGTACCTAAAAATATGAAGATGACTGGAAGGAGGTATGAAATGATGTAAATTCTAACTCTACTATTGAGTGGGACTCATATGCCAAGCTAGGTGAATCAACCCTAGATTTGGGTTTCTTTGTAGGAACAAGAATCTGGCAAATGGGTATCTAAATATGTAAAACTATCAATTTTGACCTAAACTAGGACTCATTTTCTAGAAGTGACCTGAATCAGTCCAGTGAGGGTTTTCTGAAACTTTAGGGTTTGAATTTGGTCTTCAAGGTCTACTCTGTGCTTCCCAACTGATTTCTAGATCTAAAACCTTGATTTGCAACATGTAGAAGTTCTCTAAGTATCTCCAATATAAGGTGACAACTTTGACAACTTTAGGCACTTTGACAACTTTCTCCTAACTTATTCTTCAATGTGTCTTCAATATAAACCTTCAAATCACACACAAAAGAGGGGAAAATGTTGTTTTATTAGTGGATAGGAGTTTTCCTTGGTCAAACCCTGTTTTGGTAATGAACCTTGAAATGGAATGAAATAAGAATAGAGAATGATGAATAAACAAAATATGATGTTACAACTCACCAAACTCTAGAAATCAAGTGCTACAAACATATATGAGATGGCTCCAATGGATGTAGATCTTGACTCTTGCTTGAATAGGATGGATCTTGAATGAAATGCTAGCTTGAATCATGAAACCCTACATCACCATTGTTAGCTCAAATAAACATGATGAATGAAATCTTTGACATGATACTTAATGCTTGAATAAAGCTCTAAATTGTTTGATAATCTTCTCTTGAATACTCTTGAATTCTCTTGTGAATGCTTGAATTCTTTTGTGAACTCAAATTTTCTATAAGGATGCTCATTCAATTTTCTAGGTCACTTGATTGTAGGTGAAAATGAGTGAAAGACACTTTTATTTATACTTAATTATGCAAAAATTCTAAAAATTGCAACAGTACAAGCTGACATCAAATCTAGGAGGATAAAATCCCACCAAAAATTTGAATTAAATTTGATTTTGGGCCACCTGATACTCATTCACCCAAGGTCATGAATGAGTCCCATTAGGCATAATTTATGGGACCATTTTAAAAAATGCTTAGAAAGGTGTGAAACTAGGTTTGAGACCCAAAAACCTAGGTGGTACTCATTCACCCAAGGTGGAAAATGAGTCCTAGATCACTAAATCTAGGCCATTCAACCTAAAATGCATGAATTATGATTAGATATTGATTTGTGTTGGGATTATCCTTGAAAATATGCATTAAATGAGGCTTATGGATGTAAAATAAGGCCAATTAAAGCATAAAGAAGGCCAATTATTAATGAAAACCCTTGAAAAGTGTGAAAGTGTGTCACAACACTTTACAAAACTCCAAATAAGGCATGATTAAGGTACATTTGGTTAAAAAAAGGTTTATTAGGTTTACTTAATTGATAAAACCATTAAAAAGTGTGAAAGTGTGTTACAACACTTCACAACACTTTTAGCAAGGTACCATTTAATTTCCTTAGTTCACAAGGGCCCAGGACCTAATGTAAGTGTATTAGAAACATTACAACACAAATTAAAGGCATCATTAGGCTCAATTTTACAAGGGGGACCTAAACAAGTGTGAAAATGTTACTAACGATATTTTTTGACACTACATTTAGCCCCCATTTTAGTGACAGAATGAAATTGCTTCAAACTCACACTAAAGTAGAAAAATATGCATCAAGAGGGGTCCAAGTGCACCCATGATAGTAAGATAGGATGACAACAATCAAGAGGGGTGATCAAGCCCTTAGGATCAAGATCCCATGGAAAACCAACATAGGCACAAAAGAACACACATGGAAATGATATAAAGAGCATCATAAAGGCACCAACATACACTACCAAAGATAAAGAGAAAAGGAAAACAAAAGAAAAAAGGGGTGGATCAAGCTTTGACCATTTGTCCATCGTGATGTGGATCAAATCTAGGCTATTTTTCCAAAAAATGCAAGCTCACTCTGAGTCAATGAAACTTCAAGCTATCCACTGGGTGAGGATCTAAAATAGGTGAGACACATACACACACAATTGATATGAACTCACACTCACATGCAAGTGGCTAAGGAAAATTCATGCCTCAGTCCTACTTCTCGTTAACACCCTACAAAAGTTATAACTCCTAATAACTTTAATAAGGTACCATGCAAAAGTGACCTTCAAGCTTCATGAGGAAAGAAGAACTTCATATGCTTGGAGCTCATGAACAATGAACTTCGAGTTTCATGAGGCAAGAAACACTTTGTATGCTTGGAACTCATGAACAAACAAGGTGTCTCAACAGGCATGGAAGGTGTATTATGCAAGGTGGCCATATAAATGAAAATGCAAATGCAACAATAAGGAATGTTCAAGGGAGTCTTGCTTAGTTCATGTGAGGTCTTTAACTTAGGGAACATTGTGCCTAATGTCTCCAAGAGAGGACTTATCAAAGAATAGAAGATTCACAACTTAGGGGATGCAGTGTGTCGCATCAAGCCACCAAGAGGAATATAATAAGCTAAGAGAAATAACACTCTTCAAGGACATCACACTTAATGTCAACCACAAAGCGAAGAATGCATCATATGAAATAAGAAGACTACACCATGAACCATGAAAAAAAAAGAAAAAAATGTTAAAGAATAATGCTAATGTATGCCCCCACTTTAAAGAAATTATTAAACACCATACTGTGAGCAATTATTTTAAAGTAGCAAATGATAAATGATAAAAATAAAAAGGACATGAGAGCTAACTTGGAAATCCCTATGCCAAGTCATATGTTTCCAAGTAGAGCTACATCATCCAACAAAAAGGGGAGGGGATGCCCCCAAAATTAAAATCCAAATGCATAAGAGATCTATGGATTTGGGATTAGTATGTTCTTGCTACAATGCTTTTAAAAGAGCTCAGAACTGTAATCATTCCCGAAATACACATAGAATTGGAAGAATGACACAAAGAGAGTGAAAACAAAGAAAAACCTTTCGGGTCAATATGGAAGAGACATGAATGTCTTGACGCCTTGTGTGATCCCCACAATGAAAATACAAGACAAATAAAAGAGATAAAGAAAAACTTTTGGGTCAATATGGAAGAGACATGAATGTCTTGAAATTTTGTGTCATCCCCAAAAGGAAAACACAAGACAAATAAATGAGATAAAGAAAATATTTTGGGTCAACATGGAAGAGACATGAACATCTTAACGCCTTGCCTCGTCCCCAAAAGGAAAACACGAGACAAAGAAAAGAGATAATGAAAAGATTTTGGGTCAACATGGAAGAGACATGAATGTCTCAACACCTTGCATCATGCCCAAAAGGAAAACACAAGACAAAGAAAAGAGATAAAAGTGAAAAGATGTACAACATAGAGAAGAATGGAGGTACAAATAGAGGAATTCCACAAAGAGAGAGATAAATCAAACAAAACATCATGGGGGATCACATTACACATAGGTAATCACACAGAAAAAATAATGTAAAAGACTAGTAGGGCACATGCGAGTCAACCTAGCTAAGAGGACAACAACAAATGCACTACTAGGACAAGGCTATCTAATTCTTTCCCCCACTATGTGTAAGAAGAGAATAAGCTGAGGTAGGTGATGGGAAAGGTCATGTAATGGTGAGAATAGAAGATTCTACGATTATTACATCACGAGGGGTGAAAGGGTCCCACCCTAGGGTACCATTTCTATGATATCAAACATTTTTAAAATTGGTTGTAAAGAACGACACTCATTGGTACTAAGGTATGTGCAGGATCATGATGGGCCAAAAAGTGGCGATATGATGGGTATGTATAGGGTATGTGGCTGATGACTATTTTTACCCAAAATTGATGAAACAAAAAGGGTTTTTAAAGGAGACTCTCAGCTTTCCATCAATATAAATTATGTTTTACTTTGAATTTAATAAATAATTATTATTTATTTTCTATTTGAATTATGACTAAATTCTTGATTGATAGGCTGATTGAAAAATATCTATAGCTTTCAAATGGTATCACATTTTTTGAATCTGAAACATGCATCACATTCTATGCTTCACATACTATAGGATTAAAAAATAAAAAATTCATGAAGTTTTGACCAAGATAAGGTCTTCAGACATACGAGTTTTTATATTTTTTAAAAAGTTGTAATAAAAAAATCATAATTAAAAATTTACTTGGAAAAAAATTACAAAAAATATGCATCACATCGACATGAGTCCTCTACTTATATCTAAAATATTATAAAAAATATTATCATTTTATTGTGGTTAGGGTGGTCAAATAGACACCTACTTCTTATTTTTTCCCTGAAATTTAAGAACTACTACATTGAAATTTCAAATTTTCACCAAATAGATTTTTTTTTTAAAAAAAAAACCTAGTAGTTTAGAAATGACATTCAATTTTCTATAGATTCTATTCTTACATATTTTTGAAATAATATAGATAACTTATGCAAATTTTAACATCAAGTTGCCTAACTCTGATTTTTCTAAATTTTTTGCCACTTAAGGGCCTTTTTTTTCCATGATGATCCTCCACATACCCACTATGTCCAATAATTCTACATGGTATTGAAAATGTGATGTGTTTGTGTTCTTAGGATTTTTTTTTTGGTCTTCTCTTATGGGAGGTAATGTGATCAATCCTCTATGTAGGAGTATCTGCAAATTTCTTTCAATGTCAATTGGCAGATAAGGGAATTGAAGTTTCTTTAGTTTATAAGGTCTTTTTTTCTTGCTAGATTCACCAATTTCTCGAATTGAATGTTGAGGAGGAGGACCTAAGACCATTCTTTCATCCTTACGATCATTATGAATCATTGGTTGTTCTTTAGGAAGTAGGACATTCATATTAGGAGGAGGATCAAGTGTTATATCCTAACCCTTTTTGTATTTTCTCTAAGAGTTGATGAATTTCATGTTCACTTGTATCACATCCTTGTTTACTCAATATTGTGAATCCTTTTTCATATGTCTCTTCTGGGTTGATAGGAGTTTTGTTACTTTTTTAACATAGAATGGTTGGGTGTTTGCTTGCTTAGAGGAACTAGGTTCACCTATTGTAGGGAACTTAGGTTCAATTCTTATCTCAGTTCAACATGTAAGTAACCAAACATCTCAAAGGGTGGTATTTTAGGGGGTGTTGGTTGTTTCATGGATGGGTAAAAGGATGCATTAGCTTCAAGGTTGTTAAGACAATCATTTCAGAGCTTATTCATGTTGTCATCATCTTCTCCAATGATATCAACATCACGAGGAGGACAAATGCATAAGGAGTTGAGTGAGAATGAGTAAGTTCAATTTCATTAGGGTCATTTCCAAAAGTAGAACTTGACACATCCACTAAGGATTTCAAGGACAAATCACATATCTATGATGGAATGTAATGAAAAAATTAGATTCTAAACTATGCAACAATGTGAAATGAAATGTTCTTGATTCAATTTTGAATTTTAAGAAATGAACAACATGAACTAATTTAAACTAGATGCAATGAATTGGATGAATTAGAGAGGTAACAACAAAAAATAATAGCTTAGAAAAAATGTTCTAAATGCTAGAAAATGCAGTACATAATTTGCATTGGGACTGATTCGCCCAAGGTGGCAAATGAGTCCCAATGGGGATTTTTTCCAAAATTTCCAAAAATTTTCAATTGATTTTTATGCTTTTTATGTTGTATGATCTGTAAACTAAGTGAAAATGTAGATTTTGTATGAATTTCAATGAAAAGAGATGCAAAAATACAAGCTATATGAACTTTCACTAATGCAAAACTAGAAACCCTAGAATGCCAATTAATTAATGAAAACCCTAATGAAATGTTAATGCAAACAAGATCTAGTATAATAATGCACTCCAAATTAGAATTATGGTGTTCTTAATGCATGTTCACCAAAATGAAAGGTGCAAAATTGTTTGTTTTCTAGGGTTTAGGACCTAGAATGATAATCTTCACTCTCTCTCATTCAAGAACAAACCTTAGAGATCTTAATGTAAACGAGAAAGAGATCTTGCAATAGGGATGTCCGAGGGGATGAAAGTAAACTAATGATGTGTTCATCACCAAGTTAAGACTTGGAAAAAGAAATGCAATGGAAGATGAAATGCTTTAATCTAGTTTGATGCAATGACTAACTAAATGACCTAGACAAGTGTGTAAAACAAAACAAAAAACTTCAAGATGAAATGTGTGTACCTTAAAACTTGAAGATGACTAGAAGGAGGTTTGAAATGCTAGAAATTTTGAATTTAATGTTGAATGGGACTCATATGCCAAGCTGGGTGAATTAGTCCCAGATCTGGGTTTTTGGTGAAGGAATAGGAATTTGACAAATGGGTATCCAAATATGTAAAAATCTAAAATTTGACCTAAATTAGGACTCATTCGCCAAAAGTGGTGAATTAGTCTAGTTAGGTTTTTCTAAAACTTCAAGGTTTGAATCTTGTCACCAAGGTCTACTCTGTGCTTCCAACTGATTTTTGGATCCAAAACCTTGATTTGCAACCTGTAGAAGTTCTCCAAGTATCTCCAATACAAGGTGACAACTTTGACAACTTTCTCCAAACTTTCTCTTCAATGTGTCTTCAATCTAAACCTGAAAATCACACACAAAAGAGAGGGAAAAATGTTGTTTTGCTAGTGGATAGGGGTTTGCCTTGGTAAAACCCCATTTTGGTAATCAAACTTTGAAATGGAATGAAATAAGAATAGAAAATGAAGAATGAAAAAAATATGATGTTACAACTCACCAAACCCTAGCAATGAAGTGCTCCAAAAATGTATGAGATGGATCCAACAGATGTAGATCTTGACTCTTTCTTGAATTGGATAGATCTTGAATGAAATGATAGCTTGAATCACGAAAACCTACATCACAATTGTTAGTTCAAAAACAAACATGATGCATGAAATATTTAACATGATACTTGATGCTTGAATAATGCTTGAAAATGCTTGTAATATTCCCTTGAATGCTCTTGAATGCTCTTGTGAATGCTTGAATGCTTTAGTGAACTCAACTTTTCTACAAGGATGCTCATTCAACTTGCTAGGTCACTTGATTGCTTGTTAGGTGAAAATGAGTGAAAGAAACTTGTATTTATACTTAATTATGCAAAAATTCTTGAAATTGCAACACAACAAGCCGACATCAAATCTAGGAGGATAAAATATCGTAAAAAAATTGAATTAAATTTGATTTTGGGCTACATGAGACTCATTCGCACAAGGTGGTGAATGAGTCCCATTAGGCATAATTTATGGGACCATTTTAAAAGTGCTTAGAAAGATGTGAAACCAAGTTCGGGACCTAAAAACCTAGGTGGGATTCATTCGCCCAAGGTGGTGAATGAGTCCTATATCACTAGATCTGGAGAATTCAACCTGAAACACTTGAATTATGATTGGATATTGATTTTTTGGGATTATCCTTGAAAAGATGCATTAAATGAGGCTTGTGGATGTAAAATAAGGCCAATTAAATCATAAAGAAGCCCAATTATTAATGAAAACCCTAGAAAAGTGTGAAAGTGTGTCACAACACTTTACAACACTCCAAATAAGGCATGATTAAGGTACATTCTGGTTAAAAAGAGATTTATTAGGTTTAGTTAATTGATAAAACCTTAGAAAAGTGTGAAAGTGTGTTACAACACTTCACAACACTTTTAGCAAGGTACCATTTAAGTTCATTAGTTCACAAGGACCTAGGACCTAATGTGAGTGTGTTAGACACATTAGAACACAAAGTCAAGGCATCATTCTAGGCTCAATTTTACAAGGGGGTCTAAACAAGTGTGAAAATGTTACTGCCAACTTTTTTTGACACTATAGGAGTGACAAGTGACTTGATTACTTATTAAATATTATTGTTAACATTAGGAACATAGGTTTTTTCTAAAACTTTGGAAGTATTGATTTTTTTTTAGACTTATGATTATTTGGTTTCTAAATAGCAAACATGTTGTTCCATACTTTTATTGCACAAAGTAAATTAGTATTATTTATATGTGAACACCATGTGATGTAGACTCTATTCTTTAGAATGTAGTATAGGGTAACCTTAATCTATAAATGACATCAGTTTATTATAAACTATAATTTGTTTAGCTAAAAACAACATCGTTCTATTATAAATAGTGAGTGTTTATTTGTAAACACGTCATTTTGTAATAAACTGTAATTGTTTAGCTGTAAATAGCATCATTCTATTATAAATAGTGAGTATTTATTTGTAAACAACATCATTAAGTAATTGTTTAGTTGTAAAAAACATTGTTCTATTATAAACAATGTTTTTTAAATTTTAAATGGCATCTTTTTGTTATAAACCATATTTGTTTAGCTATAAACAACATCGTTCTATTATAAACAATGTTTGTTTAGCTATAAATGATATCATTTTGTTATAAACTATATTTTTTTAGTTGTAAACAACATCGTTATTTTATAAACAATGTTTGGTTAGCTGTAAATGAAATCATTTTGTTAAAAATTGTAATTGTTGAGCTGTAAAAAAATTGTTTTGTATAAATAGTAGTTGTTTGGCTACAACAACATACTTTGTTATCACAACTTGGTTTGATACAAATGACATAACATTATATGGGAAAATTGTTCAAATAGAATTATTCTTAACATTCTTTTACTTCTTGTAAACTAACAACGATATGCTAGTTTGAAACATTATTTGAATGATAGCAATTTGGTTTATTGGTTTTTATTTCAAAATGTATGCAAAAATTTATAACTTAAGTTGGAACATATATGTGTATGCACATTGACCTTCATCTATGTACATACACATACTTGTGTCAAACCTTCTTTTGTTACTTATTGAATTCCTTCTTAAATGAATAATGATTTATGTTGAAGGTAATCATGTGTCATGTGCATGATATGAATGGATAATGTATTGATCAATTCCGTTTGAATCATTTTTTTGATTATTTGTTTAATGAGGAAATAAGTAGACCAGGAATTACTTTTCCATAGATATGTGTGTAAAGAATATTCTCTTAATTTAGTAGAAAAACAACACCTAAGTAGACTAGAGCACCTCAGGGTAGATGCTGATAGAGGGTAGATAAATGTTATGGAATAATTGTGTTGTAGAAACATACCTTCCAGGACAAGTTCCAAGATGGAGTTCAGAGAGTATAATTTTTTGATTTTACCAAAACCTATTGTTTGTTGTTGCAACATTATTCTTATGCTTGGCCAAGTAATTAGTTCATTATGTATGCATGAATTTTTTGATAACACTCTTTGCCATTCCTAGCATAGATCTTGCATTTTTCTAACTCATAGATAAAGATGCATGTTGATTTTTGGGCACACACTAGATTCCACCTTGCAAAATGTTCTCTTGCTAAACTTTCCATGCAGGGTTAGGTATTTTTCAAGTTGGAAGAGTTGTGGGGAAGCATAAGATTTGTGGTTGGGCGGTAAAGTGCTTCAACCATGTTCTTGTCCACTAGTGGAGATGAGCATCATGAGGAAACCTTGGATTTTTTCAAGACTATCTTGGTCTATCATGTAACCTTGATGTAAAATTTATACATTGTATTGACTATGCGGCCTTATGAGCCAAGTCAACTTGGATATTGTAATTGATGTATTGAAATTGAATATATAAATCTTTGACTCATTTTAATTAGACATGTGTTGCTATGAGTGACAATGGATACTTAGTTATGTGTTTTTAAAATTAAATATTCATATAATGTAATTTGCAATAATATAATTAAGTAATAATTTAGAATGGGTATTACATATTGCGGATTTAATGGAGCAGTTTGGTTGGGAGTCCCCCTTGACACTCAATTTGTCAAACCCAAAATCAAATTCATAGGCATTCAAAGCTCATTTTATTGTAATTGTATTTTTTAACCGTTGGGTTTATGGTAATAGCTAGTGTTCGGGATAACTATCCAGGTACCATCAAATGTTTGTAAAGGGAGTTAATTTTAAAAAAACTAGCAAAGGGGGCTTTCGTTTTTGTCTTAATTAGCAAAGGGAGATTTTATTCATTTTTATATAACTTTCAAATGGGGAGTTGGTTTTTGCAATGTGAATAATTGTTGGAAAGGTCTTTCTAACCCTGACAAAGTAGCGCCAAGAATTTTTTTGATTTTTTGATGTTTAATTACAAATTTTAACCTTTGAAGTGAACATTGTAAGCAAATTTTGACAGGGAATAACTTTCACCCCGCCTATCAAAATTTTGCATTTTTTTATTTCCATCAAAATTTCACAAAGAATATGATTTTGCATGTAAAAATAAGATCTAGGTTGCCATTTTTTCTCAAAATTGTAAAAATATCCATGAGTTATAAACGAAATATTTTGGCATCCAATCTTCATAACTTGTAAGATTTTCTTGCATATTATTCTAGGGGGGCTACAATCAACACTAATCTTTTTTTGGAGGGCTCTCTAAATCAAGGGGGCAATCTAGGTTTTTTCTTCTTTTGATTTTTTTGGTTCATGTGATCACATCTCTCACAGTAAATTCCTTCCATTTGAGTATTCTTTGTAATCCTCCTAATATATAGAAAATCAAAAGTGGGTATTGTGGAAGGATTTAAGGCATAAAATAGAAGAATAGTGATTATGTAAAAATAAAAAAAATAGAAAAAAATTATTCTTAGTTATGGTATCCCATTACCTGAACCTCTAGTTCCAAAAAATGCAAAAACATCATCCACTCTCACTTAGACATCTTGTGAGACATCATCATTTGGGGATGAACAATGTAGTCTATTGACTTGTATTGATATCTCATCACCCATATCACCTATTGCTACATCTAAATCACTTTATAACTCATCCATGAGTTCCATAGATTCTTTGCATCAAGACTTTTCCTTCATCATTCCAAACCCAACACTTAAAGATGCATATCTACCAGAGATCATATGTTTGTTTGTCTAGAGTGTTGGCTTACAGATTTGGATGATATCATTGAGGACATTTGTCTTCTATTTGATAACAACTTTGATGAATTTGCATCATCATTTCCATCTTTAGATATTGTTCTTGCCTCACCTACATCAACTTCTATCATGACAGATTGTGCAGACATTCATGAGTTGACCTATCCAACCCATCATCATCTACAATAGTATCAGATTCATATCAGTCCAAACATAACCATACATTCATGGTCCCTATTTCATAATCTTCTATAGTACCTAATCCATCTTATCAACATCCATCACACAATATCATTCACTTGGAGATTATTAAGCATCATTTGAAGTCATCTTTGGAATAATTTCAATTTTTGGACCATGTACATAAATCAGAGACATTCATCTTACTTCCTATATATTTCTATGTAGAAAGGGAGTTCATATTGCACACATTTGTGGTGCTATTTCTTTCCAATGGGAGAAATGTTGTTTAGTGTTCATGGATCATCTTTAGCATCTAGTGTCGAGCATCTACGAACAAGTTACAAGCATCATTTTGAGGGGAAGTTGCATGGTTTATCTTCTACTATAAATTTTGGGAGGAAGCATTTCCTCACATGGAGTTAATAACCTCACATTTTCTGGGGGTTCACATAGAACTTCTCTCTTTTCTCTCCTATGGGTAGAACATTCATTGTACTTTGCATTAGAAGTAGTCCTTGGGGGGTCATCATGAGTCCTCCATTTATCACTTTTCTTCTTCACTAGTACATTTCATTTCATTTCATTTCTCTTTTAGAGAGGGGTTTTATTTTCCATTGGGTTTTCTTCCTATACACCACTTTATGAGATATTTGTACATGAGTACCTAACATGGCCTAGTAGTCGGGACTCATTATTGTGCATACATTACTCCCTAAGTTGCACTTAAGGGGGTGTTAGTGTAAATAGCATCTTTATCTATCTAGTTAGCTAATCACCTATCTAGGATTGACCTATTCACATCTAGCTTAAGTTTACTTAGGCTAATTCTTATTTTTGTCTCACTTCATAGCATTGAGACATGTGTCCTCATAACTTGAGACACCTATTGACACTTTCTCACCCATTTTTCAAGTGAGCTCATAGGTTTCCCACCTATAGAGGGGTAGTTAGTTGTTCAATCCTACCTTCCTACCTCCTCATCCTTGCTTATTTATGCAAGTCTTGGTCATTTTATCATACACTCTTCATTTTATATTTGATAGACATATGCTATTGTGCTTATTTTGTTTCACTTGTGGAAGTTGTTTCATGCTCTTATATCTTGGCATTCTCCAACAAGAAACACATGTGCAAATGGATGAACTCTCATGCTAATAATTGAAAGAAACCATCCTTTATGAGTTGTGATGATAGATTAATGAAATGATTCTCTTATCTATTTTTTTCCTCTCATTATATTTCTTGAAAAACTCAAAAGAAAGGAAACATGCTAAGTGGACTACCCCACCTAGTTGAAGACTAAAAATAAATTTTGATGGGACTTTCAAAAGGAACGCCTAAACTTTGGGTCCATGATGTATAATAAGGAATGAACATGGTCGCATAACATAAGCACTATCAAAGACACTATCAAACATAACCAATAATGAAGCAAATTTTGAAGCTCTAATCAATGACCTTTGAATTTGTAACATGAAAGGTATCAAAACCATTGATAATGACAGAGATTCTAAATTTTTTATCGAAGACATAAAATAACACTAGAGATATTGAGTTGTGAATTGCAACCTTGAACAAGGCATCATTTGGTCCCTACTAAGGGACCTATATGATTTCTATTTTTCTCATATTAGTAGGGAATCCAAAAAAGTTGTTGACTTCCTAGTCAACAACTTTGTTGACTTTCTAGTTGCATATTGTGAATGGGTGTGGCATAGTTTCAATAAATTTTGGAAGTGGATCCTTCAAAAATTGAAGGATGAAGTGGCTTAATATTTTATGGCAACCAGTTATTCCTCAAAATTAACTGACACTAGTATCATGAGAATCAAATCAGATCGACCTCAGATCACTAATTGTGGTGGCCCATAGCCATGCATCTTGGGTGAAAGATTTGATGACATTAAATAGCTCAACAATGAAACTTTTTAAGGCATGTTGAGAAACCTATTCTAGCCATCAATGTTTGGAAGCTTAATTCTCTATTCAGCTAAATGTCAAGTTAGGGATTGCTTGAACTAGAATGCAGTTGTACTGAAGAATATGTAGCCTCTCAAATCCAAAGACTATTTGTAGACAACTCCAATGGAGTGAACTCAAAAATCTTGAAGGTTATTGATTCTACTTGTCAGTTAGAGGGGCACGTTCATGATGGGAATGTTTATGAATTATTTTTCACAAATGTGGTGCAAGCATCTGGAAAAAATGCAAGTTCAAGAGAAGTTCTTATTGGTGCTCTCCTCAAGAAGGAACTGAAGGAAAAGGCCATCTAGATAATTTTGAAAGTGAAGCTTCTACTAGCTAGAGAACATATTGTTAGAAAACTCGATGGAAATCTTCTAAATAAGATAAAAATCACTTGCCAATCCTTGGAACTATTCAGACAAGGTCTAATCTAGAGAAAACATGGAGACATTCAACTTTTATATTCGTTGGTACAAGGAATTATTCGCTTAAGCTCAGACTATTCAAGCCTTGAAGGTTGCTAAGGATTTTTTTTCTGATGTCTCTTAGTGTTAGATTCATGTTAGATTTAATGGAGAAAAAAAAAAAAAAAAACATAGAAACATAATAACTTGCGCAGCATGTCAATTCAGATAAACACAATAATTTACACAATGTGTTGTTGCACACAAAATATATTTTTATTGCTTCATCAAATTTGACTACATCTACAAAATCAATTACATCATGCCTCTTTTATAGAAGATTTTAGAATTTACAGGAAAAATCTAGAACATGCAAACTATATAAAAACTTAATTAAATTTTAGCTTATTTCTAATTACAATAGATATTGCTCATGCAAAACTGAAGTTTCTATTTCTACAACCAATGGAAGAAATTACTTTCTAACACTTAGAACCTCTATGTAATGTAATCTTAGCTCAAACTAGACCGGATGTAAAAAAATTAATAATTTTAATGAAATGGGTCCTATTGTTTTGAGTATTTATCTATCATATATACATATATGTATATATATTACTTATTATTTTATAAAAAAATTTAAAAAATGATGTGTAATTTGTATAAATTTTTTAAATATCACTAATTTGAAATTCTTTAAAAGTCATGGTTTGAATTTCTTTGAGATTTGTTCAAGGAAATTTGAGATTAAAGTTCAATTTTGTAGCAATCATATTTAGAAATTTTATTAAAAGTTATTTATAGGGATTGTTAGGAACATGACAAATAAGAATCTAATGTTGTTAAACTCACAAAAATTAATAATGTAAAATTATAATGTATGAAGTCAAAAGATACTAGGTACTATTGAATATGGAGAATTGACATAATCATATTAGACATAAAAATTAAACCCATAAATAATCTTAATAATTACACTTAATAAACATTAATTACATTCAAATTTTAAAATGATTAATTTATATATTTCAAGTATTCTACATACCAACAACTAAATAATAATCATCTAAATTTTACTTCCACCAATTAAATCTTTAAATTATTCACCATAAAATTGATAGAAACCTAACAAAATAGTCTCTTCTTATTGATCCCATTCTTCACAATGGAATGCAAATTGATGCTTAAATTTGATTATTCATATTCATTATAAAATTAATAACTGGTGTTTTCTTACGATGAGAACAATTTTCTAGAAGATTACAATAAAATGATAGTAATTAGTCGATAGGTTATTGTGGGTGGGAAATCCCACTGAAATCATCTATTGTCTGATGTCGAGAAATTCCACAATCCCAAGACTGCGTCACCAGGCATGTCCATTCCTCCTAGATTCACCTCAGCAGGTATAGCTCGAAGCTCACTCATGTCATTCTACAACATTCCTGGTCTCCGTGTGTAGCCTGGCATTTAAAAAGTCACCAAATCTTCATTGGAGGTAATAAATGTTAACCAACTTTAAGATGGATTCCACCTTCGATGTTTTTGTGTGGCAAACAAGATAATTCTGCATAGTTTCAATTTCTTGAATTTGGGTTGTGGTCACTGCAAGAGACTCAAGAGGGTGGCATTGTGGAGTACCAATTGTTGCAAGCAAGTTCTTTGCAATTTCGAGGTTGTTATTCTTAGCCTTTAGCTTGTTACCAGATATCCAAGTCAAGTCAGGGTATTTCTTGTTTATATTGTCTATGATTTGGTTGGAGGTGCCCTATCAAACAGTCTGCTGCCTTATTTGTTTCCCAATATTGTATGCATTTCCATTAGGGCTCTTTGCATTTGCTAGAAATTCTCTTGAGCCTTTTTGGTATTTACATTTTCTGTATCTTCCCGCAATAAAGGGATTTCATGAGATGACATTTCTACTAGGGCATTCAGGGTCACTACATTTCAAAATTTTGTTGTTGTGATTGAGTTTCAAATTTGATGTTTCCTCCCAGTTGGAAGTAAATGAAAATGAATAGAAATTTGAAATGGCACTTGGATACTTTTTTGAAACCTTGTAGAAATTTTTGTTTTGTTAAATAGCATAGAGGTTGACCTTTGGCTATAGGACATGTAGGAAAACTATGGTGAATATTTTGAGTTTCATTATGTAGTTATTCATTTTGAAAAATGAAAATTTATAGGCCAATGCAGTTGAGGAGTATAGGAAATTTTACAAAGATAGAACAAGTAGAAAATAAGAAAAGAAAATGCTTGTGAAAATTTCTATTTTCATCTTAGTTGTGAATGATTTCTTAAAAAATGAGTGTCTATAGCTTTGATAGGGTTTAAAAACCTGATAAAAAATATGGGTTAGCAAAGAACTTTTTCCTTTTTTTGGTTGTTGTTGTGAGGGTTTGAAGCTTGAAATGTTGCCAGTTTAAATTCAATCTTGTATGTTATGCATTATTGCATATGGATTATTTTGCATGCAATACATTCATGAAGTTTTTCATGGTTCGCTTGCACACTAAGTACTTGCACAAACATGATAACATTCTCTTGACATTTTGGTGGAAAGCATGTAGTGGCGAGATAAGAACCACATTATAACAAGTCCTACTTGAAACAATTGCTATGTGTGGTGATTGTGTGACTTAAGTGATTGTGTTGATATCGCCATCTTTATTCTTGGATCTCAATGATGCCTTGGGTGTGGGTTTGGTTGTATCATTGGTTTGTCTTGGCTCATCTTACCTATTGTCTTCACCTAATAAAGCTCTGATTTCTAAGCAAACAGGTCTGTTTTCTATGTAAGCAACTCATTTTTTACCAAAATACAAGGATAATAGCAATATCAGTTCCATTTATGCTAGTGAACCTATACAATAATAACATTCCTTCCATACACATGCCTCTATTTAAATAGAACTTATGCCTTCTTTGTATGAAACACAAAGAACATAACAAAATTATACTCTTATGATCCTTAACAAAATAGTTCTCAACTTACAACGATCTCCTTCATTGTATGTCAATAACTCATAAATTCGTAATACATTTTAGATCCTTGTAAGTTTACAATATACACTACTAAATTATGATCAACAAGTGCTTCAATGTATGAACAACTCCATGCAATCTGATAATCCTCATTACCTATTGTGGGTGGGAAATCCCATCGAAATCGTCTGTTGTCTGATGTTGAGAAATTCCACAATCCCAAGACCTCATCACCAGGAATGACCATTCCTCCTAGATTCGCATCAGTAGGTATGGCTCAGAGTATGCTCGCATTTTTCTACACCATTCTTGGGATCTCTGTGCATAGGTTGGCATTTAAAAATCACCAAATCTTCACTAGAGGTAATAAATGTCAACCAAATTTAAGATGGGTTCCACCTTCAGTGTTTTCATGTGGCAAACAAGAGATTTATGCATAGTTTCAATTTCTTGAATCTGGGTCGTGGTCACTGCAAGAGACTCCAAAGGGTGGCGTTTTGGAGTACCAACCGTTGCAAGCAAGTTCTCTACAATTTCTAGGTCGTTATTCTCAGCCTTCAACTTGTTACCAGATATCCAAGTTAGGTCAGTGCATTTCTTGTTTATATTGTCTATGAATTGGTTGAAGGCACCCTGTCAAATAGTTTGTTGCCTTCTTTGTTTCCCAATATTGTATGTGTTTCCATTAGGGATCTTTGCATTTTCTAGAAATTCTCTTGAGCATTTTTAGGTATTTACATTTTATGTATCTTCAGATCGTAATAAAGGGATTTCATGAGATGACATTTCTACTAGAGCGTTCAGGGTCACTACATTTCAATTTTTTTTTGTTGTGATTGAGTTTCAAATTTGATGTTTCCTCCCAATTGGAAGTAAATGAGAATGAGCAGAAATCTGAAATGGTACTTGCATACTTTGTTGAAACCTTGTAGAAATTTCAGTTTTGTTAAATAGCATAGAGGTTGACCTTTGGTTATAGGACATGTAGGAAAACTATGGTGAATAGTTTGAGTTTCATTTTGTAGTTATTCATTTTGAAAAATACAAATTTATAGGCCAATGTAGTTGAGGAGTACAGGAAATTTTATAGAGATAGAACAAGTAGAAAATAAGAAAAGAAAATCCCTATGAAAAATTATGTTTTCATCTTAGTTGTGAATGATTTGTTAAAAAATAAGTGTCTGCAGCTTTAACAGGTTTTAAAAAACCTAATAAAAATATGGGTTAGCAATGAACTTTTTCCTTTTTTTGGTTGCTATTGTGAGGGTTTGAAGGTTGAAATTTTTCCAATTTTAAGTCAATCTTGTATGTTATGCATTATTGCATATGGAGTATTTTGCATGCACTACTTTCACAATTTTTTTCATGGTTTGCTTGCACACTAAGTACTTGCACAAACATGATAATGTTCTCTTGACATTTTGGTGGGAAGCATGTAATGGCGAGACATGAACCAACTTATAAGAAGTCTTGCATGAAACAATTGCTATGTGTGGTGATTGTGTGTCTTAAGTGATTGTGTTGATATCCCCATCTTTATTCTTGGATCTCAATGATGCCTTGGGCGTGGGTTGGGTTGTATCACTGGTTTGTCTGGGCTCATCTTACCTATTTCCTTCACTTGGTAATGAGGATTGCCAAATTGCATGGAGTTCATACATTTAAGCACTTTTTGATCATAATTTAGTAGTGTATTGTAAACTTACAACTTGCATCTGAAATGTATTATGAATTTGTGAGTTATTGACATACAATGAAGGAGATCATTGTAAGTTGATAACTATTTTGTTAAGGATCATAAGAGTATAATTTTGTTATGTTCTTTGTGTGTCATACAAAGAAGTCGTAAGTTCTATTTAAATAGAGGCATGTGTATGGAAGGAATGATATTGTTGTATGGGTTCATTAGCACAAATGGAACTGATATTGCTATTATCCATGTAGTTTGGTCAAAAATGAGTTGCTTACATAGAAAACATACCTATTTGCTTAGAATCAGAGCTTTATTAGGTGAAGACTAAGCTCCTCACTCAGAAATCACACTTTTTCTCAGTCAAAGTTGAGCTGCTTAACCCTGTTGTCCTGGATGTTGTTTTGGCCAAGGCCTTTACAATTTCAGAGGGTGAAGTCCATTCCATTGAGAAGGCCATCTCAAGTATGGGAGTAATGAAATATGGAGCCCTGTCTACTTATATGATGTTATTGATTTAGTTCATCCTTTTTCTGTATATGTGTATATGAATATTAATTTTCTAATTTTATTATTCTATTAATCTATAAATCCACATAAATGAAAGAACAATCATCCATTTGATAGTTCATACTTCATTCCATTGTAGATATCTGTTTGATATTTTCCAATCTCCCCTACAATAGGGAAGAGGGACTGATAGTAGTGCATCCTATTTTTATTATTGTTCATAAATAAATTAGTGAATTGGTGCCATTTCAGCACTACAAAGTGACATGGTGATTAGTCTAGCCTATTAAAAAAAGAAATACTTCATTTGTTATTCTATCTTCTCACAATTTTTTTGGAAAAATCAAATTTCTTACAAATGGTTGATAAATGTCAGTTTTAAAATAATGTCCTACAATTGCCCATTTTTACCATTAGACATTAATTTCCTCCACCAATGATAGGTTCTGATAGTAGTGCATCCTATTTTTATTATTGTTCATAAATAAATTAGTGAATTGGTGCCATGTCAGCACTGCAAAGTGACATGGTGATTAGTCTAGCATGTTAAAAAAATAAATACTTCATTTGTTATTCTATCTTCTCACAATTTTTTTGGAAAAGTCAAATTTATTACAAATGGTTGATAAATGTCAGTTTTAAAATAATGTCCTACAACTACCCATTTTTACCATTAGAGATTAATTTCCTCCACCAATGACCCTTCATCCTTCAAACTTCATTATCATTCTTTGTTCTTTGCACCCTCCTTATAAAAACTTCTACCTATTGATGGACACAAGCATATTTTGTTTATGTATTTTTACATCTCCCATAATGTTACAGACAACATGGGAATGCTATGTTGTAGAGACATGGTCGTGAAGAGAGAACACACAAGCATGAGGTAGCTAGCGTTGGGATAGACTCTACAACTCATTTTAGCCTATGAAACAATTAGTCATGAGCCACTTGTGGAAGACCTGACATACAATTCTTGTAGTTTGTAATTAGGCCTTTTAATACGAGAGTTTTTTAACTTAGAAATTTGTGCATTCTTTGCAGAACTCTCATCTAGGTTTGTGATGAAGAAGCATGACCCTTGTCAAGCATGAGCCGTTTACACGGAAATCAGAGCTTTGTGATGAAGAAGTCATCTGATTTTTTGTGAAGGAAGGTATGAAAATCCCAAAAAGCCCCTAGTTTTTGATGTTGGCCCTCTGCCTTTTAATGAAAATCTTTGCTTTGATGTGAAAGATGTTGGGAATAGGATGCCATTTAATTGCAATCCTAAACATATTTCATGTATCTCCTAAGTCCTTGGAAAGTGTTCCCCAAAACTAGGATTAGAAAGAGATTAAATTTGAATGAAATGAACATGTAAATTGACATTTGTAATTATTTATAAATGATAGGAACATGTGGGGATGCCCAAGAAGAGCTCCTACAAAATAGGAGCACATGGGGTGCCCACATGAGAGGTGAGACACACCTTGTTTTAGTTAACTATTTGAAGGAAATATAACATTTTAGTAGTGCATGTAAAGATCCTAGAAGTTAGGAATTGATATTTACATGAGTGGAGTTTAGTTCAGTTTAGTTCGATTATGGTTCAATTATCTTTAGTTGCATGTAGTTAGTTTGAGTTGAATGCTAGTTGACTTCAGTTGACTTGAGTTGCATGACTAATGGCTTTATTTGCATGATAGATAATAGGTGGATACATTCAATTAAGTGGGGATGATCAATCATGCATCATGTTTGCATGAATGGATGGTGAGATATGTTCCAGTTAACAGAGATTGACTTGGACCCACCTTGAGCACCCAAGTTGGCATCTTGGAGTTAACACATTTGCATGAGAATATATTTACAAGGCCTAGTTAAGTGGGGCCCATTCTTGGGTGCCAAATTTGAGGAGAAGCTTACAAGATATCTTTGAAACCAACAATTAGTTAAGACTTCAGATTGGGATGCCCAAATTGATGGACTTGGTTTGACATTGTTTTTCATGGAAGAACTCTACTTGCACAAGAATGGCCTAGATATTTGTGAGGAGCTTTATCCTCTTGTAATTGTCAACTCATTGGAGTTTACAATGTTCACAATTGTCTATTTATTGCAAAAAGTTGAAGAGAGTTCTAAGAGAGTACTTTTGTGAAGCATGACATGGGATGTGTGGATTCATGCTTGGACACATGAGAGTTTATTGCAGGATGTGAAGAAGAATTGTTGAAGGAAAAAGAAGCATCTCAAGCAAGGATTGGTAAATAATGATTGTAATCTTGTTCTAAGGTTAAATAATATGAGAAATATTGATTTTGGTGGTGGAGTTTTTTCCCGAAAGTGTTTCTCCATGGTATATGTTGTGTCACTTCTATCTTCTAGTCTTATTCTTCTACAATCTTTTGTCTATTTCTACAATTGGTAAAATGAATCTAAAAAGATAATCATACACAAAGAATTTGTAACAAAGAACACTTAATTAGATCTACAATCTCATAGTTTGACAATGTATTAAGCTACATAATTACCTTCATTTTTCAACATTGGGTATTAGAGCTAACAATTAGGTAGAGTTTGCAGCACCTTTCTCTTAAAATTTTGAAGGTTTTTTGGCTATAGTGGGAGCTTTTACTATTGTGTTATTGTAGATTTGTAAAAGAAGTATGTTACAATGTATTTGGGGTGATGGTTGTATGACCTGGTATGGCTTGCTCAATCCCTTAAAGGAAAGGTCTGGTAAGAGAGGAGTTCTCCCAAGTGGTAAGGGGAGGGCAGTTGGGTTAAACTAGTTCTTGGGTTAGAGTTAGTGGATTAACCTTTAGTGGTATTTAACACATGGTTTTGTGCTAGTTGTAATGGTCCGTGGTTTTGGAGCTCATGGTTTTGAGTCCATGGTTTTGCATGTATGGATTATCTTCATTTAGGAGATGGTTATCACAATGTCATGGATAGCTTGGTTACATGTTTCAGTGGGAGATTTTGATAGTGATGGTTTGATGTTTATCTTGTTGCCATGTATAACTCAGTATCATAGTTCAATGGGAGCTTTAGTAAGATATGGTTATATTCATGTGAATTAAAGAGGTTTAGCATCTTGTTTCATGGAGGACCCTTAGAGTCTTTAGTAAAGGTATTATTGTTCTTCCTTTGTAGAGGATTTAGTTCCTTTTGGTTTTGAGTATTAATCATTTGCTTGGAGCTTCATGATTATGCAGGTTGCATTTGAAGTTGGCATGGATTGATTAGTGGGTGCTTATGGATACTAGAGAGACTTGGGTTAGGCTTGGATATTTCTTATGTTAAGAGATATATGTTGGAATGGTTACTTGTAAGAAAATCCTTTTCAATAGTAAAGACCGAGAAGCCTACACCTGGAAATGTATATGAGTCCATCATAGACTTGATGAGAAGGTTTTCTATTGTATGCACAAAACAATCTTGTATCCCACTCTTATTCTACTCGACAAGTAAAATGATCTAAGAGGTGTTGTTTGCCTAATTATTAGATGCATTATTAATATGTATCTTGTCTTCTCTTATGCATTAGTCTTGAGAAGTAGATGCGTGATTTTATGTATTTTTGTTGTCCTCCTTGCAATCTTGAAATTGAGTTACTTCTGAGGATTTGGGCAGGAGAGGTACAAGAGATGGTTAGTGGCTTTGGGCATATTCCTTTATGTTGTGGGAATGTTTAGCTAAGTTTGATCTACTTTCTATGAGAGGTTTACATCTAAGTTTTCCCATGTTTCATTATAATTTGAATGATTAGATGCTGATATCCTTTTAGTTTGGGAGTGTTGAAGGAGATCTTACTTTACACAATTTGACAATATGATAGAGGATTTAGCCACATCATCTATGTGAAATGATATTTGAGGACTTGTTAATGTTGTGATCTTGTTTTCAGATTTGACATTACCTATGCAGTGGGAGTTCCAAAAGGTATATGTGTTCTGTATGAGAGGGGCACCTCTCTTGGACTGGTTACACTTTACTACAGTGAGTTACTTTAAAGGTTTTCTATCGCATGTATATGTGTGTTATTACCTTGGAGTCTTATTTTACAGGATGGTGGATATATAGGGACTTGTTTACAGATTGGTATCATGATGTCATGGAGAGCTTGGATACATAGGTTTGGTGTGATCTTATGATAGTGATGTGGTTTTGGTTGTGTGCATCATGATTCCATGGGTTGCTCAATATCATGGTTCAGTGGGAGCATTTGGAAATGATGTGGATCCATTGTTGATTTTGGATGGTTATCTTACAAATAAGTTCCCTTGGTGCAGGAAGGCCAGTGGCTTGAGTCCTGTACTTGATTTATAGTAATGATTCCTTGTTTAGAATAATTGAAATGTATAATTTCAAGTGGGAGAATGTTGGGAATAGGATGCCATTTAATTACAATCCTAAACATATTTCATGTATCTCCTAACTCCTTGGAAAGTGTTCCCCAACACTAGGATTAGAAAGGGATTAAATTTCAATGAAATGAACATGTAAATTGACATGTGTAATTATTTCTAAATGATAGGAACATGTGGGGATGCCCAAGAAGAGCTCCTAAAAAAAAGGAGCACATGGGGCACCCACATGGGAGGTGGGACACACCTTGTTTTAGTTAACTATTTTAAGGAAAGATAGCACTTTAGTAATTCATGTAAAGATCCTAAAAGTTAGGAATTGATATTTAAATGAGTGGATTTCAGTTCAGTTTAGTTCAGTATCAGTTTAGTTCAGTCCACTTCACTTCACTTCATTTAACTTCAGTTATGGTTCAATTATCTTCAGTTGCATGTAGTTAATTTGAGTTCAATGCTAGTTGACTTCAGTTGACTTGAGTTGAATGAATAATAATTTCAATTACATAACAAATAACATGCGGATACATTCAGTTAAGTGGGGATGATCAATCATGCATCATGTTTGCATGAATTGATGGAGAGATATGTTTCAGTTAACAAAGATTGACTTGGACACACCTTGGGCACCCAAGTTGGCATCTTGGAGTTAACACAATTTGCATGAGAAGATATTTACAAGGCTTAGTTAAGTGGGGCCCATTCTTGGGCACTAACTTTGAGGAGAAGCTTACAAGATATCTTTGAAACCAACAATCAGTTAAGACTTCATATTGGGATGCCCAAATTGATGGACTTGGTTTGACATTATTTTTCATGGAAGAACTCTACTTGCACAGGAATGGCATAGATATTTGTGAGGAGATTTAGTCCTCTTGTAAATGTGAACTCTTTGGAGTTTAAAATGTTCACAATTGTCTATTTATTGTAGCAAGTTGAAGAGAGTTCTAAGAGAGTACTTTTGTGAAGCATGACATGGGATGTGTGGATTCATGCTTGACACATGAGAGTTTATTGTAGGTTGTGAAGAAGAATTGTTGAAGGAAAAAGAAGCATATCAAGCAAGGATTGATAAAGAATTATTGTAATCTTGTTCTAAGGTTAAATAATACAAGGACTATTGATTCTGGTGGTGGAGTTTTTTCCTAAAAAGGTTTCTCCACAGTATATGTTGTGTCACTTCTATATTTTGGTCTTATTCTTCTACAATCTTTTGTCTACTTATACAATTGGTAAAATGAATCTAAATAGATAATCATACACAAATAATTTGTAACAAAGAACACTTAATTAGATCTACAATCTCATAGTTTTACAGAGTATTAAGCTACATAATTACCTTCATTTTTCAACAAAAGAGAAGTCTATAAATCTCTTGAAATCTCTAGTCTTAATGGAGAAAACCAATTTGATTGCAGAAAATTTCTTTTATCCTTCAATTATTTGTTCCTAATAAGAAGAAATATGCCCTCTTCGAATGGAGAAGTTTGATTTTGATGGAAATAATTAGATAAATCAGAATTATTCTTACAGATTTTTAAAGTAAATAATGTTTGAGTAAATAATTACATAAATAAGAATTATTCTTAGAAAGTTTTAAAGTAAAAAATAATAATTTTAATTTTAATTTGAAAAACACATATCCTACTAAAATTCTATTTTAATTTTTGAGACCAACCCATTTTCAAATGTCTATTTATGAACCATACAAATGCAACTTTTGTAGTTATCAAATAATCAAAAGTATTCCTGTTACGGTCATCTTCATATTGTTTGTTGTCCATTTAACTCCCCAGGTAATGGAAAACTTACAATGACCTACAGACATTATCACCATCTCTAACAGCTCCTCTAAGGGAGACATTACAGGATCAAAACCTAATGCTTCTCCTTCCTCGATATCAGATGAGTAACTTTTGTTAATTGGGTTATAATGTACCAAAGCAACATTGCAGTCTTCATAGAGAACATCATGAGAGGTTGTCATGATGCTATTGAAGATGCTAAGAAGACATGTGAGGATGCATATCATGTGTATAATAATGACGTTGAAATGGTGCAATGGGAAATCCTAAAATTTCATACAACATTTACTGTTCTAGATGCATACTGTGAATTCCTTCAAGCATTAAAATATGATGCATTGTATGGCATGGGAAATGCTTCTAGGATTAAGGAAGATTTCTTGAATCTCCTAGCAGCCATAGAGTAGACTGTAAATAGCTTTCTTTAAATAGCTACTTGTTTTTTTATGATGTTGGGGAAAATGGTTTCCCTCAAGTGATACAGAATGAAGACATCAACTTATGATTTTTGTGATGCTAGGGAAAATGGTTTCCCTCTTGATATAGAATGAAGACATCGATTGATTCAATCATCAGATCCCTTTTTTTTGCTAGCATGATAAATAGTGAAATCATGTATATTATGTCACAAGATATGCTATGGTGGGAAGAATGTATAGCTCCTCCCCCCTTTCTACTACTTAATCCTTTGGTCCCTTCCATTGTAAAGATACATCAAACAATATTATTATTAACTCGATATTTCTAAGTTTGAATTTTGTGTCTACTTAACTTCATGTATCTTTCAACTATTATAATCAAAAGTATACACATATATCTTTGAACTATTAAAATAAAAATTATACACATGTGTTATGTACATGATTGTCAAAAATGAGTATAGCCCATAATGAATTGCATAGAGAGTATCTATTTTTCTTTGCTCGCTCCCCACAATGAGGTAGAGGTTAATAGATAGTGTACAAAATTTAATTGTTCTAGGTGCACCACTCCTTCCACCCATTTGAATGTTTTGTTAGGTTCTTGTTTGGCCTACTTTGCTATATCTAGCAATTAGTTGCTATTATTTGATTGAAAGGTTGTTGTATTGAATTCTTTGCACAATGCCTTACATCCAATACACTTTTGCAGGATTTTTTGCTTAGCCCGCACCATGGCAAGCTTATTAACTCTAGATGCAATTAGATTGATGCATGAAGGAAATGCGGCTTTGGAACCTCATGTACAGGTCATAGCTATCTCAATTTTTGGCTCTGAACATGTGTGTAACAATTGGCATAGGTTGGATATCTCTGACGGTGTGCACAAGCACAAAGTGTCATTACCGGCCATGTACAATGGTCACATAGATTCCAATGAGATTGTGCTTGGCTCCATAGTACACTTGAAAAGATACAACTACCCTTGCTCAGCTATCCCATGGTATGTTTATGTATTCATTACTCTTTGAGATAAAATAAATGAGGCTTACTCTCCTCTTACATATTGTTGCTTATACTTTCTCTCACTATAACTGCTTAGGTGGATTATTATTGTCAACCTTGAAATTGTGCTCATGATGCATGCTATATTTCGGAATCCCATTTTCCTATGTGAAAAATATCCTGAATAGGTTGAGCAATTAACAACAAAATCCTTTGATTCACCTGCATCTTCAAAAAAAAAAATCCTTCATACAACGCTAGCTCCCCGACATCTATTATTTGGTGTCAATCTAGCTCTAGGGAAGGAGGCCCCATTGACAATCACCCCTATCAATAACTTGAACCCATTCCAGCCAAAGTGGACTGTGAAAGGTCAGATAACTATGAAGAAAAAAATATTCACCTACAACACAAAGAAAGGAAGTGGGCACCTCTTTACCTTTGATATCATAGATTGTGAGGGAAATGAGACATGTGTGACATGCTTCAATGATGCAACTAGCATCCATTATGAAAAAATCTTTGCCAGAGCTACATACACATTATCTAGAGGATCGATACAACTTGCTAATAGACTCTACAACAAGCTTAATAGTGGATTAGAAATTTTACTTCTAGTTGATTGAAGGGTTACCCTCTATGCAGATGACATCTCCATCTTGAAAGACCATTACTCTTTCACACCTCTCAATGCATTTGTAAGAAAAAGCAATGGCTCGAACATTGATCCCATTGGAATTGTCATTTGTGTACATCCATGCTCCATAATCAAGAGAAGAGATGGGACAAAGGTCGCAAGGTGGATTGTAATGATATTGGACATGACAAACATAGCTATATATGTTACTTTATGGGGACCATCAGCTAAAAAAGAGGGTACACATCTCCAAGAGAAGTACCTCCTACATGAATGAATAGTTCTCGCTATTAGAAATGGGCATGCGTCTGAGTTCAATGGAAAGGTGATTAACACCTCATCCACTACAAAACTATGGATAAACCTTGAAATAGAGGAGACAAAGCAGATTAAAACTTGGTTCAAATAAAATGACATTCACATTCAGTCTTTCTCTACTAACTTCCTCTGGATGCCTCCACTTGCTAGATGAATGATAATCAGTGACTTTCAACAAGAAGCTCCAAATACAGTACAACCTCTGCAATGCATGTTGATGGAAACAACATGATTCATAAAAACTAACTCATTTTGCTATCTAGCATGCCCTTCCCGATCAAGTAACAAGCCTTGCAAGAAAAGACTATCCTAGACAAATGATGGAAAGTGTTTTTGTGCAAAGTGTAATGAAATACTTGTCGACTGTGACTATAGGTATATACTTCTAGTCAAGTTGTAAGACCACATAGATATAATATGGTCAGTCACATTTGATGAAGGGGAAACAAAACTCATGGGCATGTCTACAGACAAACTATAAAACCTACAATTTGATCAAGCTGTTGAGAGAACTATCGAGCAGGTGATTAGAGATGTATTGAACAAGCAATACATGTTCACACTGCATTGTAACATTGGCATGTATAATGGTGAACAATGTTTAAAAACAACTATTGCCAAGGTCAAACAACTAGATTACACTTCAAAGAGTAGTTTTTTGGTCGAAAATATCCAGGAAATGTGCAATGAAAAGGCTGCTTCCTCCATGGACCACAACATCATACTAGAGATGGTTGTTCAGAGCATGAAATCATCTTAGCCGTATTATGTAGCCTAATATATCTGCCATGTTCTCTTGACAAGTGTAATATGTGAATGTCTACTGATAGGAAAAAGTATGTAAATTATGACTTTATCTTCCATCTTTCCTCTTGAGTTTTGTATGCAAATGTCTTTAGATATAAAATTGTGTGTGGTATATGTGGAAAAAACAATCATGTTGTAAAGAACTATGTTCGATATATTTTAATGTGAAAAATATCATGCTAATTCCTTTAGATGGATGGAAATATGTAGAATCTTATGTTTCTTCCTTTGTTTTCCTAGTTCTGCATGCTCCGCATAAATTGTACCTTTCTTGGTGACACTTAGTAATGCTTGTTGTAACAATATGTACATGTTTGTTTGGACATTTACATATGCAAATTTGACTTCTTCCATCAGTTCATGTTCCTCTCATACTACAAATACTTGTGAACCAATAAATAATATCTTTAGATTTACAATTACAATTCAACTTTGTAAGTTTTTTGGTTTCATTAGTGTTCATTTATCGCCTATGTAGGGACCACACCATCACCCTCTTTAGGTAAAATGTATTGTGAAGGCTCTTAGGGGGATTATGAAAAGATACCCAACTGTTGTTTTATATTAATTGTGGCATGCTTCACTTATACTACATTTGTGAAAGGTACACTAAATTAAGATGATTGTAACAATATGTATATGTCTCTTTATCTATAGATATGTAGAATGCACTTCTTCAAACATTGCTAGCTCCACTGGTGTCACATTGATGTTATGACAACTTGTTTTAGTACCTTTACTATGTGCTTTTTATTAATTTACCTTAACATTTCCAGACCCACATATGGCAGACTCCTCCATAGGAAACAGCAAAGTCGGCCCACATCAACAAGAGATTAGAAGACAACATAACTGAGAAAGAAACCAGGCTTACTATAGTCACCATAGAGAAGAGATAGCTACTCGAAGATGACTAAAAATATTACAAAAAGGTCAAACTATCCCCCAGCAAACAGAATCCCAAAGGCTACAACATTGTGAGAGAAGTCGAGATTAGTATGTTCATCATAAAGAGGAAATAAATGTAGAAACTTGTGCATTAGATATTTACATAAATAAACATGGAAATATCAACATATGCAAACACAACAATACACGAAACATGGAACATCATTCAACAACAATGAAAATACTCTGTCAAAGAATAGATGCACTCTCCAATCAAAAAATATGCATTATATGCATGGTATGTTATCCAGGCATGCTTCTCCATTCATTAGATAGTAATGCTACTTGTAAAATATGTTTCACCGAGAGAGGCATACCTCAGTTCTCTGCACTCAACAACATGGACCCAGGAGAACAACCTATTGTGTTGAAAAGACTAACCTAAGTGGAGGAAATGCTCATTGCCAAAGTCAACCTAGTACTACAAGTAACCCATACTCTTGGAGGCCAGTATAAATATAGTGGTCATGTCATGATTAACTTCCCACAAGATATAAAGAACATTGCAAAAGTTCTTCCACAAAGAATATAAGACTTGGATGTACTCATAGTTCAAAGACTACATACAAAAGGGCATTATTACGATTACATTATGCAAGTAGAAGTCATATTAGAGATGCATTGCAATACAAAGTCAACTATGATCCATACTATAATGATGTTGCAATAAGTTTTGACCACTTAGAGCAATTCCCTGAAGCAATAACATACATATCGAATATGCTCCACACCATTGAAACTAGTGAAGACATAGTGGTTCCAAATAATGAAATCGACTATGATGGAGATGAAATTGAAAGTAGCACAGTAAACACATCATTGTTTATGTCTAGATTTCCAAACATATGCCATGAATTAGAAATTACTAAGAAAACACTGGACCTTGAGGACAACATAAACAACATTATCAATTGGCGTAAAATAAACTCATCTCCAATAAATGAATACAATACTGAGGGGTTGCTCGATATGGAATTTTTGACACTCTTTCCAAATTGAGTTGCACTACAAATGCAACCACAAACTAGGGAAGTGCACATGCATGAGTATGCACTCCACTTGATGAGATTTCATGACCAAAGATTTGGAAGGCATCCAAGGTTTCAATATTTCATGTTTAATCTTATGATGCGGCATCATAGCCAAGGCCTCACATTAGTTTTCATTAAAAAAATGCAGAAGAAAACATGCCAACCACTATTGAAAACCTCTATGCACACTTGAAAAATCTCCCCAACACATAGTTAGCTAAAGAGCTCATGCACTTTGGATCTTCGATGTGGGGCACAAGACCATATTGGAAAAAGTGACGTGTTGAACTATATTGGACATTTCCTTTATAAAGTGTGACACAACTTTATGCTTTTACCTTGTTCAATGTTTTCTTGTGCATTTTCCATTTCCCCCTTTATTATAGATTCCTTTCATCTGTTCAATCACATCTTCATCAACTTCAAAGGAAATTATGTGAACTTTAGATTTCCTCAAGTCCCAAGAGAGGGCGAACTAAATGGAAATAATTTCATCATATCCCTTGAGGCATTCTAGGAAAGAAGCAACCTTTCCTTCACTATAAATATGCCAACCAATGACATCAAAGGAGAACTCCTCGCAAGAACCACGTGTTCACTATGAACTCTATCCCCACCCATCCTTTCTTGGTAGAACAATAGAGTTTGCAAAAGGATAGTAGAATTTCTCAAGAGCTTACACAAAAGCCAAAGGTTCAAGCAATGAGTGTAAACAAGAGAGAATAGAGGATTAAAACCCATGCCAGAGTAGTAATAATTACACAACCTCATTGAAGAGCAAATATAATTATTACAAATCATCCTCTAAATCAAGAGCTGATCATATCTCCTGATGTCACTGGTATGACTAATAAAGGTTTACCTCATGCCAATAATCATAATCACAAGAAAATTTAAACTCAAAGATTTTCAAGCAAGTTGGATGGCTGTAGAAGTCTTGTCATGATGCCATTTCCTTTTCCACACTTCTACAGACCTCATACAAGTGTCTTGTGGGATGAAAAAATCCATACAACATGGCCATGTGTAGGCCTTTGAAGGACAATACTAACAAGGATGATTGTACTAGTCATATCACGGATGGGAAAAGACTTTAGATTCAATTATGTGATTTTGCAGACCTCATACACATGTCTCACGAAATGGTGAAAAGCTAGCAAAATTGTACTAAGAGAAAAATTATGAAGAGTTTTAATTATGCTAGCTATTACAATCATGATTAAGCTCAAATATTTTTTGGGTGACATGGGAAAAGATTATTTAAGTCTTATCAACCCTCCAATGGGACAATTGTTATAATTTTTATAAATATGAAAAAATGTCATCACCTTTATATGATTAAGTCGATCGTGGAGGAGCCACATTAGTAGGGTGGGCCACCACTCAACATTTTGGACCCATCTAGAATCAAATCTCATATCCTTTGGCAAAGTCAACATCAAACAGAAAAAAAAAATTAAAAAAAAATCCATCTTTAGTATATAATCCTCCACTAAAGGCATAACCCTGGTGTTAGGGTTCTAGTCCTTCACATCATTAACTATCATTAGCAGAGATAGATGCATCTTTGTTAAATGTTTGATATTTGTTTGCTTTTACAAGAAAATTTATTTAATTATACTTTCTTTGTTTTGTATTTTTTTAGTATTTATAATTTTATTTTTTCTTGATTTGGATTGTACTTGAGATTAAAAGCATAAAATTTAAATTTTCTAATCATATTTTGACCTCTCTAATCGTAGTGTTAACTAATAACACTTAAACTTGTTATCAATTATAAAATAGTTTACTTACTTTCGATTTTATCTTTCAATCATTGGTGAAATAATTCTACTAATAATTCTCTCATTGTTTGAATCATAAAATAATTATTGTTCATCCATCTTCTAGATGTAATATTTTTTTATTATTCTCATTAGCAAGTTGAATGATAGATAAATGGGTTGATTCATTATGCTTAAATATTTTTGGTGTCAACAATCTATACCTACTAATGTAAAATTTGGTTGAGGTACATTTAGAAGATCCCTTAGCTATAAACATGTTGCAAGTGCACTTGTGACAAAGTGAAAGTTTTGTTTAGTGATTTTGCAAGTCTTGTATTTCTGCAAGCACACTTGCAACAATTAGATTAACACTTTCAACAATGTTGTAGGTGCTTTGTTTGAAATATTTTTTGCTTTGTTTGAAACATTTTTAAATACTGTGATTAAGTTAAATTAACGTAGAAAATTAAAGTTTATGATTAAAATGTCAAGTCTTTTAAATTAAATTAGAATAGTGAATTGGATTTCATGACTAAATGATAAGTATACACATGTTAAAATTTTATATATTTACAATATTTATTTACTTAAACAATATTTAATTGCTAGCTATGAATATTGATTTTATGATATATGAAACTCACTGATTTGTTGAATTATTTTAAATTACTTCATTCTAAAATAAAATAAAATGATTAAAAATCTATAATACAATAAACAAAAATATATATATACAATCCATTAATATGTTAATATTAATGAAATAACAATAAAATATCTAATTTTATAAATCTATATTAAAATTATTATTTTTTTACCTAAATTATTATTTGATAAAAAAATTAGTATTTTTTCATTCATTAATCATTAAAGTCAATCCTTAAATTGTATCTCCTAAATATTATACATGAGAGAAAGCTAATTTCTAGACAAAAAGCACCTATGTATATAACATTATAACATAGCATCTCATCCTCCATCCCACATGCTGGACAAAACATACCGATAGAAAGATATAACGGAAGAAAAAACGCAATAATGGAAGGATTGTAGGACAGATGTTGACGGAGAACGGATGGACGGACGGCAGTTCCAAAATTTTAAAAAAGGAGCAGTAATTTGAAAGGCGGGATATTTGAAATTCAAAATGATCCTATATATCCTGTGGATGCATTTCAGAAACACATTTTTCATGCAAGCAGGAAGCAAGAGGGGAGGAATATGCTGTCAAACCACAATGCCGGAACCCCTCCGTCATCGTCCCCAGCACTGTAAGTAGAAAATGGGTTATATAGTCTGATTGATGGTGGTGATTTTATGTTTCCTATCAATTATTTTGGTTTCTGATTTTCCACAGAAAGGCTCGGGAGATCGTGGCTGTCGCTTTTGGGAAAACACCTGTGTAATGGGACGGTAGATCCTGCCATTTTCACAGTTCGAAGTGTTATTTTCTGTTCATCAATTCGATAATATATTCGTATTTTTTTCTTAAAAAGTGTTATTAAATTATTTGCGTACTTGATTCAGGTATCAATTATTATTACAATCTTTCAATTATGCATTCAACTGTACAAAAGACACAATTTGCACCTATTGTATTCCCGCTTTTCTTCGCCTTTGGTTTTCAGCACACGGAGCACAATAACACAGAGAGCTCGTAAAATATAGACAGGTAGCTTCTCACTTGAAAACCTTTTCATCTACTTTAAAACTAGAGATTTATTTCTGCATCTGGCGTACACATTTTTTAATTTTATTTGAACGTTTGAAAATGAGTGGATTCTCTCATGGCTGTGATGAATGAATTTTGCTGCAGTAAGTTAACTTTTTGGTATTGCTTATGTGATTCCTCCTGTTAATGTAGTATATTTTCTGTGGCTTTGGGAAACGATCGTAGGGTTTATTTTTATTTAGGGCTTTTTTGGCATGAAATCTTGTTTAAATGGTTAGTCTGTTCAGTTATGTATGGAATATGTTATGGACTGAGAGCCTTCAATGGTCTTAATTCTTCTTTATGGAATTAAGTTGAGTTAATCAAATTCGTCTTTTGGCAAAAGTAACTTTGTTTATTAATTATGAATATTTAGAGGATTTTTATTTTTAAAAATTTAAAATTATTTGAATTTAACAATTATGTAAAATATATGAATTAATATTAAAAAAATTGTTATTTTTATATTTTTAAATTTTAATTGTATAAAATTAAAAAATAATTTATAATTTTAATATTATATATATAATAATTATTTAGAATATGATGTGATGGTTAAATGACATGTAAAATTAATATAATTTTTTTATTTTTATATTATCTTTGACATTTTTTCATGTTTTAGAGTTGAATGGGTTGTTTTAGAACTTTACAGAAGGAAAATAAATTCTTGTTTAGCAATTTTCACATATGTAAATAGTCTCACTTTTGATATAATTACAACAAGCCAAGACACATATGTCAAAGCCAACAATCTCTCATCAATTATATGAATCAAATTAATTTTTAAGTGTAGATTTATTTAAAACTATTAAAATACAATTATTTTAGAGTTTCTCAAACAAAAATTTGAACTAAGATTCTAATATATTTTTCTTATCTTGTTTAGGAATGTGTTTTTTTAGAAGATGGGCTTTGGAAGACGCTCTTTATTGATGGATCGAAGGGAAAAATTGGGGTGTATGCAGTGGGACTCATAAAAAGGCTTGCTAGGCAATTCAGTGGATGGCACACAAGTCATATAGGACACTTCAATGGACCCAATCATCATTTCCACATATTACAAGTTCTATAATGAAGATTGTATTGTAGCACAATAGTTATTTCTAGAGCAAAACAATTCATTTTGATTCTACATTAATGTAATTTGATTCATTAAATGTAGCCATTGGTTGTTATTATACTTCATCTAATAGGGTAGAAACATTATTTAGGATAATTTTTGTGTAAGAGAAATGAAAAGAAGATCAATGGGAATGGATTTAGACAATATTTTTGAAGTGGTAGAGAAATATGATCTTGTGCAATGTTTGAAATGCTATTAGTGTTTGAGCTCATATTGCATATTTGAATTATTGTGAGCAACTAAAACATGAATATTTTATGCTCTTCGCATTGTAAGATTCATGGATTGTGGATCAAAAATACATCATGCAGATTGTCTGTTCCTAGATGGAAGTATATAGACAAGTTGTAATTGCACGGCTCGATACAATTGTTCAGTATGGTGAAAGAAGGGTTGTCCTCTAAAAAGAATGTGGCATGAATCTTGTATGGGTAACCTATGTTATTGATGTTCTCAACAATTTCTCAAGTCATTTACATCTAAAAAATTTATTGTCCTCATTGACTAATAATCCAAAGATGGTTTTGATATCCCCTTCTACTAACCTACCTTTTACTTTTTTGTATTCATGGCCCATTTTTAGTTCATATAGATCTTATTAAAGCTTAAATTATTTCTACAGGCAATCTTTTGTCACCCTTATTTTACATTCTTGCATCCTCTAATATTCATGGTGTTTTTATTTCTTATAGATTTGATTAATGCTTATGTTGTTCAAATGTGCATGAATGTGGTTCATAAAATTAACTACTACCAGAGAGGTAAATGTTTTTCAGTGATTAGATTTACATAGTTAAGTGATTGGAAGTTTGGTCAATGTTTAATTAGCTTTGTGTTGTTAATGCGTTATAGGTATAGGTAGGTGTAGTATTTTTTATTTAAGGGTTATAATTTAATCTTCATCTAATTACAGTAACAAGTGCTCATGTGACCATATCCATGTATATTTTAAGATTGATGTGGATCTAAATTTAACAGATGTTATGGTTAAAAATAGTAGATGATAGATTTGGGATTAGTAATCATTTTGGGAAGAATTTTATGTTGAGTTCATATTAGAATGAATATGGTAATTTGAGACTAATTCACAATTATGAATTTTTGCATTTGTAAAGTTGTTTTATGTTATTTGATTAGTTTTTGTCTAATTTATGTTATTTGATTAGTTATTTTCTTATGATTTTTTTTTGTTTCGTATATATCAACAATGTAATAATTTCCACTTTCAAATTTTAGAACAACTCTTTGATATAGTAAAAATGGTATTTTAGTTTCTTCATTTGATTGGAACAAAAAAATGCTCACATTATTTGCAGTGGTAGAAAACACAGTGTCCCCTATCAATTATTTCATTATGAAAAGTTTTTGTTTTGTATGCACCAAGAATTTAATAAAGTCCACCTTCAAATTTTAGAATAACTCTTTGGTATAGTAAATGGCATTTCAATTTCTTCATCTGATTGGAACAAAAAAATGCTTACATTGTTTCTAGTGTTGGAAAACACACTATCCCTTGTCAATTATTTACTTATGAAATTTTTTATTCCATATGCACCAACAATGTAATGAAGTCCACCTTCAAATTTTTTAACAACTCTTTGGTACAATAAAAATAACATTTCATTTTCTTCATCTAATTGGAACAAAAAAAATGCTCACATTATTTACAGTGTTGGAAAACACATTGTCCCCTATTAATTATTTCCTTATGATTTATTTTTGTTTCGTATGCACCAACAATGTAATGAATTCCACCTTCAAATTTTAGAACAACTCTTTGGTACAATAAAATGGGCATTTCACTTTCTTCATCTGATTGGAACAAAAAAATGCTCACATTATTTGTAGTGTTGGGAAACACACTATCCTCTATTAGTTATTTCCTCATAGAATTTTTTTT
>VDFB02000015.1:246737987-246803212 GCA_007258455.2 Sequoia sempervirens
GTTGTGTTGGTGGATTGTGAGACATAGGGACCCAAAAATACTCAAGAAAAAAGGTAGACCAAAGTGAATGAGATAGATAATGTATTGACTAAAGAGATTATTCCTTCTCTTGAGAAGTTGAGAGATAGATAAATAATTGCAGTGAGGAGGATTTCCAAGTGGGGGATACATACAACTACTCAAATTGACATGATGGGTGACTATCCAATTGTGTTGCTATGTGTAGAGGGTTTTATGTAACAATATGTGGGTTGTAGGTTTCATAACACCTAATGTTTTCCAACTTGCAATTATTTTAATGGAAATCTTTTCTTATTTAGAGAATACAAATGTAATGAAAGAAAAGTTCAGAATTTAGCACAACTACCAGTTATATTAAAAATTGTGTTTCAATTTCATCATATTATCAAAAAATAAATACACAAATTAATCATAGGTTGGAAAACACAATGGATTGTGAGTTATATGATTGTTCTTGTTCTAAGCTCAAGGGTGGAGATTTTGTGGAGGAGTTTCAGGTGGGTGATACATAAAACTAATCAAATTAAATTGAGGGGTGACTAACCAATTGGGTTGTTACATGTAGATGGTTTTACAATAGTATGTGGGTTGTAGGTTTCATAACACTCAGTGTTTTCCAACTTGTAATTATTGTAATGAAAACTTTTTCTTATTTAGAGAGTATGAATGTAATGAAAGGTACCATCAAAATTTACCATAAAGTTTTTTTACTTAGAGTAAAAGATGTATTTTTATTTCCTCATATGATGGAAAAATAAATGCAAAATATAATTGCAGGATGGAAAACATAGTGGGTTGTGAATGATATGAAATTATCACCTTACATTTGTATAAAATGTAGATTTTATAACCTCAAAGATATTGAGGCAAGATTATTATAATACATCTAATAATGAATCCAAAGTTATGCTAAATGCATAATACAACAATATCTTATTACATATAAGCCATATTAGATCTCATGTTATGTGACTATATTGATCAATACCAAAAAATTTAGTTTCATGAATACATAATCAACATATTTAGAATTTTTAATCTCGCCAAATGGTTGAATCTGATGGATCCAAAAAAGGTAAAATAAATTATTGAAATTCCTACACCAATTATTATTATAGATGTAATAATTTTTGATGTGCTAGCTAGTTTGAACATACAAATTTCATTATATATTTCTATGGAATAAATGAGCTTATAAGAGTAGATAAGAAATAATTTTAGAGAACATCACGATCAAATAGAAGCTATGAGTTATTAAAAAAGAAAGTGATAGAACAACTATTGTTAGCATTACCATATTTTGATAAGGTATTTTAAGTTGATTGTGATGCAAGTGGAACTGTAATTGGAGCATTACTAAGCCAACAAGGAATACTCCTATAAGAATTTAGAAGTAGCCATTAATTTGAGATATCACAAGTACTTGTTTTAATGGGCTATATGGAAATGTGGAAAATTTATAGATTGGGGTACTATAGTGGATTTATTTAGAGCTAAAGTAAATTATAACTATAAATAATACTAAAAATAGGATCATATGTACACCTAAGCATAGATTTATTTTCCCATGTGTTATCATGTCAATGTTTGTGTTAAGAGTGAAGATATATGACTCTAAATTTTCTATAATGTAGCCAAACCTTGAGTTCTCTAATGAACACTTCATTATTCCTAATCATCAACATGTAAAGCTATCATTATCTCAACTTGATTCATTGGAAAACCCAATTCTAATGAATATCATCGATCAAAATTTTGATACAACATACATGGTGACTACTTTAATTCATACAAAGAACCTTTTAGTTTTCAAAGTAAATGTTCTACACCCCTTATTTAAAATTATTTAGGTTGAACAATATGGATTTGTTCATCTAAATCTCCATACAATAATTTTCTATCAAAATTACTTTTTTCAACTTAAAAATAAAAAGGTATAGCTATAAACAACAACATACTAATGAAATTCAACATTGATACAATATAAAATATTTCACTAAATTATATTAATTATATAGGTAGAATAACCCATTGCAAAAACTATCCTTATATGTTTCTAATATTTTTTCTACTCTAAATTTCTTCTTGTACACCCACTTGCAACCAATGGATTCCTTACATTCAACTCAATCAACCAAGTCCCACGTCTTGTTTTTTGTAGTGCTTCCATCTCCTCTTTCATTGATTTTATTTAAGATTCGTTCTCCTATACAATTTGATTCATCATTAGTAGAAGTTAGAGGAAAATTAAATTGTATTTCTAATCAAGTATTCATTTTTGGTAACTTCTATTGTCTTATATAACTTCTCACAATTTCCATAAATTTAATTATTGCATTCATAATCCCTCATCCCTTCATCCATACATTTTTATTTTATACCATCCCCCACCCACATATCCCATCTATTCCATAATCCTCACCTAATCATTGATTTCATGTGCACTTGCCTCCCCTTGTCCATATTTCTCCTATCTTTCATCTTCCACTTTTCCTCTTTTTCATTTGATGTACCATGGCATGAAACCTACATCCATATATCATAATGCATCATATCAACTATATCATCCATCACCATTGATTAATACATTAGATTCATTAGGCTAATATAGATTTGTTAATCTTAGAATCATCTTTCATCGATCATAATCATTTCATTATCCATTAGATTCATTATCACACATCTTTTCATCCAAATTGTTGTGTCTCCCATCTCATTAACCTTCCATCTCCCCTGCCTTATATCCCTATCCATGATCCATCACCCCATCTTAAAACTAATATATAATTTACAATTTAATATAATTATAAAATAATAATATAAATTTATTTATATAATAATATGATATAATATAATATATTATAACATAATGGGTATGTGCAGGATCATCATGGAAAAAATAGGCCCTTAAGTGGCAAAAAATTCAAAAAAATCAGTGTCAGACAACTTGACATAAAAATTTGAATAAGTTATCTATATTATTTCAAAAATATGTAAGAATAGAATCTATAGAAAATTGAATGTAGTTTCTAAAATTCTAAGTTTATTTAAAAATAAATAAAATTTATTTGGTGAAAATTTGAAATTTTAATGCGTAGTACTTAAATTTTAGGGAAAAAATAAGAAGTAAGTGTCCTGACCACCCTAACCATAATAAAATGATGATATTTTTTTATAAGATTTTATATATAAGTAGAGGACTCATGTCCGGATGTGATGTATATTTTTTTATAATTTATTTCCAAGTAAATAATTAATTATGAATTTTTATTACAACTTTTTAAAAAATATAAAACTCATATGTCCGACCACCTTAACTTGGATGGGATGGTGACCTCCTGGGAATTAGGACCAGTGCTTCACCTTTGTGAGCATCACCTAGATGCAATGAGTGCTAAGTGGACCATTGATATCATGAGAGATGGGTTCTTGTTGAACCACTACTCATGAAACATGGGTCAATGAGTTTGACTCAAAACTACACGGTTGAATCCTGATAGCAATATCATAATTTGACACACTATGGAAAATACCTCCTCCTTATCAATTGATGAGCTAAAGGGGCTCTATTATGAATGGTTCATAAGGCACAACACTTGCTGAAGGTTTTGCAAATGGGGTAACAACTCAAGCAGGCTTAACCTTGGAGAAAACTCCCTAGTTAACGCTTGAGCTGGAGCGATACTAGGATGGGTGACCTCCCAGGATGGACCGGCTTCACCTTTGTGAGCATCACCTAGATGCAATGAGTGCTAAGTGGACCATTCGATATCATGAGAGATGGGTTCTTGTTAAACCACTACTCATGAAACCTGGTCAATGAGTTTGACTCAAAAACTACATAGTTGAATCTAATAGCAATATCACACCTTAACTTGGTCAAAACGTGTAATTTAATTTTTATTTTTTAAAATCCTATAGTATGTGAAGCATAGAATGTGACACATGTTTGATTCAAAAAATGTGATACCATTTGAAAGTTATAGATGTTTTTCAATTAGCCTATCGATTAGGACTTTAGTCGTAATTCTAATAGAAAATGAATAATAATTATGTATTAAATTCAAATTAAAGCATAACAAGTTATATTGGTGGAAAGTTGAGAATATCCTCTAAAAAATCTTTTCGTTTCATCAATTTTAGGTAAAAAAAAAGTCATCAGCCACATACCTTACAAATAACCATAATATTGCCACTTTTTGGCCCATCATGATCCTACACATACCCTAAAATAAGATAATAAAATATTATTTAATATAATAATAGTAAAAATAAAATAATATTACAAATTTAAAATTACATTATAAACATATATAGTAATAATAAATATAATAACAAATATATAATACATTTCGGAACCTGTTGGATGAGGGGGAGTGATTAGAAATCATAATGGTAGGCTCGTCTCTGTTGTGCCGCTCCCTTTGGGAATCTAGAAAAACCACTATGTGTAGGCGGCTACAGCCTATCATGGACTCAAATTGGGTCAAAGCAAAGAGTATAGGAAGGTCTGGTTGGAGGGTGACTCTCTAACATTATTAATAATTTGAAGAATGCCTCACCTCTGACTTGGACTATTGAGGCCTTGGTCAGGAACTCTATTGAAATTATCAACTCCTTTGATAATGTTTATATCTCCAACATTTTGAGAGAGGGAAATATGTTAGCTGATTTCTTCACTAACTTTGGTGTTGGAGATAGCAAGGAGTGGGATTTGAATAATCCTATTCCTTTTGAGGCTATGACAATGATTAATAATGAATGCTAATCTAATGTTGATCATTTTGTACAAATATTAAAGGGTGCATGTCCTTACTCATGTGGTTGAATGTCATGAATGAGGATGTTAAAGTTATGATTTTGAGAGGGCTTTCACAAGGCGTGGAGTTCAAATTCATTGTGGCATATCTATCCTATGGTTGGCTTCGCATGGATTGTGGGTGTTAGTCACATTAGTTTCTAGAGTCTTTTGCTGGGTAATCCTATTCTAGGTGATGTTTGTTTTATTTTCCTAAGCTTGTTGTTGTGTGCTTGGTCTCCATTTGTTAAGTCTTCAGTGATGGGTGGGGACAGAAACAATGTCAAGCCTAATTCCTGTGTTACTACTAAGTAGAGAAAGAAGGTTGGATTAACTCCGTATATGGAGAAACTGCATGGTGACAATCCCTAGGTCACCGATTTGGTTGCTAAAGGGTGGAATGAGAGAACCCTAAATTTGGGTGGTAGGGAAATTGTGGTTGATGAAGAATTCATAGCCCAAATTATAGGCTTGGCTATTCAGGGTATGAAGGTGTTTAGAGACAAAAAAGAATCACAGGCTATGATGTTTATTTTCTTTAAAGGGAATGAGGCTAATAATTTGAAGTTAGAGAAGAGTGGTGGGTATCAAAGGAGTTCCTTGAAAGTGTTGTGGCGTGATGTTGTTGAAGAAATTATGAGGTATGTCACCTTGGAAGGAAGGTATATGGTAATTAACACTTACTATTTCCTTTTGCTTAACCATTTTCGGCATAAGAAATGGGTGTCATTTCCTTACTATTTGTTGATGTCGCTTGACTCATAGATTAAAGAACATAGGAAAAACCCCAAAAACCCTGTCCTGCATGCAAGGTTAATTCTCCTGATCTATAAAAATGTCAAAGTTCATGAAGTGCAAAAAACTCTTGTGTCTTCGAAGGATAGTAATGCTAAACCCAGGGAGCCTGGTTATGAGACGAGGTCAGGAGAGGAAAGGGTTAGTAAGAAACCTAAGAAGAGGAGGCTTATTTTGAAAAAAGATTCAGAATCTAATAGGGATGATGATGTTGATTATGTCCCAGATTCGTATGCCTCTTTTAAGGAGAGCCCCATTCCCCCTGTTCTGGGTAAGACTGGGAAAAGGAATTCAGATGATAAGACGGGCTATACGACATGTAGTGATGAGGTGGTGGCGAATGTTCTTTCAAAAGGGGGTAAGGACAAAAATGAACTTTATGGGGAAGCTTCCTCTCCTCCCCCAACAACTAGATATGTGCAGGAGTCTGAGGAGGGGAGCCAGAAGAGAAGGGTGTTGACTGTTGGCCAACTCTTACAAAAGGGTTTCCCTCTTTCCCTGGTTAGTGATATCTATGGCGAGGCTTCATCGAGTGCTGACATTGGGTTGCAGAAGTAGGAAAAGGAAAGAGCTGTGGGTGGTAGACATTCTATGGGAACTAGTAAAGCAAATTTGGATAGGATAATAAAAAAGAAGGATGTTGCGGAGGAAATCGCCTACTCCATTCGAAAGATGAAGATTCCTGTCCCCACTGGTAAAGGTAAGGAATTTTTTGCTGTAAAGGTTGATGTTAGTTCTTCTGATGAGGATGTCATTGTGGGGAAATGCATTGAGAACTTTGACAGGGAGAAATTTTCTGATGTGTTGGGCTCGACCCGTGACAATACTAATGTGTTGTTTAAACTTTTTAAGTGGTTCTTCCATGAGATTAATAGGACTAATGTTAGAATTAGAGGTGTTGCTAGTAAGGCTGAGGACCCTTCTGTCCAAAACCAAATTGATAATTTAATGGATTCTCTTAATATTGTGGCTAATACTATGGTGGAGGAAACTGTTAATCTAAAATAGAATATGGAAGGAAGAATGTTATCCCTTGAGGATAAATTTGATAAGATGTGGAATGTTGTGATGAAGGGTGGAGATGCCTATAAGGTCTTGGCTATTTCAGACTCTGCCAAGGTGATCTCCCCTGTGACTACTGTGAAAAAGAGAAAGGAGAATGTGTCTGCAGATGTTACTGCTGCTAGAGGTAAGCTGATGGATGTGGATTGTGCTAGTGAAAAAGGTGTTTCTAAAGGTAGTGTTTTGAGTGGTGAGGTAAAAACTGGTGTGCCAGGGGGTAAAACTAGAAATAGAATGAAAGCTCAAGCCGAGACCTCGGGTATTGAGGTGTCTAATACTATGGATAAGGTGCAGAAGTTGGCTGCTAGTGAAATGGAAGTTGTTGAGATTCTGAACAATATGTAGTGTTGCTAGCTGGTTACCTTCTTTTTGGCTGTTTTTTTATTGTTAGATCGTTGTCGTTAGGCTGATTGCTGCTTAATGTTGTTATCTTTTGTTTTCAACTGCTTTATTTTGTAAAGGATTCTGGACCCCTTCAAAACCTGTTTTTTTACCTCAAATCAAAATAAATATATAATATAATAATATAATATAATTTAATAATTATAAAATAATAATACAAATTTAATTACATTAAAAAAATTATAATAATAATTATAATAATATAATAATAATTAATTATTTCACTAATTAAATTAATTTGCAATTACTTTATTTTAATTTAAAATTATTTAAAATGTATTTTATTTATATAAAAACTATTTTGTTTTAATTTAAATTTACTTGAACATTATTTTAATTTCTTCTTTTAAAAATAGGTGGTAATTTTTTTAGAACAAAAGCGGCAACTTTAAGAAATCATGAAAGGGCAATTTTTAAAATCGAACGGCAAATTTAATAAACTATACGGAGCAACATTTTTGTTTTTATTGGATAAAGAAGAAAAAAATAAATTACATCAGTGAGAATACATGGCCAAAAAGGCCACCATTAGGACATACAGAAGTAGCAAGACAAGTGGAGCAACATTTTTTAAAATCACCTCCTACTGTTTTTTATTTAAATTTCCTCTGTCCGTTTCCCATCACCTTCCTAAGGTCCGTTTACTCCTGAGTGACTTCCACTTGCTATATGCGCTGGGCCCCACGCTAACCATCCATCATGGTATGCACGTTTCGATGTATGTTTTTATGCGTTTTTGTATGTACTTAGGTACGTTTTGTCTAAGAGTTAGCCGGCTCCATTGTGCATGGGTAATTTAAATTTATTATATTTATTATATTTAAATCAATCTTTTGAATTGTCTCTTGTGAACATTGTGCGTAGGTAAATTGCAGTCAAATATAAGAGTTAATTTATGAAGTTAAGAGCTTGATGATAATGAAGATCTCATAAAAGTTATAAATGATAAGAACAAACTTGGTAGGATCATCTCCAGACATACACCTAAATAATTCAGCGTTCTTCGCAAATGCTGCTTGTATGTTGGCGAACCACTTTGACAAGTGGAGCCCACTCCCACTTTCTAAGGGAAAGCATGCGCTGTAAGCAAGGAATCTTGTGCAAGTTGCAACCATCGTACAATTTCTGGTCAATTATAATCAGTTTTTAGATGACTAGTGCAAATTAAACACTGATTTCGAACATTACTTTACGATTGAATAATTAAAAACATATATTATATTTTAATTTTCTAAATAATTAATGATGGATTCCATTTTCTTCCTTTGTTCACGGGAAACGCATCTGTTGAAGACAGCTGTGCTGTGTGTATAGTTGTGAGCCAGAGCATTGTCCAACAATCAATGCTTGCACGCGTTTCAGTCCCTTTGGGTGGCTGCAGAAAATAATCGCATGGAATCTCATTTCTCAAAAACATTTCTTATAGGCAATCGATCTGACCGCAACAGAGATCGGAATAATTCAGCGTTCATGGAAAATGCTACTTGTATGTTGGCGAATCACTTTGCTTTGATCTGCTCAATCTCACTTTGGGAAGTGGAGCCCACTCCCGCTTTTTAAGGGAAAGCATGTGCTGTGAGCAAGTTGCAACTGTTATACTGTTTCTACCCACTTGGCAGCGGCTATCCAGCCCCAGGAATGCACCGGGGCATGGATGTGCCGCTGCATGTATTCCCTCCATGCATCGTCTGACTGCCGTTCTTGTAATAGTCCCGGGCTTCCGTTTTGTCAGACCTTTTAATTATCCTCTATGTTTTTTCATGTTTTTTCCAAAGGCAAGATTAATATATATATATATATTTTTTATATAATATATAAAAATAGTTATTTAATATATTAATATATTTAAAAATTGTTATACATATAAAATATTATATTGTTTTTTACTTTGGGTTATTAAATTTTTTCTTGTATTTAAATTATATTATAATAGTGGTTGATTTTTATAAAACAATATAATTACTGAACAAATAATAAAAATGTTTTTTTCTTATCTATGTGTTTTTTCATTGTCTTATTATTTACTAGTCTTTGTTGCTTTTCTCTTATTGTCCTTGATTTTTTTTTTTTTTTTTTGTATTATAGTGTAATCTAGGTCAATTAGTTTTTAATATTTGTACCTCTTTATTTTATTTTTTTAGTTAATCTTATAATATAATTTTTTGACTATTTGTTCAATTTAACGCTTTAACTTTTTTCTTCCATTATTATTTATTTATTATAATGATTATTTTATATTAAATAATATATAAATCAAAGTCATTTTATACTATTTAATTAATTTATTTTTATCTCATTATTTTTATTTTTTAATTAATCTTAAGAAGTAATATTTTTCACCTTTTGTTCATTTCAAACCCATATCAATTTCTACCTTATTTATTTATTTATTATAATGATTATTTTAAAATAATTTATAAATCAATTTTTTATATTATATCATATTAATATAAAATAATATATATTAATATTATTTTATGCATTATAGATAATGAGAAAATACTTTCAACCAAAATTAATTTATAATAGTTTTAAAGTGGTTGAGAGTATTAAATTCAAACATGCTAGAGAAGACTAAAGAAATAGTCTTAAACATGTGATATGATGGCCATCATGGAGAACCCATTGACCATAATAAATATTTACTTATGTTGGTGATTTGGTGTAGGTATTATGTTCAAGAAATCCATGCTAATGGCTTCTTATGGTTGTTTTAGAATTTCAAGAGTGGTGTAGATTCCAAGCTTCCTCGTTTTTGGTGTTGTAATTTTTAAGGAATGCAGGATTTAATATGATGCTCAACACCTCCACAAATATGAGGCTAGTAGAAGTTTTATTGAAGCACTTCTTACCTCTATAATATTAATTGGTGAAGGCAATTAAAAAAATTACTTTGCCTTCTTTGGATCCATCTTCAAACCATTTGGTGAGATTAAAAATTCTAAATATACTAATTAGGTATTCATGAAACTTATTTTTTTTGTATTGATATAGTCACATTGCATGGGATCTAATGTAGCTTATGTAATAAGAGATTGTTGTGCTTGGAATTTATCATAATGTTGGCTTCACTCTTAGATGCATTATAATAATCCTATCTCAATATCTTTGAGGTTATAAACTCTACATTTTATAAAAATGTAAGGTGATAATACTGTTATGTATTTAAGAACCTTTTGTTGCTAGAAAGTATCCTCATGTAGGTACATAGAGTAGTCATAAAAATCATTGGTGTAGTATTTAATAAAATATTACAATTTATAATAATTTATATATTCATAATCATAGCACCTCATGTTTTCCAACCTCCAATTATGCATAGATAGTATGATTGTAATGAATTTTTTTTGTTATTTAGAGAGTACAAATACAATGAAAGACTCCTTCAAATGTTTTTGAAAAGGAAAAAAAAGGTTTTACAGGGACCTGAAACCATGGAGTTAAAAAGAACAAAGATAGATCAAAAAAAGTTCGAACAAACATACAACTATCCCAAAAAAGGAAACAACAGCAAAGAGAGACAACAGGGCCCAAAAAAGGACCACCAAAAAGCCAGAAACAACAACAGCAGCACTACTCCAAGGTGTTCATCAATTCCTCGGCTTCATTTTCAACTTCACTCATATCCTATAACCCCTGCTTGAGGATTTGAACCGTATGTGGAGAAGCAGGGACCTTCCTCTTCGTATTAGCCAGGGTGCGAGTCGAAACCCCTACAACAGTAGCTCTGCTACAACCTCTATCCGCATCCAAATCCACGACCAAGGAACTCTTCTAATTTTTTTCCAACTTTTCCACCATAGCATTGATAATAATGGTGTTGTGCCTAGCAATTTTATAATTATTCGTCACAGTGGCCCTGATGTTTTGGCCAATCTTGGACATATTGCTCTCTAGCTTAGTTAATCTTTCCTCCTGCAACTGTTGTCTTTTCCTCGATAAGGAGGTGTCCTGTCCATCCTTCTCATTGCAACTCTAGCTAACCTTCTGCTCCAAGTCCCTGACTCTGTTGCTAAGATCCCTATTATGATCATTCAAATCACAAACTTCCTTCTAGGCCCACTTAAGAACAGCTAAAAAACCATCAATACTTTTTTTTGCCACACCCATTATGTCCTCAGGCCTAAGGTTATTCAGGGCATAATTGATTTCGCCTTGATTAGGGGCCTTCACAAATCTTCCAGGCACAGAAGCACTAGGGGCCGACTCTTTACTGACCATAGGTTTATCAGAATGAATTTCCAGAGAGTTCCCAAAGTACAAAACCAATTTCATAACCGAGGTACCTTTAAAACCAGAGACCAAACCCGGGGTAGAGCAACCAGGAGATGGCTGGGGATTAAAACGAGATGGCGAAGCAAAACCTGGGATGGGGCCACCAAACGAAGGCTACATACAAGGACAAAGAGGCGAAGCAGATCCCATAAGGACATTCCGACAAGAAAGGGACTGGGGAACAATGGTTTTAGACCCAACAAGGGCAAAAGCAGGAGGGGCTAGGGGATTGTTCTCCCTGCTACTTTCCATATCCTCATCTTCCAATTCCTCAATAGCAACATTTTTAGGCAAAGTAGGTAAATTTTGAAAATACTCATAGATGAGCCTGACAAGACCAGGGTGAATAATAGAAGTCCGCCTAGGGTTTCTTTCAACTTCATCAAGGCAATTTTTTAGAGAAGAGAATAAATAAAAGGCAAAGAGGTACAAACCTTGTGACGGAAGTGGTTCAAAATGGCAAAGTGATAACCATACACCCTGGTGAAGCGCCCGTCCACTGTGATGTGCTCCATAATGACTCTCGAAAATTTCCTCCAGATTGATTTAATGGACTCCACATCAAAGTAGCTATTGGAAACCTTAACCAGTTTAGCCTTCTCCTTATCTTTTTTAGAAAATCCGATAACCACTTCATTAGAGAATCGATGGTCCTGATAAAATTTCACACCCTCAGTAGAAAAACTAGTGATCTCACCAACGATTTGCTCATTCAGCTTAACACTCCTACCAAACAACACAAGACTCCTTCAAATGTTAACACAACTATTATTTATATTATAAATTATATTTCTATATCATCATATGATGGAAAAATAAATGCACAAAATACTTGCAGTTTAGAAAAACACAATGGGTTGTCAGTTATTTCATTGTGCTTGTACAAAGCTCAAGGGTGGAGAGCTCGAGGAGGAGTTGTAGGTGGAGGATACATAAAAAATAACCAAATTGACCTGAGGGGTGACTATCCAATTGGGTTGTTACATGTAGAGGTTTTTACAATTGTATGTGGGTTGTAGGTTTTATAACACCAAGTGTTTTCCAATTTCCAATCATACATAGGCAGTATGATAGTAATGAAAACCATTTGCTATTTAAAAAATAGAAACGCAATGGAAGTCACCTTCAAAATTTACCACAACTATTAGTTAGAGTGAAAATTATATTTCATTTTCTTTGTATGATAGAAAAATAAATGCAAAGTATAATTGGAGGTTGAAAAACACAATTTTAGTTACCAATTAGTTCATTGTGCTTGTGCAAAGATCAAGGGCGAAGAGGTCAAAGAGGATTTGCATGTTGGGTATACACAAAACTAAAAAAAATGAGTTGAGGGGTGACTAACTATTAGGGTATTTACGTGTAGAGGGTTTTACAACAACACGTGGGTTTCAGGTTTCATAACACCTAATGTTTTTCAACTTGTAATTTTACAAAATAGTAAGAATGTAATGAAAAACTTTTGTTAAAGTAGGAATGTAATTAAATTCAACTTCAAAATTTATAACAAGTCTTAGTTAGAGTAAAAATTGTGTTTCAATTTCTTCATATGTTTGAAAAATAAATAAGCACAATCGTATCACTCACAACCCACTGTGTTTTCCAACTTGTGATTAATTTGTGCATTTATTTTTTGATAATATGATGAAATTAAAATGTAATTTTTATTGTAACTAATAGTTGTGCTAATTTTTTCAAGGTGTTTTTTAATAAATTTGTACTCTCTAAATGACAAAAGGTTTTTACACTAATTGGAGGTTGGAAAATAGTGGTTGTTATGAAACCTGCAACCCATATGTTGTTGTAAAACCCTCTACATGTAACAACCCAATTGATGCATATGAATTTGTACAAGAAAATAAAGTGAGGGATGATACTATAATTGGAGTTTAACAAACAAAGTCAAATATTCTTTAACTTAAGGTGCTATAGCTGGATATATGAGTCTATATTGAAAGCATTTGTTCCCTCTTGATTAGAATAATATACATTACCTCAATAGTAATTTAAGGAAAGTATGTGAATATTTTCTAAAGAGTGTACCGATTAGTTTCATTTGTATATTTTTGAGTCTTGATTTCCCAAATGAGTTTATGGGAATTGTGGCTAATATTAGTCGATGATGTCGAAGCTTGATTTTATTTTTGAATGTTTTACTTTTTATTTTTTAGGATGTTCGATAGTTGTGAAATATTAGAAAGGGAAGAAATATGGTTTAAGGAGTTCCATGTTAAATATCAAGTATAAATTTAAATATTGAGGGAGGTCAAGAATATAGGTATTTTCACTACCTCATGGAGAATGGTTTACATAAGGATCATAGCACAAAGGCTTAGTACTTTGATGTGGTCCCTTATCACAAGGTCCTTTAGAATATAAAACCAAATTTTTCACCACTCCCTATCTCCCTCCCTCTATCCTTCCACCCTACCACTCCTATCACCCTCCTTTCCTCTTTATCTCCCTCCCTCTCTCCCTCTCACACACACAACCTCTCTCCACCTACGCTCCCTCCCTAACTCTCTCTATACCTATCCCTCCAACCTACCACTCCCTATATCCCTAGCTCTATCCCTCCTACCTAACCACTTCTCTATGTATATGTATACATATATGTATATATGTATATGGGTATGTGCAAGATCATGATGGGCCAAAAAGTGGCAATATGATGGGTATGTGGCTAACGACTTATTTTTTACCCAAAATTGATGAAACTAAAAGGATTTTTAAAGGAGATTCTTAGCTTTCCACCAATATAAATTATGTTTTACTTTGAATTTAATAAGTAATTATTATTCATTTTCCATTCAAATTATGACTAAAGTCTTGATTGATAGACTAATTGAAAAACATCTATAGCTTTCAAATGGTATCACATTTTTTTAATCCAAAATATGTGTCACATTCTATGCTTCATATATTATAGGATTAAAAAAAGAAAAATTAAATTTCATGAAGTTTTGACCAAGTTAAGGTGGTCAGACATATGAGTTTTTATGTTTTTTAAAGGTTGTAATAAAAAATCATAATTAATTATTTACTTGGAAAAAAAATACAAAAAAATATGCATCACATCGGGACATGAGTCCTCTACTTATATCTAAAATTTTATAAAAAAATAAATCATTTTATTGTGGTTAGGTGGTCAAACAAACACCTACTTCTTATTTTCCCCTAAAATTTAAGTACTATTGCATTGAAATTTCAAATTTTCACCAAATAGATTTTTTTTTTTTTAACAAACCTAGTAGTTTAGAAACTACATTCAATTTTCTACAAATTCTATTCTTACATATTTTTGAAATAATATAGATAATTTATTAAAAATTTAAAGCCAAGTTGCCACCTCCTGATTTTTTCTATTTTTGTCACTTAAGGGCTATTTTTTCCATGATGATCTTGCACATACCCATATATATGTATAGATATATGTATATGTATTTATATGTATGTATATATATGCATTATATATGTATAGATATATGTATATGTATTTATATGTATGTATATATATGCATTATTATGTATATATGTATATATATATTTGTATTTATATGTATATATGTGTATATATGGATATATATGTGCGTGTGTGTGTATGTATATATATGTATATGTATGTATATATATGCATATATATATATGTGTGTGTGTGTGTGTGTGTGTGTGTGTGTGTGTGTGTGTGTGTGTATAAATGTATGTATATATGCGTATGTATATATACACATCCAAAACATTGACTATATTCTTGCGCTGCAACCATAGATGGTAAATAGAATCCATAAACGAGACACTATAGGCTAAGGTGGACATCAACAACATGAATTCCATGGCATTAACTATTTTGTTCCATTGCAACCATTTCCATATAATGCTGAAAATCACAGTTATAGACCTGTGCAAAACCTTTTGTACAAAAGGGTGGTCCATATACAACTTATGTGTGCACATATATATGCAAATGTAGATTTGTATGTATATACGTATATATTTATATGTATGTATATGTATGTGTATATATGTGTGTGTGTGTGTGTGTGTTTGTGTGTATGTATATATGTGTATATGTATAGTATGTGTAGTGTGTACATACATGATATATGTATATATATGAATATGTATATCTATATGTATATGTATGTATGTGTACAACACGTATTGTATCTTTATACATACATGTATATATATATATGTATATCTTTACGTATATATGTGTATATGTGTAGTACGTATAGTGTGTGCATACACATATGCAAATATATGTATATGCATATGTGTGTGTGTGTGTGTGTGTGTGTGTGTGTGTGCGTGTGTGTGTATGCATATATATATATATATTTGTGTCAACTTGGCTTCAAATTTTGGTCAACCTCCTTGTTCTCCAAACTTCCTCTAGCCTAGGAAAGGATGGCAAATGGGTTATAGCTTTGGTTAGAATTTTCATTAGCCTCTCAAAATTTTTGGCCTTCTAATGGTCGTGGAAACGGTGGCAGAGACAATTTTTGGTTACTTTGGGAATAGGGTAGCATTTTCCGGACTGTGTTGATAGAGAAGGCTATGGAAATTAAATGTTGTTTCACATCAACATTAATTGTTGTATGCTTTGCACGTAGTAGGGGTTGTTGTAATAACAGTTTTTGTTAAAATGCCACAAGAAACAAAATGAGTGTCTGGGGAATTTTCAATAAGGCATTTTTGTTGTTGTTTTCCTTGGTATACCTGATATTGGAGCCATGAGTGACAAGGGTAAGATTCTATGAAGTGCAAGCTGGATTAGGATTTGTGTAGCTTTTGCAAGGGTGGGTAGAGGTTATTTTGTGTTTTTTACATAGGCAGATGGTTGGAAATGAAAAAGAAAAGTCTTGCCTATGATAATACTTTTCCCATTTCCCTCTAGGAAAGTTGGTGATAAGAGGTGTGCTTGAAGCAAGTGGGAAGAGGTGCTACATAATTCTTTTTTTTTTGCATGGATTTCTTATCTTTCAAGCCAATATTGTTTGATTTATGATTTTCATTTAGCCACTATGGTTGCAATCCAATGAAAAATTTATTGTTATATAGCCTATGTTGAATGTTTCTATGTATATTGTTAACCATTGGTTTTATTATGTGTACTTTGGTTGGAATCATTTCAATCTTTTTTTTTTTTGAGCTTCCCGGCAAGCGATGGAAAGGCAACAAGTGGCCTTCCCTTAAAAAAACCCTAGCATACATGCTTGCCAACTACCCTTGTTTTAATTATTGTGGTGGTTGGGGAAAGGTTGCCTAATGTAGTTTTCAACTACCCTCGAGACATGTCATGTGTTCCCCTCTGTGTTGATAGAGAAGGAAACTAATGTGGCCTATGTTGTCTTTGGTAAGGCATTGTCATTGTCCCTTGTCTAGCACTAGCTAGGTTGTCTCTTTTTTTTTTCCTGCAATCTTGGAAAAAGTATTTGGATTGTCCCTTTGATAGGTTCAAGAAGGTATTGAAGAATGTATGTATGTGGCAGTTATTTTTGTTTGGTATATTCAGTACAAAGGCTATCACTATAATAATTCCTTTTCAAGAATGAAAGAAATAACAAATTTCTACTGAACTAAACAACTATTTTCTCAAAATAATAAATTTGAATGCTTTGTCTCCCTTTTTAAATAATGTCTCTTTTAATATATAATTCTTATTAAAATAAGTTGTAGTGATAATTCTTATGGTGCTTGATTAGGATAAAACATGTTTAGGGGGAAAAAATTTCCCATTAAACCTTGGAATAAATACTTTAATGGTCAATCAACATGACACATATCTGGCTAGATATATAAATATCTATATGTATACATATAAATATTTATTTATGTGGAGACTGCTATGTCTAAATAGATGTGTATACCATATTTTTTTCCTTGATATGCAACTAGCTTGAACATAATTATAAAGAGAACATACATCTAAACTGAATTTTCCCTCATTTTCCTAAACAAGAAGGCTAAGAAATCAAACCTTTTGTTGGCTATAATATATTTCATAGTATGAAGCAAGTAATTATTATAGGAAATAAAATATTTGAATTCATAGCCTCCTCAGCCAATGAAATGAGGGAAAATGTTGTGTGGATGTTTGGTGTCTTGAATACTAATTGGTTTCAAGATTTGGTGTTGTGTGGTTTGCATCTATAATTCTTATTAAAATAAGTTGTAGCAATGCTTCGTATGGTGCTTGATTAGGGTAACAAGGTGTTAAACAAGAAAAATTCCCCCATCAAAACTTTGAATAGATACCTTAAGGGTCAATTAAGAGGGCACACATATAGGTAGATATATAAATATCTATATGTATAGATGTATTAATATTTATTTATGTAGAGACTACTATATCTAAATAGATGTGTATACCATATTTTTTTCCTTAATATGCAACTAGATTGATCATAATTATAGAGAGAATAAACATCCAAACTAAATTTCCCCTCAATTTCCTGAATGAGAAGGCTAGGAATTCAAACCTTTTATTGGCTATAATATATTGTGTGGTTTGAAGCAAGGAAGTATTATAGGCAACAAAAGCTTTGAATTTGTAGCCTCCTCAACTAGCCAAGTATGGGAAAATGTTGTGTGGATGTTTGGTCTCTTGAATGCTGGTTGGATTCAAGATTAGTTGTTGTGTCATTTGTGTGTGCTTGCAATACTTGTGATTATAGTTGTTGTTTATTCAATTGTATATAGAGTGTGAGATGAAAGATAGGTCTTGCTTTATACTATACTTGATGTAAGTGCTACCATGCATATAAATGAAATAATAAATGAAACAATATTGGGGGTAGTCACCCACATAACAAAACCCAAAAAATAGAATAAATGTTGATATCAAGCTTCACCAAAAAGATACCAAATTCACTATTTTGCAACCATCCATAGAAAATTGAGGCCATAAATGAAGCAATATAGCCAATAGTCATTGTCCTACCAAAACCCATGAAATATATATTCTTTTGAACAACAACTAACATAATGAAACAATATTGGTTTCAAGATCCAATTGAATGAAGAAAACCCATAGAAACACGTGAATTTAATGCATGACACAAAGAAAATAAAAAAGATGTTGTTGGCAAGCCCAACTTCTTTCAATTTTCAATCAGGTTTTGTCAAGGGAAAAATAGTATGCCTTCACACAACCTTCACACTACAAATTTTTGGCTATGGGATTTTATTTGCTCCTTCAATTTAGTAGCCATGTCTATAAGTGAATTACATTTCTAACACTATTTAAGCGTTACATACACACACACACATATATACATAGGTACAAAAATCTACATATATACACACATATAGTTTGTTGAGAAATGACTATACTTCTACTTTCATTCCTCATTGAACCTTTGTTTCTTCCTGGGTATGTGCAGGATCATGATGGGACAAAAAGTGGTGATATGATGGGTATGTGTAGGGTATGTGGCTAACGACTTTTTTTACCCAAAATTGATGAAAAAAAAAGTTTTTTTAAAGGAGATTCTCAACTTTCCACCAATATAAATTATGCTTTACTTTGAATTTAATAAACAATTATTATTCATTTTCTATTTGAATTACGACTAAATGCCTAATTGATAGGCTGATTCAGAAATATCTATAACTTCCAAATGGTATCACATTTTTTGAATCCAAAACATGCATCACATTATATTCTTTGCATACTATAATACTGTGAAAAAAAAATGAATTTCATGAAGTTTTGACAAAGTTAAGGTGGTCATACATAAGAGTTTTTATTATTGTTTAAATTTGTAATAAAAAAATAATAATTAATTATTTACTTGGAAAAAAATTACAAAAAAATATGCATCACATTAGGACATGAGTTCTCTACTTATATCTAAAATATTATAAAAAATTATCATCATTTTATTGTGGTTAGGGTGGTCAAACAAACACCTACTTATTTTTTTCCTTGAAATTTAAGTACTACTCCATTGAAATTTCAAATTTTCACCAAATAGATATTTTTTGTTTTAAATAAACCTAGTAGTTTAGAAGCTATATTCATTTTTCTATAGATTCTATTTTTACATTTTTTTAAAAATAATATAGCTAACTTATTCAAATTTCCACGTCAAGTTGTCTGACTCTAATTTTTCTGAATTTTTTGCCACTTAAGGGCTTTCTTTTTCCATGATGATCTTGCACATACCTTCCTCTCAATGTGTGTGTGTGTGTATGTGTGTATGTACAACAACCATTACCACTACACACACTTGCACCTTCATAGAGGCTTGCTCTCCACAGTTACAACTACTATATATATTTACATATATACATGTCTATATATGTATATGTACATTCTTTGTGTGTACTGGTGATGGTCGTAATAATAGCTATCATTTAACACCTCAGAGAATGAAATAGATGTCTCAAAATTTTTGAACAAGGCACTGTTGGTTTCATTCTCTTGTTATACTTGATATGGGAAATGTGAGCAATGACCGTAAGCTTTTGTGAGGATGCAAGTTGCCCTAGGCTTCGTGCAGATTCTATGAGGGTGGGTGGAGGTTACTTAAAACATGGGACTCAATAAAGAAAGATTATTTCCTTCCACCAATGGAAGCTCCATAGAACCCATAAACCAAGCGATTTACAATAAGCTGCATAACAACAATGAACAATCCTCTTTCAAAGAAAACATAGATAGTTTTAGAAATACTCCACAAATAGTTTTTCCAATATGCACCTCTTCCCAATTGGTTTCTCTTCACTACATTCTTTCTCCATGGCTTGCTAAAAATGAACACAAAACTACCATAACCCACCACGGCTGTCAAAATTTTGTGAAGGTGGTTGGAGGTTATGTTGTGTTCTTTGTATGCATTGATGGTGTCATAAGATGTGGGTTGTGATAATTGTTATATATCTATCTATATATATATGTGTGTGTATAAATGTGTGTGTGTGTGTGTGTTTGTATATATATATATATATATATATATATATATATATATATATATATATATATATATATATATGTATATGTATGTGTGTGTGTGTATGTAACTATATATACATATATATGTGTACATAGATATGGACAATACATTATTCAAAATTGCACAGAAAATTTCTTTGTTCTTCAAGGACTTTAAACATAGATGTTACTTGCACCATCAACACTACACAGAAACCATATAATGATTAATGGTGGTTGGGGATTATCTTGTGTTCATTGCATGCATTAATGGTTGCAAAGGTTGTGGGTTTGTGATGATTCTTATATATCTATCTACCTATATGGGTGTATATATATATACGTATATATATATATATATATATATGTGTGTGTGTGTGTGTGTGTGTATGTATATATACATATCTATGTGTGTATATATATATGTATGTATGTATGTGTGTGTGTGTATGTATCTATATATACATATATATGTATATGTATATGTATATACGTATGTATGCATATATATATATGCATACATACATATATATATACATATACATATATATATGTATATTTACATGTATGTACATGCATATATATATATATATGTATATATGTGTATGTATGTATATATATATATGCATAATCCATTATTGAAAATTGCATGGACATGTATGTACGGTTTACTCTCTAAGGACTTGAACCATAGATGTTACTTGCACCACCAGTGGTACACGAAAACCATACAATGATTAATGATGATGCCATTTTTCTTGCCTCCTCTACCATCATACCAAAAAAAATTTAAATTAAAAAATAAAAATAAAAATACAACACCTACTACATGGTGTTAGAGACCTAGATCCACAAATGTTGCCAAGAATTACAACCAATGTTTCGCATAGCCCAATGCTAATTGTTGTTTTCTAGCTTTGGCTACATACTTTCATTTGCAATGCATAATAAAATAGATAATATTAGAGAGTTAATGTTTCTTTCTAAAACACATTCTTTTCGATAGGGAAGTGCTCAAGAAGCTGTACTGAACTCCAATTTTTGGTAAGGTGCTCTTTAATGAATTTATGCAAGAATATATATATATAGAGGCTATTGGTGTCAAATTTGCTTGGAATTTTCGTTAGCCTCACTATTTTTTCAAGCTTCCTACCAATGGGAAAAGGTGGCAGGTGGGTTATAACTTTGGCTAGAATTTTCATTGGCCTCCTAGATTTTTGTACTTCCAATGGCCGTAGAAAATGTGGCAGAGGTAGTTGTTGGCTACTTTGGGAATAGGGTGGCATTTTTTAGGCCATGTAGTACCCCTCCGTTTATGCTTATGCTTTCTGTTGATACTTTTTCATATTGTTAGACTTATGTTGTTTTGTTGGATCTCATGATCACTAGTTTTGAGCGATTGTGGATTATTCTGTGACATGATATGATTTAGTGTAGATGTTTACTTTCAGTTGTTTATGGATATGCACATGCTTGTGATGGACTAACAACATTTATTTCATCAGTTTTGCTGTGAGTGTATTGGTGTGGAGAACAGAATCGTATCACTCGCTTGCGAGTGCCCTGCGATATATGTGATTTTCTCCGCACGGTGTGCCTGTTTAATGTTATATATATATATACATGCATGCATGTTATTTACTTGGTTGTAGGATTTGCAGGTACATGACACCGACTCCACCTGTGTAATCAGGTCTGAGCGTGTCAAGACTCAATGGAAAATGTTGAATGGGAGATAGTAGTTAGGTTTATCCTAGTCCGGTCTTTAACCTTGGTTTTAGTACATTGTCAGTTTTCAGTTTTGAGTCATAGGTTGTATTGTGTTTCTGTTGGTTAAATTGTTTTGAAAAGGTAAATATTGGTTTATTTTAATGTTAATTATTGTGCTTTATTTATTGTTATTTAAATTAATATTTAAATATGATTGAAATTTATTTATTTGATAATTTAATATATTAGTTAGCTTATTTGGTTAAATAGTTGGTCTTTAAAAGATTAAACTATTTTAATTAAATAAATTAATTAATTAAGTTAAATTATTAAGTGTATAAATTATATTGTATTTAAATGAATTAGAAAATTAGAAAATAAAATAAAATAAATTGCATGTAAGATAAAATTGTGATTGAAAATTGATTTTTAGTATTTAAAATAAAATAAATAAATTATTTGCATGTGGTTTGAAAAATTGATTTTCAAATTTTTAAAATTAAATTAATTATATTTCATGCAAATTTTTGAATGGCAAAATTGCCGAGAAGTGGAGAAGATATTTTCTCAACAACTTCTCGACATGTGTGTGAGTGCCATAATTACATTGGGGTTGTTGAAAAAATTTCACGGAGGTAATTGTGGATCTGGGATTTTGCACGGGGTTATTCAATTGCCTCGGGGAAATTTTCTGAGCACTGGGAATATTTCTTTACTGTGAAAAAATTTATATTCTTAGGAATTTGTTATCTCTCTGGGGTTGTTATTTCTTTGTGGAATTTATCTTGCCTAGGAGATTTGTTTGGTTGGATATCTTGTGGATCTTGGGATTTTCTTGGAGAAGCTTTTGGGATTTACTTTCTACAGGCAGAGGTTACACTTCAACAGACTGATCTTTAAACACAAGACATTAGGTATTTCTCTTGTTTTTATTTTATTCTTTTGTATAACTTTCTGTTCGTTATTCAAGTTTCAAGAATCAAGATTAGGGGAAAATATTGAAAGAAAATTTAAAAGAAACAATTTTATGTTCAGATTATACAGTAAAATATTTGCTCTTGGTTGTTTTGAGAAAAGAAGTTTCTGGAGAATCTTGTTGAAAAAGATTTATTTTATTGGAAACTACTGTTATTATTTTGTATATAATATTCTGGAAATCAAATTTATTCAGAAAGAAAATATTTCCTTCTTTTTCCTGTGAACTGTTACAGTGATTTTCTGTGTAAATATGTTGCTCTAAAATATATATAATTTGTATAGAACAGAGATATTTCCTCTTATTTTCTCTTTGAAATGCACAGGCACTATAATTTACTGTTATTGAAATATATACATATTTCATTATTAAGAGAAAACCCGCGTACGGATTTTATTATATCCGCACAGCATTGAAACGCTATTTTTTTTTTTTAAATGTATTTCTTTTTGAAAATTCAGATTTACTGAAGAGATTTAATTCACAGTTTTTAGTTGGATTAAATTTTATTTAAAACCATTGCTATGGGTAAAGGGGCCGAGGGTTTTCCCCACGGCCGACCCCGCAGGGAGCCGATCGTGAGGGCAGCGCTCGGCGCCGCCGCCATGGCCGAGCCCTCCCACAGGGGTTTCGGCTATGGGGAGAGCCGACCCCTGTTAAGTGTTAATAAAAAAATGTATGTGTATAATAAATTTAAAATAAAACAATTTCTTTCAATATATGACATACGAATATTACTATTGCGAATTCGTATATATTTAATACGGATTTCATTTGTTATGAAATGTTTAATAAATACGATTTATATGTAAATGTAGATTTTATAAATATATATATATATATATATATATATATATATATATATATATATATATATATATATATATATATATATATATATATATATATATATATATATATATGTATGTATATATATATATATAATTAAAATATATTCTTAATATAAAATGATTATTTTGAAGATAGAAAATGATTACTTTATTTAGGATTTGTATGAGAAATATTTATGATTGAAAAATATAGGAATTATTTTCTTTATGTGAGTTTAAAAAAAAAGGGACTAAATAAAAAAATTATTCTTATTGTTTTCAAATTAGATTTTTGATTAAAATGATTTATAAATATGTTTTCTTTTTTTAATTATTGCTTATGGATTTAGTAGATCCAAAAATAGATATTTGCTTTCTTGATTTGTCTTTATATATATTCTCTTTTGGGGAAAATTGTGAAAACCTATGTTGTGTAAGTCTTCCAGAAGTGGTCATGTAATGGGAAATAAAATATTATCTTGGTTTTATAAGTTTGAACAAATAGGGTAGTGCACTCGTTATTTGCAAATGAAATTGTGATATTTATTGAGGCTTATTTGGAATTATATGTTGAAATGTGCACTTGTTTACCCTAGTCATGAAAGCTTAGAAACCTTGTTATGATAGGGGAGTGGCTATTTGTAAGGGCCGGCACACAAAGTGGTGTCATGGTAACTTACAAATAGTTAACTAGGGTCAGTGATAATTAAATGACACAGTAGTTAGATTTAAAATCCATTAACAAGATGTGTATGCCTCGCTTATGACTCTTGAGCTACTTCAATCAAGAGTATAAGATGAGAAGGCCTGGAATGGAAAATCAATGTCTTGTTCCTTTAAAAGACATTTGATTCCACAACAGTGTGCAATAGGGGTCGGGTTTCGTAAGAGGTTGCCAGGGTAACCCACGGATTGGGGGCCGGAACCTAGGAAGAAACACTAGGGTAACCATTGCATCGTTGTGATGACACTCCAGCTAGAATAACAGTTCAACCTTGTGTTGTGTTTCAATCAATTGTCAAAATCTGGAAGCAATGTAACCAATAGTTTGTATGTACTAGTGTCTAGGGTTAGTAGATTAGGTCTAGGTAGCCTCATTACTATCTCCTAGCACGGGTGGTGGACCTATGGGTACGTCATGGTTGGGTGGAACGTGCACCTTACTCCGTTGGGTCCCCAGTTTGATCGTAGCATTGAGAGCTTCATGGATGGAGAGCTCGCACATGGACTTCTTTTATACTTCCATCATTGTATATTGTAACTTGTAATTGAAAACATCCCTCAAATGTATAAGAGGTGATCATTTGTAAAATTGTAACTATTATTTGAACTACCTCATTAGATGGATGAGTAATGTAATATCATATCAATGCAATGTATGGAAACATGTTTGTACTTTATTATATCTGGAATGGAAAATTTATTATTATGCAATGTTTATTTTATGTTATGATTTAATATGTGCAATACGAAATACTTAAGTTGCTTATGGAATACTCAAAGTAGTGTAACGTCGTTTAACCTAAGAATGTATGCAACTAATTAACTTAGTATTATTACTTTAAAAAAAAAATATTATTACACTTTTATATCACTTTTGCAACATTCTTAGGTTATTTAGACAAGGCATTACAGATTGGTATCAGAGCCAAGGTTACAAACACTGGACGCTCTGGGTAATCTAGAGCCCATTAGGTTGACCTAGTACGTAGTGTCGCAACTGATAACCTTGGTTGAAAAGTATCTAAGACTCGTAATTGTTATGTGTAGGAATATGCCTAGGCGAGGAGGAAGAGGTCGGGGTAGAGGTAGAGGTGGAGGCCGTGGGCCAATCCCTCAGGTTACTCCCCCTCCAAGCCCTCACCATAGTGACCAAGCAGAGCAGATGGGTCAGAGAAATGAGGAACAAAATCCCGTACAGTCAATAGTAGAGGGTTCTCAGATACGTCCACTTTTAGAGGAGGTCCTAGCTCGTCTTGGACCTAGACAGGTAGATGAACAGGATGTTGTGAGAGAGAGGGATAGATCCCCTAGGAGAGTAGAGGACACAACAAATCATGATTCTATTATTGTTGGTCACATGAGGGATTTATTGAGAGCACGTCCTCCTACCTTTAATGGTTCAGGAGGAGGATTAGAGGCAGAGACCTGGCTACTAGATTTGGGTAGATGCTTTGCCATGCACCCTTACGGTAGCAATACCTGTGCCAGATGCACTATTATGCACTTGAGAGGATTCGCCTCTACATGGTGGCGCCTTGAGGAGCAGAAGCTCCATATAGATATTGGTTCTGTGTCATGGGAGATGCTTCTCAAGAGGTTCAGAGCTCGGTTCCTTTTGGAACACTGGAGGCAGCGTAGGGCTGACGAGTTCCATGATCTACGCCAGTTAGCTCTTTCTGTAGAGCAATACGAACGTAGGTTCTATGAACTCAAGAAGTATGCTGGTATTGGCGATGATGAGCCTATGCTAGTACAACATTTTATCAGGGGCTTAAACGCTCGTATCAGTGGTGGTGTTCGAGTCTTTGAGCCAAAGACTATGGAAGTCGCAGTGGAGAAGGCTCGCATAGTTGAGGAGAATCTTATTATGGCTTTAGGTGGGCACACAGGAGTGCAGATTGGGAGTGCTCCTGTAGCAGGTTTTAGTCCATGGGGTGGACAGGCATAGATAGGTGGTTCTTCTAAGAACCAATAGACACCCACAAATGGTGGGCAACAACAAAGAACACCTCAAAAGAACAATAACCCTCAACCACAACAACAAAACAGTCCTCAATTAGGAAAGGGTCATAACTGGTGGCGCAACAAGCGCAATAGGCAGGATCAGCCTGCGCAGAGTGCTCAGTCTACCATCAGTAGGGGTAGTTTTCAGCAGTCCAATGCACCTTCAGGTGGCAGAGGATTTGGTAGAGGCATAGGCACAGGTTGTTATTCTTGTGGGCAGCATGGGCACATAGCTAGGCAGTGTCCAATGAGAGGTTCCATTGGTTATGGGCCTCGACCTACAGTTTCAGAGCCTACAGTGGGTGATGCAGGACGTGCACATACAGTAAATGCAGTGGTTAATGATCGCCAAGCCGATCACCAGAATACGGTGGTCAAAACTTTAGGTAAGTTAAATGGTGTTAATGTATGTATACTTTTTGATTCCAGAGCCACTGACTCCTTTATTTCATCGACCATTGTTGACCGTTGTGGTCTTGTGGTGGTAAAACAAGGTGGTAAATGGCAAGTTGAATTCACCTCTGGGGTGAAAGTAGCAGTAGATAACTTAGTACATAACTGTGAACTTAAAATTGGTACGTTAACTACCTTGGTAGATTTATATGTTACTCCCTTAGGATCGTACGATATAGTGTTAGGTATGGATTGGTTAGCATCTTATCATGCTGTAATTGACTATCAGTTTAAGATAGTTAGTTGCATTAATGATTTAGGTGTGAAAGTAGAAATCGTAGGTATTCAAAGACCTATCTCTTTGCGGATGATTTCTGCTATGCAACTAAAGAGATGTCTTCGTCAGGGATGTCAACTGTTTGCAACAACAGTTACTGATTTAGATGAGGGTGAGAGTCGAGAGGTATCTCTTGATGATCATCCTATTCTTAGGGAATTCGTGGATGTGTTTCCCGTTGACATTCCTGGAATGCCACCGAAGAGGGATATCGACTTTAGAGTTGACCTAGTTCCTGGAGCTAAGCCTATATCTAGAGCTCCTTATAGAATGACGACTCAGGAGTTAGAGGAACTTCATATTCAGTTAGAGGAACTTTTAGAAAAGGGTTTTATTCGTCCAAGTGTATCCCCTTGGGGAGCACCTGTCATCTTCATTAAGACAGATCTCTTAGGCTGTGTATTGACTATCGTCAATTGAACAAGGTTACGATTAAGAATCGTTATCCTTTGCCTAGAATCGATGATCTTTTTGATCAAATTAAGGGAGCTAATGTGTTCTCTAAAATTGATTTGAAATCTGGTTATCATCAATTGCGAATAGCTGAAGCAGACATTCATAAAACTGCTTTTCGAACTTGATATGGGCATTACGAATTCACAGTAGTACCATTTGGGTTAACGAACGCACCATCGGTATTCATGAGTTTAATGAATGGTGTATTTCGTACATACCTTGATCGCTTTGTCCTGGTATTTCTCAATGACATTTTAGTCTATTCGAGGAACATGAAGGAACATGAAGAACACTTGAGACAGGTATTACAATGTTTAAGAGAAAACCAATTGTATGCAAACCTGAAGAAGTGTGACTTCTTTCAATCTGAAATAAAATACCTTGGACATGTGATATCCGGTAAAGGTATTGCTGTGGATCCTTCAAAGATCCAAGCCATAGTTGATTGGCCCGCACCTACTAATGTAGGTGAAGTTCATAGTTTTATGGGTCTAGCTGGCTATTATAGACGTTTTGTAGAGAAATTTTCTAGAATCGGTCATCCTATTACTTCTCTTCAAAGGAAAGGGAAGAAGTTTGTTTGGACAGAACAGTGTCAGTTGGCTTTTCAAACTCTTAAAGAAAAGTTAACTAATGCACCTATACTTATTGTTCCTGATCCTACTAAGGATTTTGTAGTTTGTGCAGATGCGTCCTTAGAGGGTTTAGGAGCAGTTTTGATGCAAGATGAGCGTGTGGTTGCTTATGAGTCTCGCAAACTCAAGGACCACGAATTAAACTATCCCACACATGACCTAGAACTAGCTGCGGTAGTACATGCATTAGTTCGTTGGAGGCATTTCCTATTAGGTCATCGCTTCGAACTTCATATTGATCACCGTAGTTTGCAATATATTTTTACGCAACCTAACTTGAATGCAAGGCAAAGACGGTGGATGGAGTTCTTGTGTGATTACGATTTTGAAGTAAAGTATGTTCAAGGCAAAGAGAACGTAGTGGCTGACGCTCTTAGCCGACGTCGACATGAGATCTCTGCTACTACTCTTGAAGTAGATTTGAGAGGAAAAATAGTAGCTGCACTTCCTACTGATAGATTATATCAGGAAGTGAAGTCAGAGATTGAATCGGGTAGACCTTTAGTAGGTCGATTTGCAGGGTATGTTCTAGAATTGGATGGTATATTACGACATTTAGGTCGCATCTATGTACCTCATGTAGAGAGTATTCATACATTAATCATGACTGAAGCTCATCGAGCTCCGTATTCAGCTCATCCAGGTGTCAAGAAAATGCATGCCGATCTTCGGCAATTGTATTTCTGGCCTGGTATGAAACGAGATATTGCTGACTACGTATCGAGATGTCTTGAATGCCAGTGAGTTAAAGCTGAGCATCATCATCCTGCTGGATTATTGCAGCCACATCTCATTCCCGAATGGAAATGGGATATTATATCCATTGATTTTATTGTAGGGTTACCTACGTCATCATGTCGACATGATGCCATTATGGTAACTGTTGACCGTTTGACTAAAGTAGCTCACTTTTCACCTGTACGTTCATATTATAACGCTTCATTGGTAGCTAGAATATTCATGGAGGATATCGTTAGATTACATGGGATTCCTCGTAGGATTATATCGGATAGAGATCCTGTTTTTACTTCAGCCTTATGGACTTCCTTGCAATGTGCATTAGGTACACAGTTGAACTTTAGTTCAGCCTATCATCCTCAAATTGATGGTCAAACTGAAAGAGTTAACCAAATATTAGAGGATATGCTTAGGATGTACGTAATGGACCAACAATCTCGTTGGGAGGATTACTTGTATTTAGTAGAATTCACTTATAACAATGGATATCAGAGTTCCATAGGTATGCCACCATTTTAGGCATTATACGGTCGTCCTTGTCGAACTCCTTTGAGTTGGGATCGACTAGAGGACAGAGTATTACTTAGACCTGAGATGCTTCGTGACATGGAGCAACAGGTTGACCGTATTAGAGAGCATTTGATTGCAGCTTAGGATAGGCAAAAGAAATATGCCGATGCGCATAGGATAAACCAACAGTTCGCTATTGGTGATAGAGTGTTTCTTCGAGTGTGACCGCGAAAGATTCCAATCCGTTATGGAAAAGGCTCTAAGCTTGCGCCTCATTTCATAGGGCCATTCGAGATCTTAGAGAGAATTGGTCTCGTGGCATATCGACTCGCCTTACCACCCAGTTTGTCTTGTATTCATGGTGTTTTTCATGTGTCAGTACTTAGACCATATCATCCTGACATATCTCATGTACTTGATTGGAATGCATTACAGGTAGAGGACGGGCAGCTGGCTTTGGAGCCCGTGGCCATTCTTCAGCACTGGACGCTCGGTCTCAGGGGTCGAGACGTTGATCAGGTGAGGGTCCAATGGGATCCAAGCTATGAGGCTTCGGCTACCTGGGAGGATGCGACACGCATGAGGGAACTTTATCCCTATCTGTTCGCAGGCTTTCAGGAGCAAGCCTAATCCTAGGGGGGGAGGATGTAGTACCCCTCTGTTTATGCTTATGCTTTCTATTGATACTTTTTCATACTGTTAGACTTATGTTGTTTTGTTGGATATTATGATCGCTGGTTTTGAGCGATTGTGGATTATTCTATGACATGATATGATTTAGTGTAGATGTTTACTTTTAGTTGTTTATGGATATGCACATGCTTGTGATGGACTAACAACATTTATTTCATCAATTTTGTTGTGAGTGTATTGGTGTGAAGAACAGAATTGTATCACTCGCTTGTGAGTGCCCTGCGATATCTGTGATTTTCTCCGCACGGTGTGCCCATTTAATGTTTTATATATATATATATACATGCATGCACGTTATTTGCTTGGTTGTAGGATTTGTAGGTACATGACACTGACTCCACTTGTGTAATTAGGTCTGAGCATGTCAAGACTCAACGGAAAATGTTGAACGGGAGATAGTAGTTAGGTTTATCCTAGTCCGGTCTTTAACCTTGGTTTTAGTACATTGTCAGTTTTCAGTTTTGAGTCATAGGTTGTATTGTGATACTATTGGTTAAATTGTTTTGAAAAGGTAAATATTGGTTTATTTTAATGTTAATTATTGTGCTTTATTTATTGTTATTTAAATTAATATTTAAATATGATTGAAATTTATTTATTTGATAATTTAATATATTAGTTAGCTTATTTGGTTAAATAGTTGGTCTTTAAAAGATTAAACTATTTTAATTAAATAAATAAATTAATTAAGTTAAATTATTAAGTGTATAAATTATATTGTATTTAAATGAATTAGAAAATTAGAAAATAAAATAAAATAAATTGCATGTAAGATAAAATTGTGATTGAAAATTGATTTTTAGTATTTAAAATAAAATAAATAAATTATTTGCATGTGGTTTGAAAAATTGATTTTCAAATTTTTAAAATTAAATTAATTATATTTCATGCAAATTTTTGAATGGCAAAATTGCCGAGAAGTGGAGAAGATATTTTCTTAACAACTTCTCGACATGTGTGTGAGTGCCATAATTACATTGGGGTTGTTGAAAAAATTTCACGGAGGTTATTGTGGATCTGGGATTTTGCACGGGGTTATTCAATTGCCTCGGGGAAATTTTCTGAGCACTGGCAAAATCTCTTTATTGTGAAAAAATTTATATTCTTAGGAATTTGTTATCTCTCTGGGGTTGTTATTTCTTTGTGGAATTTATCTTGCCTGGGAGATTTGTTTGGTTGGATATCTTGTGGATCTCGAGATTTTCTTGGAGAAGCTTTTGGGATTTACTTTCTACAGGCAGAGGTTACACTTCAATAGACTGATCTTTAAACACAGGACATTAGGTATTTCTCTTGTTTTTATTTTATTCTTTTGTAAAACTTTCTGTTAGTTATTCAAGTTTCAAGAATCAAGATTAGGGGAAAATATTGAAAGAAAATTTAAAAGAAACAGTTTTATGTTCAGATTATACAGTAAAATATTTGCTCTTGGTTGTTTTGAGAAAAGAAGTTTCTAGAGAATCTTGTTGAAAAAGATTTATTTTATTGGAAACTACTCTTATTATTTTGGATATAATATTCTGGAAATCAAATTTATTTAGAAAGAAAATATTTCCTTGTTTTTCCTGTGAACTGTTACAGTGATTTTCTGTGTAAATATGTTGCTCTAAAAAATATATAATTTGTATAGAACAGAGATATTTCCTCTTATTTTCTCTTTGAAATGCACAAACACCATAATTTACTGTTATTGAAATATATACATATTTCATTATTAAGAGAAAACCCGCGTACGGATTTTATTATATCCGCACAACATTAAAACGTTATTTTTTTTTTTGGAAATGTATTTCTTTTTGAAAATTCGGATTTACTGAAGAGATTTAATTCGCAGTTTTTAGTTGGATTAAATTTTATTTAAAACCATTGCTATGGGTAAAGGGGCCGAGGGTTTTCCCCACAGCCGACCCCGCAGGGAGCCGACCGTGAGGGCAGTGCTTGGCACTGCTTTTGCAGGCAGCGCCGGTGCCGCCGCCATGGCCGAGCCCTCCCACGGGGGTTTCGGCTGTCGGGAGAGCTGACCCCTGTTAAGTGTTAATAAAAAAATGTATGTGTATAATAAATTTAAAATAAAAAAATTTCTTTCAATATATGACATATGAATATTACTATTGCGAATTCGTATATATTTAATACGGATTTCATTTGTTATGAAATGTTTAATAAATACGATTTATATGTAAATGCAGATTTTAAAATATATATATATATATATGTATATATATATATATAAAATTAAAATATATTCTTAATATAAAATGATTTTTTTGAAGATAGAAAAATGATTACTTTATTTAGGATTTGTATGAGAAATATTTATGATTGAAAAATATAGGAATTATTTTCTTTATGTGAGTTTAAAAAAAAAGGGACTAAATAAAACAATTATTCTTTTTTTTTTCAAATTAGACTTTTGATTAAAATGATTTATAAATATGTTTTATTTTTTTAATTGTTGCTTATGGATTTAGTAGATCCAAAAATAGATATTTTCTTTGTTGATTTGTCTTTATATATATTCTCTTTTGGGGAAAATTGGGAAAACCTATATTGTGTAAGTCTTCCAGAAGTGGTCATGTAATGGGAAATAAAATATTATCTTGGTTTTATAAGTTTGAACAAATAGGGTAGTGCACTCGTTATTTGTAAATGAAATTGTGATATTTATTGAGGCTTATTTGGAATTATATGTTGAAATGTGCACTTGTTTACCCTAGTCATGAAAGCTTAGAAACCTTGTTATGATAGGGGAGTGGCTATTTGTAAGGGCCGACACACAAAGTGGTGTCATGGTAACTTACAAATAGTTAACTAAGTCAGTGATAATTAAATGACACAGTAGTTAGATTTAAAATCCATTAACAAGATGTGTATGCCTCGCTTATGACTCTTGAGCTACTTCAATCAAGAGTATAAGATGAGAAGGCCTGGAAAGGCAAATCAATGTCTTGTTCCTTTAAAAGACATTTGATTTCGGAACAGTATGCAATAGGGGCTGGGTTTCGTAAGAGGTTGCTAGGGTAACCCACGGATTGGGGGCCGAAACCTAGGAAGAAACACCAGGGTAACCATTGCATCATTGTGATGAGACTCCAGCTAGGATAACAGTTAAACCTTGTGTTGTGTTTCAATCAATTGTCAAAATTTTGAAGCAATGTAACCAATAGTTTGTATGTACTAGTGTCTAGGGTTAGTAGATTAGGTCTAGGTAGCCTTATTACTATCTCCTAGCATGGGGGGTGGACCTACGGGTACCACATGGTTGGGTGGAACGTGCACCTTACTCCGTTGGGTCCCCAATTTGATCGTAGCATTGAGAGCTTCATGGATGGAGAGCTCGCACATGGACTTCTTTTATACTTTCATCATTGTATATTGTAACTTGTAATTGAAAACATCCCTCAAATGTATAAGAGGTGATCATTTGTAAAATTGTAACTATTATTTGAACTACCTCATCAGATGGATGAGTAGTGTAATATCATATCAATGCAATGTATGGAAACATGTTTGTACTTTATTATATCTGGAATGGAAAATTTATTATTATGCAATGTTTATTTTATGTTATGATTTAATATGTACAATACGAAATACTTAAGTTGCTTATGGAATACTCAAAGTAGTGTAACGTCGTTTAACCTAAGAATGTATGCAACTAATTAACTTAGTATTATTACTTAAAAAAAAAATTATTACACTTTTATATCACTTTTGCAACATTCTTAGGTTATTTAGACGGGGCATTACAGGCCACGTCGATAGAGAAGATTATGGAAATTAAATGTTGGTTTGCATCAACATTATTTGTTGTATGCTTTGCACGTACTAGGGATCGTTGTAATAACAACTTCCCTTTAACATGTTGGGAAACAAAATGAATGTTTCAGAAATTTTCAATAATGCATTGTTTGGTGTCGCTTTGTTGCTATACCTAATATGAGAATTGAGAAGGACAAGGGTAAGCTTCTAGGAGGGCACAAGATAGATTATGCTTTGTGTAGCTTTTATGAAGGTGGGTTGAGGTTATTTTATGTTTTTTGTAAGGGAAGATGGTTGGAAATGCAAAAGAAAACTGTCACCTATGATAATATTTTGTTTTTTTTTGTCCAGGGAAGATGGGGAGAAGATGTGTGTTTGAAGAAAGTGGGAAGAGGTGCATGTTGAAGAAACCCTTGGGGATATTGTTTGATTTGTGTTTGGTGGTCTGTACAAGGGTATATTGCTTGATTTACCACAAGGTACTATTGATTATTTCAAATACCTTGGCTGATTTATGGTTCATGTTTTGTGTGCATGGTATTGCATGGATTAGATACTATGATTTTTTTGTGGGTTTGTTATATATATTTGATAGTGAGGAATGTGTTTTTTCTATCAATATAAACTATATAATAGTAAGCATTTGATTATGCATTGTAAAGAGTGGAATATAGCCACAACTAGTGAACAACAATTAGATTGCATTGTGGAGAACAACATAGACTATTTTAATATATTGCAACCATTTACACAAAAAAGAGGCCATAAATGAGACAATATTAATTTTTTTTGTGTGTAGATTTGTTTGTATGTGAAATTTGATGTGAGCAATGTACATACGTATTCTTCCCAGTGTTTATTGTTTTCTCCAAATAGTTTTTTTTTTGAATATTGAGATGGCATACTTCAAATCTTATACTTGATATTAACTGTTATATACAAGATTGAGGCCTTTTTACTCATTATTTATTTTCCTTTGTATTCTTGGTGTTTCTAGAGAAAAAAGGGAGGGGTTTTAAAATTGAAATAGTGAACTTGGAATAATAAATTGTATGTTAAGTATTATTTATATGATTGAATCCCTTGTTATTATCAATCATTTCCTGTGATATTCTTAATGCCTATGTAAAAAAATTGAGTGCCCATGTTGTGTTTTGAAGTCATAGACCTTGTAGTTAGTTGTTGGCATTGTAGGTCTTTGATTCTAAAAGAGCAAACATAGCAATGTCGGTGGCCTCTAGCTCTTCTAAGGCTGGCGAACAATCATCAAGCAATAGTCTTGTAAGTGTTTTTGTTGTTTAGTTTATTGTTGTTGCCAATTATCTTCACAATTTCTCAAGTGCACCCAACAAACCAAGAATATACTTCATTTGGATTAGCATTTACTATGATATATGTTCTACGTTATTTATATTTAAACTGTTTGTCTTGTTGCCCCTTCAATTTATTGGCCATATTGGAGTAACTTATGTGTTAAAGGGAAAAATATCTTAGTTTCGAAATGTGTCAATATTACTGTTTGCTTTTAGAGTTGACTCATAGTTATAAATATCTCATTGGTGCCACTTTGTTGAGTTTGATTAGCTTGTAGGCTACAAATGTGAATCTAGGCTTAACAAGAGATGTGTTGTGATTAATAGATGTTGAAGATGTCGTCCCATTTCCAGTCCTCCAACTAATGTCTTACCAAAAAATAGGAGGCGATCAAAGCCTAATCAATTGGTACAAAGTCATCCTATCTGATGGAACCTTCATGTAGATGGGAGATTTTCTTGCAAAATACAATAACCTTTTGTTTATAGGTGAATTGAAAATACAGTCGATTGTGTGCTTGACAAACTATTTGTCTAAAAAACTATGAGAATCGAGGTTTGATATAGTTCTGCCTTGCTTGTACTTGTAGTTTCCAGATTCCTTGTTTGTGGGGGCTACCTTTTAAAGTATTTAATGTTTGTTTCATTCTAGGGAAATTGTCATACTGTCCCTAGTTTTCAAAATGATAGATTGCCAGCTAATTGGAAAACCTACATATTTGATTAAAGGTCAAGATGAACAAAAAGTTGGCTGCAACTTTCCCTCCCTGTCAAAATGAGCCTCCACCTTTGGAATTAATACATCCCCAAGGAAACAAGATGCTCTTGCAAAAATCAGCCATGTTAGAGGGTTGAATGTCTACCAAACCAAATGGACGATAAAGGGTTGTGTAACAACAAAGAGGGATATACACCATTATAACAGGAAAGGGCATGAGGGGCAAGTATTTGGCTTTGATATTATTGATGATGAGTGCACAAAGATACAAATTACGTGCTTTAATGACATAGCATAGATACACTATGATAGGGTTGAGGTGGGACGTACTTATTATGTGTCAAAGGGATTAGTAAAACAAGTAAACAAAAAATTTAATAAGTGAAACAACCATATGGAAACCATTTTGGATCAAAGTTCAATGTTAAAATGTTGTGATGATGAGGCCTTTGTACCAAGGAAATTATTTAAGTTCACTTCATTAAATGAAATTGCAAATTGCACTAATAACAATTTCGTTGATGTTATGGCACTGTGGTGCATGTGGGAATGGTTTTGACTATACAAAGAAAGGATCAGTCTGAAACAATTTGAAGGATTATTAAACTTAATGATTTGTCATCCTTTTCAATTAATGTTAATTTGTGGGGCTCAAATTGGGAAGAAAAGGGTCATGAATTGGAGAGGTTGTACACCCCTAGTTAAACTCCCATCCTTGCTATTAAAGATGCACACGATGGGTACTTCAATGGAGCTATTCTAAACACAGCTGTAGGGAGTCTTCTATATATAAATCTTGACATACTAGAAATAGAACCATTGATAGAGATAGGATATATTCATAAACCTACTATTGAGCCTCCTTGAGTAGTCCCTCAAAAGGTTGCTTTGGGAAATGGGAGAGTAACTATTGCATATATGTTGGACCACTACCTTGGCTTGCTAGAGATTTTACAAGCTACTCTTAAGGCAATAGTAAAATTTATAAAAAACTGATGCATTTTATTATGCTGCATGCCCATTGGAGGTGAATGGTAGGCAATGCAAAAAAAGTGTGAACAATTTGAGAAAAATTCATGGTTCTACTCGAAATTCCAAACAACAATAGCTAACTATGACTTTCGATATTTATTGCAACTAAAGATAGAAGACCATACAGGTGAGCTTTGGGCATCTACTTTTGATGAGGCTACAACAAGCCTATTACAAATGTCAGCAAAACAACTTTACATGTTGTAATATGAGTCTACTATTGAAATGAGTGTTGAGTTTGTTATCAATGTTGTCACCTACACGTCATTTATTTCATTTTTCTAATCAAAACTCAAACTTATAATTTAGAAACAAGAGTGAAAATAACAATAGTGAAGGTTGCAAAGGTTAACTTTGAAGTTGAGTGCAAGCTCTTACAATCAGATTTGTCTGCTATTTCTCCTAGCATGCACCATCATCCAGAGATAGTTGTCATATTTCCTTGAACATCCATGGAAAATTTTGACTTTGCATAGTTCTTATAGTTTATGTCGGCTAGACATTTAGTTTTCTTTTTTCCCTTGCATTGCTTGCCGCATCAAAAAGCTCTTTCCTTTCTGCTGCTATTACTTTATTGTTTGTTTAAGTGGTTATATATTAAAAAAATGAAGTATAACTTATAATGTTTAAATTAAAAATATACAGTTGTCTTCTTTTCTATTATTCATGTTGGTTATAATTTCATTGTGTTTTAAGTGTATATTTCTCATTTAATTTTATACTATTTATTTATATAGCATTCTTGTCCTTCTTAAGAGATGTATTGTTGTCTATACCTACTCATATATGTACTTGTGGACATAGTTGTCTGTATGTGTACATTTACATATGCATATAGATATGTATACATGCATGCAATTGAGATTTCCTTTTATATACAACTTCCTCTCACAAATGTGTGTAGATATTTGTATGTATATTCAATATCTATGTGTATATGCATACACAATTCAATATTTACAAATATCTATGAGTTGTTTTAAAGAGAATTATATTTTCATCTTGTTTACAATGTTTTTAGTGCATAGAATATCTTGACAAAGTTATGTGTAGATACATGTGTCTATAATGTTTTTGTCTATGTAAGTATCAATTCAAGGTATCCATCTAATTCTTAGAGAGTGTTCTTGCTATTGCTTTGCGATCACTAATCATAGTGCAAAGCTGGATGTGGATATCATATGGTTCTTGGCTATAATGTACATTATGTATATTATGCAGCTTAATCCACAACCCAGTGCTGAACAATGTGTTGTTGAAACTACCACAAACTGCTCAATTAGTTTGGTGAGTTTTAAATGCAAAGTATTCTTGCAACATTGGAAATATAAGTGGCACATACATGATACAATGTTTGTATGGTAAGGTGCAAAAAGTGATTCTTGTTTTTTCTACACAATCAAATCGAATTGTTGAAGTTATACAAGTTGCCTTGTTTTCTCCAAGGGAGAATTGATCATTGCTCTCTCTCTTAGGGTATATTTCCCCTTTTTGGTAAGGTTGTATTGGGACAAACTATATATTTTATTCAAAACAATATCCTTTGATTCATCAATAAACTTTTGCAACACATCACCTATCATTAATGTTAAGCGAGCGCTTCTCTTAGAAAACAACCTTGCACTTTGCATTGGGTTCTCAACATGAATTTATTTGTGTGCTTCATTGTATGCCTTCCATTTTGTTCCTATGTTTGCAATGGAAAAAAAATTATTAGCATAATCCATTTTTTTTTATGGTCTATTGCTTGCTACTCTGGGTTTCTTTTACCCATTGGTTTGTGATTCACAATTTCCTTGTGCTTTGTGCAATAAAAAATGCATACATATCTACTTCTTAAGGAAGGCTCAAATTTGTCTTAGAGGTTAGGCATACAAAAACATTCCACTCAATAGCAAGCAACTAGATGGCTCACTTGAACTATGTAGACTTGCCTTTGTATTTTGTTAGAACTACAAGATACATACCAACAATTAGAGTGCACTATAAATCAAACAAGATGATCTTCTCCAAAAAAAATGTTCATTATCATCATCACCAAAAGTTTCTCTTCTTTATGGTAAGTGAATTGGTTCTCCTTTCCTATTCACCTCTATGCATATAGAATATCTACCTTGTCTAAATTCAGTTCATTATCATTTTTTATATGTGAAATCTAATTGTGCTATTACATATATTTTTCTTATAAATTATACAACCATTTAAATTTTTTGTTTTAAATATTGCTCATCATCACCAAAATTTTCTCTTCTTTATGGTAAGTGAATTGGTTCTCCTTTCCTGCTCAACTCTATGCAATATAGAATCTGTACCTTTTCTAAATTTAGTTCATTATCATTTTTTATATGTGACATGTAATTGTGCTATTAAATATATTTTTCTTATAAATTATACAACCATTTAAATTTTGTGCTTTAGATATTGCTTGCCAATAAAACACGTTCATGGTACCAAAGTCCACACTTTTCTTTTTTTTAGGTATATTCCAATGTAATGATTTTAGACTATAGTTGCATTTTATTCGTATACAAGATGCAAGGATGCCCAGAAATGCTGAAGGGATTTATGATTCTAGAATTGCATGTTGTATGGCATTCACCTTTATTCCATTTGTATACAATGTAAGCCTATGTATCTTTCTTTCCACTTCTCATTTTAATGTTGGTGATCAAGGCTTTAGTCATAGCCAATGATGTTCCATGACTTTATATCATAGGGTGGAGAGGAGGATTTCTTTTCTATGTGCAGACTTCAATGGATTCCGTGCACAAGGAATTTCTAGATTTTTTTTACTTACTATGTATTGGTGCAACTCCATTGCATCTCATTTGTAGTTAATTGTATAAGTATTTATACTTTGTCATTTCTTTATTGTCTACCAACTAAAATAATTGTCCTCTACAAACCTTTTCATGTGATTAGATCTTGTATTAAATCTTTGACAGTTGAAACAATGTTGTCACCATTCATCATAAAGGTGGACATTTTATTTCCTGGCTTAGGGGTTTGGTGAGAGCGCAGGATGCTCCATGAGCCAATATGGTAGGGTGGAAATCAAGACTTGTTGTGTTTTGTACATAGTGTATTCTTCCACACACACCAGGTATGGCTAAATTATAATCACTCCATTCATCCCATTGCATGTAGAGAGGAAATTGTGTATTTTAAAATATAAAATTTTGATATATTTTTATTTACATATCCTCTATCAAAAAAATGTGATCACTATACTAGAATGAACAATTTGTATACAAATAGGTTGTATATGGTTTGACCTTTGCACTAAAAGTTTTGCATAGCACTATAGCTATGAGTTTTACCCTTCTGCTGCAATGTATGTAATGGAATAAAATAGTTAATTTTGTGTGGTTCATTCTATTTTTGCATGATCACCACACTAAACTTTCTTTCTTTTTTTTAATTCTTTTAGGGAATATTTCAACCATAATATAGTATTTGATAAATTAATTTGTTATAAAAAACCTTTTAGAATATGATAGTGACTAGAAAATCAGTAACAATGGTGAAATAGACAATCATATCTTCATGTGCCCTATATTGATTGTAATAAGTAATATTTATTTCACCATTGATGAAAGTGGTACATAATGTATATTCTTGTTTGAGGGTTTGGTGAGAGCCCATGAGGCTCCATGACCCAATACAATAGGGTGGAGAGTAGGCCTTATTGTGTTGAGTTTTATTGTATAGTTTTTATGTACAGATTGTTATCTTTGTCACATTGGATTCATAAAAAAATAAAATGTTTCAGGTTGTGGCAACAATGTACTAAAATAGTTGATCTTATACACTTTATGTTGGTTTTGATTCACCATTGTTCATAATTGATCTCTTTCTTAAGATATATCCTTCCATAGAGGAGGCTAGCGAAATGGCGTGATTTGTAGAGGAGACCAGGGAAATGTCATCAACATTGATTATTGTATGCTGTCCGTGCAGTGCTAATGGTGCAAGTAACATCTCTTTTAAAGTCCTCGAGAAACAAAATGAATGTGTGTCTAGTTATTGATAACAGACTGTTGGGTGTCATTCTATGGGTTTATGTTTTTGAAGTTAGATGGACAGGCCAGTAAGACAAAACTAGTATTAATATTTGCATGCTTTCCGTGTAGTGGTGATAGTGCAAGTAACATCTATTTTGAAGTCCTCAAGAAACAAAATTAAAGTCTATGCAGTTATCAAAAATGTATTGTTGGGTTTCATTCTCTAGGATTTTTTTGTTGTTTAAAGTAGCTATGAGTGAGGATGGCAAGCTTGTGTGGAGGTGAAAGTATGTTCATTGGCTATTCAATCTCTATGAAGGTTGTTGGATCTTATCTTGTGTTCTTTTCATGCATTTATGGCTGGAAGAGCTATGGGTTCTGATAAATTTTTGTTCAATTTTTGTAGTCGATAGAGAAAGAATGGAGGGAAGAGAAAGCAAGCGGGTATAGATGTAATTGAAGCAAGCAGGAATATGTTTATCTTTTAAATTTTCCTCACCCCATCATTTGGTTGATCTTAGTTAGTTCCATAATCTCTTCATATTCATAGTTGCTCCAAAAAACATGCTTTTCCCTTGGGAGAGAGAGATCAAGAAGTAGGATGTTGATATTCTAGTATACATGCTAAATAGATGAATGAGCTTTCAAACAACTATGAAGATGAAGTGATTGTAAGACTGGCTAAGAGGATGTGAATATTAATTTCACTATTCATCACAGTAGTGGCCACCCAATATTACATTGCAGGCCTCATTTTGTTGCCTTCCATTTTATATTTGCTATCTCTACAATTGAATTGGTCACTTGAATAATACTATTCATTGGCATGATCATGAAAATTTGTTGTAGTTTATGGTAAGTAATTGCACGAGTCTGCTGATAGCTGATGATTCTCCATGATCTAAAATGGTAGCGTGGAGAGGATGGCACCTTTTGTCTGTCTAGAGTTCAATACATTACGTCTAGAAGGTCTAGCCTCTACAATAAAATTTTTGCATAGGAATGTGGGTATCAATTTTTATCTTTTTTTCCAATGGCTCTAATGGAATAAAATAGTTAATTATATGTAGTTCATTCTTTTTTTGCATAATTAGCATACTAAACTTCACACTTTTTTCTTATTCTTGTAAACCATATTCCAACCATAATGTAGTATTTGATGGATGAATGTGTTACAAACAACCTTTCATAATAATGATAGTGGCTACAAAATTAGTAACAATGGTCAATTACATAATCACATCCTAATGTACTTTATATTGATTGTAATAAGCAATATTCATTTCACCACTTATGAGAGTGGTGGGCAATGTATATTCTTGCCTAGAGGTTTGGTGAGAGTCCATGAGACTCCATGACCCAATATGGTAGGGTGGAGAGTAGGCCTTATTGTCTTGAGTTTTATTTTATTTCTTCTATGCAGAAATTGGTATCTTTCTAACATAGGATTCACAAAATAATAATATGCTTTAGGTTATGGTTACAACATAGTGAACTAGTTGATCTTATACACTTTATGTTAGATTCCAATGGGAATTTTTTGGTTATTATTGTCTTGCCTAAGCTATCTCATTCCATTATTGATAACATGCTCTCTAAAAGGCTATGTTGTTTCATTTTTTGATAGTGTTCTCTTGAGTTGTTGTCAATTTCCTCTTGCTCTCCCTTTATGCTTTCTATTCTATGATTGAATTTTAAAATTTTCTCGCTGATCATCTGATTGCTCTTAGCCAGTTTTACAATCTATTCATATTCACAGTTGCTCCAAAAAACATGCTTCTTCCTTGGGAGAGACAGTTCAAGAAATTGGGTGTTGATATTCTAGTTTATAAGGTAAACAGATAGATGAAAATTTCTAATGAAGTTCAACCAACTGTGAAGATGAAGTGATTGTAAGTGTGGTTATGATTCAACATTCTAGTTCTTGAACTCTCTTTCCCAAGGGAGAATAGTCGATGTTGTTCCATAATCCAATATGATAGGGTGCGAAGCACACCTACTTTTGTCTTTCCAGACTTCAATTGATTCTGTAGAGAAGGTATGACTAAGTTTTATTTAGTTATTGTGTTCCACTACAACTATATTGTATAATATTTGTAATTAATTATCTAAGTCTTTATATTCTATGATTTATTTATTATGTACCAATGGTGTGTGTTTATTACACTAAAATTGACATAATGGTTTCATGTTTGCAACTAGCCACAATCCAAATAGTTGTGCTTTCAAGGTCTTTCACTGCCATTTGATGTTTTATTAAGTCATTGGTGGCCGAAACATTGCTTTCACCATTGGTCACCCTAATAGAGAAGTTATTTTCCTACTCACTGGTTTGCTAAGACCACACAACACTTCATGGGCCAATATGGTGGGGTGGAAATTGGACCTTGTTTTGTTTTGTACATACTACATTCTATCACATGAACCAAGTATGGCTAAATTATAATTGCTTCATTTGTCCTTTGGTGAAGCACAAACAAACATAGGTATTATAGAATATAGAACTTTGATATCTCCTGATTTAGACATTGTGTATAAATTAGACATGATCACTGCACTAAAGTTCACACTTTCTATATAGATAAGTTGTATATGGTGTGGTCCTTGTAGTGATAGTTTTCCATACGATTGAGGTTGTGAGTTTTAACTTCCCCTTTGCATTGCTTTAGTTGAGTAAAATAGTTAATGTTATGCAGTTCATTTTGTTTTTACATAATTATCACACTAAATTTTAGACTTTCTTGTTATTCTTGAAAACCATACCCCAACAATAATGTGGTATTTCATGAACTAATAGGTTACAAAAAACCTTGTCGAATAATGATAGTGATTGTAAAATCAACAACAATGCTTAAATAGATGATCATATCCTAATGTACTCTATAGTGACTGTAAAACACAATATTCATTTTCACCACTAATCACAGTGGTGGCCTATCTATATTCTTGCTCAGGGGTTTGGTAAGGGTCCATGAGGCTCCATGACCCAATATGGTAGGGTGGAGAGTATGCCTCATTGTGTTTAGTTTTACTTTATATTTTGTATGTGCAAATTGGTATCTTTCTGAAATAGGAATGGGAAAAAATTTATATGCTTAATCTTATGCTTGCAATGGAGTAAAAAAGTTGATCTTATACACTTTATGTTAGATTGCATTGAGCATTTTTTATTATTGTTCTCTTGCTTATACTCTACATCACACAAATAATTAAATTGTTTTAACCAAAGTTTGTCTACAATACTTTGTTGCTAGCTACGAAGAGATCCTTAGTTTGTATCATAAACAATTGATGCAGTGACCAAATTATGCAATGGGCTTATATCATCATCAATTCAACTAATAGTATCATTATTTCCCATCTAAATACACATTAGTAATGTCATCAATTATCTAGACATTCAACCTTATCCATAATAATATCATACTTTGATAAATTGATAAAATTATTTTTAGATTATTTAAACTATATTTGATGTAGGGTTCTTTGTTACTACCCATGAAAAGATTCTTAGTTTGTATAAAAAAATAATGCAATGGATAAATTATGGGAAGGGGTTATATAATCATAAATTCAACTAATACTATGCCAACATTATTATTTCCCAGCTAAATACACATTAGTGATGTCATCAATTTACACATTGAAGCCTATCCATAATAGCATTATATTTTAATTAACCAATAAAACTTATTGATATTGGTATTATTTAATGAAATATTTTCAAATTTAATAACAATATTTTTGAATACTTAACAACTTAACTACATAATGTTATTATTTACCCCACCAAACTACTTACCAATAATAATGATGTTATCATGAAATAATTGATTGAATGTTGATAGAATTGTTCTTTAACCAACACTTACATCTTTGTACATTATGTAAGGAAATCTTTTCAAATTTAATAATAATATTTTTGTTTAATTAACAACTTAACTACATAATGTTATTATTTACCTCACCAAACTACTTACCAATAAAAATGATGTTTTCATGAAATAATTAATACAATGTCAATAGAATTGTTCTTTAACCAACAGTTGCACCTTTATATATATATATATATATATTAGCAAAGTTACTTTCCCACCAACTATTATTTAGAAACTTTATCCTTTATATACATATTCTCCTTTTAACCCATTAGGGTTAACACTATCCTTCAGTCCCCATTATAATTTCAAATAAAATAATGACAATAAACTATAAGGTAAAAATGACATACAATATTCTTGCCACTCAGTCACTTTAATTATCCCCTATAATATATCTAGCCATCTATTTAAGAAAATTATATACCAATCTAGCATTGTATTAATCACATGTGATGTGGGGCCATACTGACATGCATTGCATATTACTTTGTTGTATAGGTGGAGTTATGACATCTAATCAGAAAAATATATTCAAAATTTTCTTCTACACATGAAGCCCAATATGATAAAGTCATTGATAATTGTCAACATTTAATGGTTATCTCCAAAAAGGTGAATCTTATTGTGACCTAAGATTGTTATAGATAATGTACTCTGCTATTTAGTGCATGCTTTCATAATTGAAAATAATGGGTATACCAGCCCCGCTATGCTTCCTAGAGAAATTTGCATGTTTGACTTCAGAAAGTTGTATTGTTCGTTGGATTCCCTAATATGTAAATATGTTGCCTACATCTACGATGACATATACCCAATGTTACACATGTCTTTCATACCTACTATGCCCAGTCATGCAATTCACATTCTAATGTTCTTCCACTCTAACTGCTTGCACATCACTTGCCTTTCATGTCACTATCCACCTATGGGCTCATTGTTGTGTGTTACTATACGGAACTGCTAGTGTATCCAGTATGATACTATAGTCTGAGCAAAATGTGGTTCTTCAATTACAATGCAAGCCACGCACTATACACGAGCCTACAAAATCGGAAAAACTTCAAATCAGCAATGCAAATTTCTATATAATGCCTTAGCTTTGGGAAATTTCTCTACACTTATGAATTTTTCTCTGCTTTATTACAGTAGAACTTAAAGTTCTGTTCATAGAGCTAGTTCTTTTTCTATAGTTTGTTGAGCTCTATATTATAAGGCTTCCATGGCTGGTCTCAAGTTCAAGGTGAGGAGGCAGGAAGCCGTCCTGGTGGCTCCTCCTTTGCCTACTCCCAGGGAGCTTCTCTATCTTTCCAACATTGATGATCAAGGGGGGCTGAGATTTCACGTCCCTATCGTTCAGTTTTATATGCATAACTCGGTGAAAGAGAACCAAGATCCTGCTAAAGTTATCAGAGAAGCACTGGGAAAGGTTCTGGTGCATTACTATCCTTTTGCTGGAAGGCTCAGAGAGGCAGCCGCTGGGAAACTGGCGGTGGACTGTACAGGCGAAGGAGTTCTGTTTGTGGAAGCAGATGCGGATGTTGCTCTGTCTGAGTTTGGAGATCTTCAACTGCCGATTACCGGTTTCGATGACCTGCTGCACCACATTCTCACCCCGCAGACTGTCATCAACTCTCCCCTTCTTTTCATTCAGGTTTGTAAATCTTGTTTTTTCTTTTTTATCAGATTCTGGTTCTGTGCTATGGTGAGTAGGTCTGTTGATTCATGTGAAATTATTGAGGTACTTCCATTCATTTTATTTTTATTTATTTGTGCAGAAAAGCCTCTACGTGAGAAATCCATATAAATCTTTTAGAATTTGGTCAGCGCGGTTTTAGGTTTTTGGATAAAATTGTGTAGCTTTTACGTGTTTGCAGGTAACGCGTTTGAAATGTAAAGGCTTTATATTCGCCGTGCTGTTCAACCACAGCATGACAGACGCGATGGGACTGACCCAGTTCATGACAGTTCTGGGCGAAATAGCCATGGGAGCAAGCGCCCCGTCAATTCCTCCGGTATGGGAACGTGAAACCCTAAAACCTCGCTCGAAACCCTCAATAAGCTTCCCTCACTATGAATACGATCAAGTCCCGGGACAGATCATGCCTGTAAACGACATGACCCACGCTTCCTTCTTCTTCGGCCCCAAGGAAATCGCGTCCCTCAAAAGACAAGTGCCCGGGGAAACCACGACCTTCGAATTATTATCAGGGTACCTGTGGCGTCTGAGAACCAGAGCTCTCAACATGGCAACAGAACAGGAGGTACGGTTCATATTCCCATTATACGCCCGCTCCATATTCAAACCGCCGCTTCCGCGCGGTTATTACGGCAACTCAAGTGGCTTTGCCTGCCCAAAGACCACAGCCGGAGTGCTGGTGAAGGAACCGTTGTCCTACGCAGTGGAGTTAATTAAGAGGGCCAAAACAGCCGTTAATGATGAATACATGCGGTCGGTGATAGACCTGATGGAGATCAAGGGCCGGCCGCATTATACTCTAGTAGGGAGTTATGTGGTTGTTGATGTGACCAAGATTAGGTTTGGAGATGTGGATTTTGGGTGGGGCAAGCCGGTCTATGGCGGGCCTGCCAAAGGTGAGGCAGTAGTTGTGTCAGGTGTCTCTAGCTTTTTCGTTCCTCGTCGAAACAATGATGGAATTGAAGGAATATCGGTTCCTGTTTGTTTGCCCTATAAAGCCATGCAAAAGTTTCAGCTAGAAATGGCTCAGGGCATGGACCAAGAAGCTCCTCCTATTACAAAATCCTCCCTGTGAGGATCTATTAGTCATTATTTTAAGGAGAGGTTTTTATATGATACATTATATATTTTTAAAAAAAAAGAAAGCTAGATCACTAATTTCTCAAAAAAATAAGTAGCACACAACTACACTAGGCTATTAGATTAGGAAAAAGTAGTAGTTAAGACAATCATTGAGTGAAATAGTATATGTTGATAGTTAGGGTGGACTGATTGGAGCTAGAGCCTTGATTAGTTGGGGTTAGTGGACCCATCTCCCATATAGATAGAGGGGAGGGCACCACTAGTTTGGTTTCAAATTTAAATGGAGGTTCTCTCTTTTAATTCAAATTTTATTTTGAGTGGATGAAGTTAATATTTTTATAATTAATTTGTTTTTCAGATTGAATTGGTGACAATTGGTGGTTTCATTATGTTTTTGGAGAGGAGAAAAATGTATAATTTTCATCTTTTTCATTCTTGCTTTGCCTTTATCTTTGGTATTGTCTTGAATATATAGTTTTAGCATACAATTTGTCTTGTTTTGTGCATAATTTGGCTTTGAATCTAATACTTTCCCCCTATTATCAGTACATTATCCTTATTATTCAATTAATATAATCTCTTAAGACTTTCTCCTAATTGGATAGAATCAAAGGCACAATCAAGTTCAAGTGGACATAATTATGAGTGTGATCATGGCCCATAGACCCAATCATGCACATGATCTTGTTGCTTTCCAAAAAATGAATTTAGTATTTTCAAAGCTAATAATTTCAAATTTTGATCATTACATTTCTAGCTTGCATGTCAGAACTTTTGAATCAAGTATGTAAGGTCATGTACTTAAAGAAAATCCCTAGGTCATTATTGCATAATAAAGAGGTACATAAAAGAGAATTCTAAAGAGAAAGGGTCATTATTATTTGGTTACATTAGCAATACATGAACAAATACTAATTATTTTGACACTTGGCTTTCCTTGTCTATTGCAAATAATATCCAATGCACTTTTATGCTATGTGTGCTTAAATATGTGATATACATCAATGATATCAGTGATGGGTCTCTATAGGATGCTCCAACATATTTACATGTCAAGTATGTAGTTGGGAAACATAAAGATACATTCAAATACTTTGAGATGATGTCAAACAACTAGTACTAATACTACTACTAATAATAATAGATCACTTTCCCTTTGAATTATGCTTCATGGGGTTCAAGATCTCAAATTGTTTCAATGGAAGTAGATGCATAGAGTTTAACAACTAGAGAAAATAATATTGCAATGGTTGGTTGGAAGAAGCAATATGAAAGCCTAGTCAATGATATAAAGATTCACACTTTTGTTTTGAATCCCCTAATCAACCATCAAAATATTATTTTCTTGGTCATTAAAAATCATGATTCCCCTCTCACCAAAATAATAAGAAATACAATTTGAAGCATAAGCAATATTATCATTAGTATTAACTAATTACTACTAATTGTTGTTATCTAAGAGGCAATCAAATTTTCATCTTTCTATATCTAGAATTTGAGTTGTAAAGATGTTGGAAGACCAACTAAATACCTATAACTAATCACAATGACCATATAGTTTAAGTTTAATAATAAAAGCACAAAGATCATTAAAGTACACCTCATATTATTTGTATTGAGAAAGGAAAACCAAATGTCTAAGTAAACATGCTTCTCTATCTTTATGTCGATGACATAGAGGAGGTTTTTAATCAATTTCAATGTGGAATCCTATCAAAAACTCTAATAAAAAATAATTTAGATACTCCATTGAAGCAAAAAAATTGATATTTCCCTACAGTCAAACCCACCTTGTTAAGATTTCTTCAAATTTAGTTATAGGTATGTTAATTGAGCTTGTTTTCTCTATCTCCAAATTTGAGGCTACAATTTCTACCGTGATGCACTTTCAATCAACTATGTTGACACCCTTTGAACATATTCATATTAATAGCAATCAATGACACTTTACACCTAAAAATGTATGTAAATAGAAGTAAAATGTAGCTTGGCCAAATTTGCAAGATCCACATCGTTGTATGTTTGATGTTCCTACAAAAAATGGTGTCACCAACTCTCTTTTCATGCACTTGTCTCACCACTCTCAAAATCCATAACTTCATGCTCACCCATTTCCTATATCATTTTGTTGGATTCAACTACATTAATATTGCAGTTTTTAAGAAGACCGATTAATAGATGATCAATTGCTTTGTACCATTTCATAATGCCTTCTTTAGGAAGAATAAGGAACAAATATGCATGTTAAATATCCTAAACCAACACCCTAGGATATCTAATCAAACAAAATTTTTAAATAACAACAAAAACTCAAATGCTACAATAACATGTCACACTTGCACAACATTATGTACATGTGTTGTATGAAGCACAACAACAAAAGGGAACTAAGCACATGAATTAATTCACCATTGCTACAAGAAAGGTGGCACCAATGAAATACTTATAAATTGCAAGATGAAACCACCACAATGAATCTACAAGAGGCTAACAACACACCCAAATAATGATTCAGTACTAACCCACAATCATGTTCTCTAATAACACCAAAAAAGGCGAGGATGAGAGAATCATCAACCTCAAGTACACACCAAGACACTCTAACAACTCAAAAAAACACCATGAAAACCCACATAGATAGAGCTAACATCATTCTAATAGATGAAACAACCATCAATATCTGAAACAAGGAGTAGGATGAGGGTAATAATCACATTCAATCCACTCAACAACCCACTTAAGAAACAAATAAACACAAGGGAAAAAATTCACAATATTTTTCCTTATTAGGAGGTACAAGCCCTCCACCAACTAGAATGATGACAAGTCACTTGGATAATCATTGAAAACTTTCCCAATACAAAGAGGTGTCATAACACTTAGATTTTGAAACTTTTCTCCAAGATGACAACATGGGAAGAATTGCTAAGCCAAGGGGAACAAATTTGGTATTCAAATTTTCCTCAAAAATAGCTAAAAGACCCAACAAACAATCAAATGATGGAAATACAGCACTAGAGGATGCTAATGCCCAAAGAGGAAACTAGCACCCAAGGTAGGACACTTTCACAAGTACACCGATGTATAGGATTGTGTTGAACACACCTGGATACAAAGAAGTGGGGGAGTGAATCAGTATCTTCAAAACTTAAACCCTTCAGTACAATACAAATTCAAAGTTTTAACAATATCAACAACCCTTAACTAGATCAACAACTCTTAATCAATTCAACAACAACAAAAGATACAAAAATGAACATAGACGCACAAGATAACACCAGATATATGTGGAAAACCCAAGGAGTGAAGAACCGTGGTAAAAAATATCACAATATATGAAGCTCACAACTTACAAAATAAAAAATAAAAAAGGGCTCATTTCATAAGGAAGCGCATTGCTTCGTGAAGGACTTGTAGGCTAAGGCGCACAACCTTAGGGTAATATACAAAGGAAATAATGATTATATACAATATTTCGTTTAAGATATTTTAAGAATATATAATTAAGTTATGTAAAACTAGGGTTTCCACTATATCCACTCTCAAATTTGCAAAGCAACTAATTTGTAAATCACAATAAAAAATTAAAATTATTTAGATTTTTTTGGATGATTTATTACAATATTATATTTTTCTCATAATGGTAAGTCCTGCAAAAAGAGGTAAATGATGTTTTCATGCGTAGAAAATATCCAAGAAATGAGGATGTAGAAATTGAGGAGATTGTTTATATAATTTATAAATGAACAATTTAAAAAAAAAACCAATAAGAGCAAGGATGAAATCTTATAAATTATGACAAAATTTATGTAAGGGTTGGCTAAGACAAATGTGATTGAGAAGATTATGGAGAATTTTTCATGGTCAATGTCATAGAGAATCCAAATATACAAGGAAAACAACCTAGATTGGGAGGAAGAGGAGTATCCTAAGGGGAAGGGTGCCTTTAGGTTTGAGTCAAACTTGAATATGAACCATCATTCTTTGACTAGGTAATTGACACTAAAATTGGATACGCGTAATTTTGATAGAAAAGATCTTGCTAATTGGCTCTATCAATGAAGCAACTTATTTACATTCATCATGTTCCTTTTCAATAGAAAGTGGAAATGTCTTCCTATACTTGGAACCTAACTAGTTCATTTGGTATCATTGGTTATGTGAAGAAAAGAAAAGGAATGGATGATTTATCATTAGGTCTATTTTCCGAAATGAACTCACTACTCATTACAGTGACAATCTTATGGATAGCTAATTTAGCGAGATTATCCAATTAAGGAAAATCGGTATGGTCAAAGATTATATTCACAATTCAGTACTTTGTTTTTAAGAGTGAAAAATATGATAGAGGAAAGTTTGTTGAAATTTTTCCTTAGGGGATTAAAGGATCTCACCAAACATGAGGTATGTGTGTTTCATCCAAACTCTATTTTCCAATCAATGATTATGGAAAGGAAAGTAGAGGAAAAAATTATGGTTAATAAAATGAAATATTTTTAAAAAATTAGAGCTAAAGGCACCAATACATAGTTGCTTCCTCATCCTACTAGATTGATGCCACAAAAAAATGAAGAGAAGAGAGTAAAGGGTTATGATTCAACTATGATATAAAATATATCCAAGTAAATTTAAGGGAATTGAAAAGAAGTTATATATTGAAGGGTCGAGTGAGGAAGAAGAGGAGGAACCAATATTAGAGGATGGAAATTCTTTAGAAGAGGAATCACAATTACCCCAAAAAATCATTTATTTTATACACTCTTGGGTTTTAACACCCCATAAACTATCAGGGTAGTGGGTTTCTTAAAAAAGATTAATAATAATGATAAACTTGGGAATAACTCATAACTTCATCAACAAAAAGTTTACTAGTCTAAATTATTTTATACATTCATCTCTACTATTTCATCTCCTAATTACAAATGAGGGTAATTTTAGTTGTTTTAGAAAATGGCATAGAATTAAATTATCCAATGAAATTATCATCTTGATTGCCCAATAGTTTCTATCCACATGTGTAGTAGATATTATTTTAGGAGTACAATGGCTTACTTCTTTGGGAACATTTGAGATGAACTTATAGGAAATATTCATGAACTTTCACTTAGATGGAAGGAAAATATAACTGAGAGGGTTGTGTGAAAATTATTTGGACATGTGGTAAACTCTTACCAAATGTAAATGTTTTTTTTTTTAAAGGGTTAGATGGTTTTTTAACCCAATTTTTCATTAGAAGCATTTTAATCAAAGGTTTCTACACCACTAGATCTACAAGAAGTTATATATGCACATCAATAATTTTTTGGGGGGGTCCCAAAATTATTTATCCTAAAAGAGATCAAAAGTTAGGAATTCAAATAATACCAAGGAGCCAACCACCCAACCATAGGCCCTACTAGTATCCAAATGTACAAGAAAGTGAGATAATGAATATAGTTCATGAGATGCTAGAGGAAAGTATTATCAAGAATAGTCAGAGTGCTTACTCCTCTCCAATGGTAATGGTGCACAAGAAGGATTAAAATTAGAGGATGTCTTCTAATTATAATGAGCTAAAAAAGTACACCATAAAATACCATTTTCTAATTTGATTAATTGATGAACTTTTTTTTGTAAAACTTAAATTTATGTGATCAATTGAATAATTCAATTAGGTGAAAGTGAAGGGTATTAATGTTTATTCAATTCTCAATTTTTAAAATTTTAGTATTTTGATTAATCACTAATTCAATTTATATTGGCGGAAGATTTGAGGTAATAGGAAAAATATGTACAAATATTAAATCTTCATTTTCTTCTATTCTTTCATTATTTATTTATTTTTGTACTAGGGTTAAATCTTCATCTAGGTTTTTTGTGTACTTATAAAAAACCTTTATTCCTTAGTATCATGTTCTTGTATTGTATGGTAACTTTCATGATAAATGTTATGTGCATGTCCCTTCCTCCTATCAAATTTTTTTTTTGGATATGAGGAAGTTTATTTCTAAATTTTTGTTTTCCTCCTTATCATAATATTGGTTCAATAATTTAGAAATTATATTTACAAGATTATCATCTCTCTCATTTTCTTCTCTTATTTGTACCTTAACTTATTCTCTATGATCTATCTTTGTTTATTTGAAAATTATTTTACTACTTGTGCCTAAGACTTGGCTTGTCAATTTGATCTTCTATCTAATTGCATTTTTCCTTCATGTTTTGATTGTAGGATAGATCTCTTTTTATTAATAGTGAATATCTTTTGTCTAGAGTATTTAATTTAATTTCCTCTACTAATTTAAGTGGCCAAGATCTTATTATACCATGATTAGCTCATGGAGCCCGTTTTCCAGAATATTTTACAAGTTATTTACTTTATCATTAATTTTTTTATCTTTTTATAGTTTCTAGTTGGATTTTTTTAATTTCATTCATCTTTTATTCCTCATGTTATCCCCATTTGTCATGCCCATAATTTTTCACTAAAAAAAACAACCAATTTTTATTTCTTTATTTTTTTAAAACATTAAGGTATGTTTTGAAAAGAAGGCTACATTACAATAACTTAAGTCAGTTAATTATGAGTACTCAAGTTCTTAGCATCCCTTTTAAACCAACCCTAGAATATTCCTACTTGCACATAATTACAATCAAGACGATTCAGTTTTATCCTTCATTTCAACATTAACATTATTATTGCTCTAATGTTGCCACCAACATCCAAGGATGGTGATGGAACACCTTGTGGTTTACTCTCAAGTTACTCATTGATCATGCTATTTGTAATTTGCAAATTTGAGAACCTTCTCAATGTAAGAAATAAGTAGTGACCTTTTTTAAACCAACATTGCTAAACTTTGGTTGACGTTTGTGACACTATGATAATATTATTACTTAATAACAACCAATTCAATAGTCCAACCTTGGTGACCAAAAATATGGTATTATTATTAAGTGCAATAAGACCACTAACATTTTATTTTATTTTTTCATTATGATAAGATAACATTTAAACTATTACACTTTCAACATAACTACAACCTTGCAATTATTTTGGTATACTCCTATATTAATTTAATATCAAATTTTAGGATGCTAATCTTAATATCAAAATCCTATGATAATATTAATAACAAAACTCGTGCAATTGATACCATAAATAGTATAATCCTTATTTATTTTCTTATTAATATTAACCATACCATATGATAAAAAAATTCTCAAAACACTATATCCTAATTTATTTTGATACATTATTGTTTATTATGAATATTAACAATTCTAATTATTAATTATTTATAAAAAAAATGTCATTATCTTAATCAATAACAAAATATACTATTTTCTTAATTCGCTAAATCTTATGTCAAATAATAATAATTATACTATTTATCATATAATTATATTTATTATAAATATAAACACAATATATAACAAATATTTATTTAAACCTCATATAAAAAATTTATATATATAATATTTATATCCCATAATGAAATAACACCAAATTTTATCATATATAAAATATAAATTAAGTAGTATTGTTTCTCACCTTTACTCCATAGGAAAGAAAGAGAAAAACATTTATAAATATCTTATTTTAAGTTATAATTTAACTAATCCAAGTTACTTCTCTTTTTCTTATGTAGGAGGAATCACTTCTTTTAAATGGAAAGTAAAAGAATTTTTTTAAATATGGTGGTAAGAATAGATGATAAGAGATAAATTATATCATGACCTAAAAACATTTCTGAATCTCTAAATTGTAGTGAGGAATATATAGTGATAGAAGAAGTGCAATGAAGTAAGAAGTAATTTTTTTCTGTGTATTTGAAAATTTGAAATAATGGCAGTGTCAAAAATAGGAAACGATCTAATTGATGCCTAATGACTAATTATTATTATTTTCTTTTTTATTACCACTCCTCTCCAAAACACTGACAATGCCCAATGTATATTGTCATGCTTGAAATTAAGGTTATATGACATCTGATTTGCTTGCTTTTACTGGAAGTAATTCTATGTTTTTTTTTAAGAGATTCTTTTCCTTAATTGAATTTCAAATTTCAAAAATATTTATTTATGTCGCATTTATATATATTAGTTACGAATTGTAAAAAATATGTTGAATTCATAATCATGAGATTGAGAGTTTGTGAGTACATGAAGAGGGCTCCTTTCATTGTGCCCGATGCCACAAATAGCTCAAGATTCACACATCTATTGAATGAGTACACTTCCCTTTTAAAAATAATATATTTAATTACCCTACTTAATCAATGTACAAGTGTGGGACTTTCACCAACTGTTCCCATTCACTATTGTTGTGTTCAAGGTAGATGGAGGCCTATGGTGATCCAGTCAATCACTAGATGGGGTGATGGTTCTTCCATGAACCTTGAGGAAAATATTGGAAAGAAAAACCATTTTCAGATTTCAAGAGCATTTATTAGGTTACAAAATCGTATGCCAAGGGAAGAGGCACTTGCCTTGCGCCTACCATTCTCATCTAACATTTGACATCAACTTTATTTTTGATTGAAATACTCATGAGAAGACTATGATTACCCTATCTCAATCTCAACATTGAATGACTTAAGAATAGATACAGGTTACATCCTACGTCAATTTTTAGATTGTGTATCTAATACATGGAAGTGGCATTTAAATTTCTCGTTCTTCCAACAACTGTCAAGAGATCTCTATAGCCAGTGAAGTTTGACTAATATCAACGTCCCAAAAAAAAAAAAATATTGATACTTCCAATACATTTAATCAAGAATTAAATTCTATCTCTTGATTTAGTTGGCCCATCTACCCCTTACCATATCTCCAAAGGCATCATGGAGAAAATGCTCAATATTTACTTGTGAATGAATGGGCTTGCATTAACCATTGTTTTCTCTATCATGAGTGATGAATGTTCTATTTTTCCATGTGGGTGATTTGGTGTTTTTGTGTGAATTCACCGACTTCTTCATAGTATTTATTTTGTATGCTTATAACCCAATTCATTTCAATGTCTCTTTTGTCTTTCTTATGAATTTCTCATTTTCTTGGTGGTGATTTTATTTTGATGTGGAGGAGGTGTTGTTATTACTGAATGGCTTTGCATATTTGTGTGAGCTTTTCATTTATATTTGTGTGAAACTCTATCTACCCAACATACCCATTGTTTCCATATCCCATAATCACCAAACTCCATGAAATAATATCTCTTCAAGGCATTCTATTGATCAGTTTGCATACCTTGCCTAGTCAGCCACTTTTGGAGCTCATTTCTACAGAGCTTCACTATCTACAATATTTGCTAACAAACCTATCATCCACATATTCTATTAACTATCATTGTGAAGTTCCCATTTGGGCATGGGTACAATGCAAGGTTGCTAAAATTTGCATTTCACCTGCAACTAGAGATGTCTTCACTATATATATATGTTTGTTATTATTTATTTTATTTTATTTTGTCTCAAGGCCTCCTAGAACTGTTGTATCCATAGTGATGGTTTTCTCTATCTATCATGTAGTTAATTGGTTGCAATGTAGGCATAGGGAAAACTATCATTGTAACACATGATTCAGGATCACATATTGTATTGAATAAGCATAACACACAACTATTTATTATTTTAAGCAAAGTCTACTATCCTCTTTAAAAATTAAAAAGAAACACTTATATACATAAAATTTTCTAGTTGACCCACACAATAGAAATGAGTTCTTTTACACCATACACAGCTTCTAATGACATATTTTTTGTACTTCCATAAACATAGCTATTTTCATCTCACTCATGAGGAAATTACAACACTTCTAATTAACTAAAAGGGCTCCAAAGATTCATTCTTTTTTTTTAATCAATAACTTAATTGATAAATTGAAAGAAACACAATTAGATCTGCACAATATGTTCTCTTCTCTTCTTTCAAATAACAACTACTTTTTCCTATTCAACAAGATCATATATACATATATTTTAATCTCAACTCATTACAACAACTCCTAGAAATTAACCAAATAATAAACCTATCCATAAGGGCTTGCTCTCCACCCTACCATAATGGCATCATGGAGCCTCGTAGGATCTAACCATACCCTCGAGCAAGGAATTTTTTTAGCTTCACAATGATAAATGGAGTAATTTCTCATTTTTACAAGGGATAAACTAACATAGCACACATTTCATGCATCTATGTTTTCTACTTTCTACTTTCAACCAAGATCTATACACTATGTCAACTTCATACAACCATTAAACAAGGGCAAAAGAAAATAAGAACTTATCTCCTTTCTTGTAGATGAAGGGATTGAAATATTTTATCCATCCTTCCTCTCCAAGCCAAGCCGCCTTGATTTCTATCTTCCCAAAGAGGTTTAATCCTCTTCCCTTCTCATTCTTTCTACCATCTCCACTTAAGTTCTCCAAGAGGAGAAGTGGGTGACACCCCACTCTTCCTTCCTCTCTAATATATATAGGAGTTTCAACTTGCAATCTTTGAATGGGGAGGTGTGAAGTGTACCTCCTTCCATCAATGAAGACATTTCCTCATTAAAGAGGGGAACATGCACTTGGCCAACCCCTCAATCTTTTCACCCCTATCCTTTCCTTAAAATTCGTCACTCCTCATTATGGGGGCTTTCCAGGAGTCAAATCTTGTCCTTGGAGACTTATTGCATGCTACTTGACCCCTAACACCATGATATAGACCCTATGGGGTTTATTTTTTCATGCTAACTAAGTAAATTTGACCAACAACCCTCTTTAAAGACCCTCTTAATGATCCATCCGAGTTTCATACTTGGATAAGGGTTCCTAACCCCTAACCCCACTTACACCCACATAACACCTAATATAATATCCTTTTAATATCAACCCTTACTATATTAATTTTCCACATTGACTTTATTTATTTCTAAGCCCCAAAAAGGTTCAAATTCATATCCACAATAAGATGTCTTTATATTTTCTCTCAATGGTTTCCCCTTCTCATACTCACACCCTTATTTTCCTACACATTGCCAATGCAATAGTAAGAAGCAATCATGTACAAAATTAATTCATAACCTTAATATACTAAGATTTATTTATGCAACAATTCCATTTTAATTTCAATTCGCATTCCATAATTTATGAGTTCCTAACACCTTCATGTTAGTGATAATTAAATAAAATGTTAGAGTGAAATGTAAGAAGGTTGTTACACAATCACACTATTTATCATCTATAATACATCTTACCATCTATTTAGGGAAACAAGAAATAAATTAGGGTTTTACAAATCACATGTGACACAAGTTCTTACACCATTCCTCATGTTATCCCTTTGATTTTATATATTCAAGCCTCTTTTTTATAACCATTAGTTCATTTATACATAGTCTTGGTGGTCAAAATATAGGTGTTGACATGGGGCTATAAAGTTCTTGCTTTCTTGGATTTCTTCCTCACTTTATCCTTTGTTTTCTTAGGATATTTCATCCTTATTATTATTGATATATTATTTACCATTCATCCTTATTTTCCATTATTTTGGTCCTCCAAGGCCAATCCAAGATTCTTGTATGCATTCTCACTCTCTTGTTAGATTCAAAGGAGGTTTTTTCTCATTTTTCTTTACCCTTGCTTCATCTTGAAGAAATGTACTCAAAATTTCCTTTCCCTTTTATTTTCCATGTGTTTTTTTCCCTACCTATGTTTGCTTCATTTTGGTTGTTGTTGCTTCTTGAAAGGAAGCAATTGTTAGTGTATGTGACATTGTAGTGCCACCATTAGGATATCTACTAATCATGTAGGTTAGTATTTGATGTCTAGAATTTCATGATCTAGACCATTTGAAGCACAACATAGTAGCATGGATCCTTTTATAGCAATAAGCATCCCTACACCCACACAACTTGACAGACTTACAAGAGATATGGCACGTAGGACTTTGCATTATTTAGCCGAGGACCTCTTGGAGGCATATTCCTTCATCACATTGGACTATGGGATTAGTACAGAGAAGGTTAGAGATCATTTGGAAGATGGAGTTCATTCATATCTAGGATCCCATAAAGGTATGTTTAGAATCATCATGGAAAAAATAGGCCCTTAAGTGGCAAAAAATTTAGAAAGATTAGAGTTAGGCAACTAGACGTAAAAATTTAAATAAGCTATCTACATTATTTCAAAAACATGTAAGAATAGAACTTCTAGAAAAGTGAATGTAGTTTCTAAACTACTAGGTTTATTTAAAAATAATCATAATCTATTTGGTGAAAATTTGAAATTTCAATGTAGTAGTACTTAAATTTCAGGGTAAAAATAAGTAGGTGTCTATCTGACCACCCTAACCACAATAAAATGATAATATTTTTGGATAAGATTTTAGATATTAGAGGACTTATGTCCTAATGTGATACATATTTTTTTGTAATTTTATTTTGAGTAAATAATTAATTATGATTTTTTTATGACAACTTTTTTAAAATATAAAAACTCATATGTTTGACCACCTTAACTTGGTCCAAAATTCATGAAATTCAATTTCATTTTTTTAATCCTATAGTATGCAAAGCATTGAATGTCACACATGTTTCAAATTCAAAAAATGTGATACTGTTTGAAAGCTATAGATGTTTTACAATTAGCCTATCAATCAGGACTTTAGTCATAATTCAAATAGAAAATGAATAATAATTATTTATTAAATTCAAAGTAAAGAATAATTTATATTGGTGGAAAGCTAAGAATATCCCTTAAAAACCCTTTTTGTCTCATCAATTTTGGGTAGAGAAAAATTTGTTAGCCACATGCCCCACACATACCCATCATATCACCACTTTTTGGCCCATCATGATCCTACACATACCCATCGCTCTCAGCCCAACACTAGTTGACATTGTGATCTACCTATAGATCTTTCAGCTACTACATAGACTATAGGTTTTATTGAGAGGTTGATTGGTCCTAGTTTGTCATTGCCAATGCCATCTCAGCTGCATAGTCCCCTTCACTCATCATTTATGGCACGATATATGATAGATCAGATCGATGTAGATGTTGACTCATCACTTGAACATTTGGTTGATTTGGTGGAGACGACCATTGTAGAGGATGTAGATCATTCGATATTAGATGATGTGCATGTATGCTTGCATGTGCATGTTTCAATTCTTTTTTTAATTAATTTTAAATTTTAGTTTTAACTAGATATTCATGTATTGATATATATGTATATATATTATACGTGGAAATACTTCATATTACACCTAACCTTGGTCCAAATCTTGTACATCAGTGTGGCTTTGTGAATGATTCTACTGCTAGTGGAAATGTGAGTTTTAAATTGTTATATATACAAGTGTATATGTACATGCATATGTATGCATAGATCTATATAGATATTTGAAAATACAAGTACATTCTTAAATAACTTTCATAAAATTTATTTAATATATTATATGTATTTAACACATTGTGTACAAAATTTTATCTGCAGGGCTTGGCACATCCATTAGAGCAGGGTTCTCATTCAGATGGTCATTCGATTAGGAGTCAATATTCATATTAGGCCCTGTCCTAGATTTATGATCTTTATTGCATGTATTTTCTTATATGATGATCTTTAGTAGTTGATATTTGATGATCTCTAGAACTTACATTTTCTTATATGATATACATACATTTGCTTATTTGATGACCTCTTTGCTTATAACAAGTTTATGTTTATACATTGAATCTATCTACATGTATGTATATGTTTTCTTATGTTTAAATGTTTATATGATATACATACATTTGCTTATATTCAATACACATACATTTTCTTATTTGATGATCTCTAACTTGCATTTTCTTATGTGATATACATTTGATCTCTAGTAGAATTTTAGGAGAATACTATTTCATTTTAGCCAATAATCAATAATGCACATTGCAATAAGTTTTTTTGACGTTGAACCCACAAAAAAACCATCAAAATGGTCCCAACTCTTATTATAGAATCCCCTAGATTTGTGAAAATTTATGTTAGTTCATTTGATCACAACATCCTATTTGATCCTATATTCCCAAAGATAAGGAAATGAATGCCACTTTATAATTAAGTTCATTCGTGTTGATCACAATAAATATTTTGCACACACACCCCTTGAATTTTATAGGAAGGAGTGAAAAATTATAAAATAAATGACTCCCAAGAAAGTAAAGTAATGATACTTTATAAATGATTGTATTTACAAGCTGCCTATTTATTAATGCACATGTTCCTCTAGTTTTAAAATTTGATAAAAATGATGAAATTAAAACATTGATACCAAATAAGAACAAATAAAGTGCATCACCTTGTGGTACACAAAACTCCTATTTTTTAAAAATGACTTAAGAAACATGAACCATTGAGGACTAGAGAAAAAAATATAATTTTAGAAGGAACCCTAAGATGGAAAAAATTGGAGATTAATGGGATGAATTTAGATAAGTGATGGAAGTGGAAAAATTAAAAAAAATATATGAAGACCTTTTTTCTAGAATATTTATTAACCTAAAAGGTATAAAAGAAGAGGTAGGAACATTCCTGTTTTAATTATATCATCCTTCAAAAAATTTCCCTCTTTATTAAATTTTATGCTAAATTATTTCATCTTAATCTACACCATGATTTAACATGACTACATTTTCCTACAACCATATAAAATTATAGATTTTTAATTCAACATAGGAAAGGAAAATTTTATTCTTTTAAACACTAAGAAAATTCAATTCAAATTATACATCTATGTGCTCAAATCATTGTTCTACCCTCTCTACATCTCCTACAAATTAAAATATCTCAACTATTGATTTAGAACCATCAAGGTGTGTGTTTTAAACTAGAATGACCATGAAATTTTTTCTCTACTATATATTGGGTTTTTCCCTTACTCTACAATGAGCATAACTTATTTAAGAGACACTTTATTAAGAACTATGTTATCTCATTGGTTGAGATAATATTTTACCTTTGGTATTAAGCTTGAGGAATCTTAAATTTATATCCATGCTTATGGTTTTCTTTGGGAAAATATTATATTTTTGACAAGGAACATAATTCTAAAATTTCTCTATGTTGCATACCTATACATTAAATAACAACAAACTCCACAATGAAATAAATTGTTTGATTACCACTTAATTCATTTAAACTAGGATAGTTATTCCATACACTATAGAATGGATTTTAATTTTAATTTTTTCCACATATGCATATAAATACAAGCTTATTTTTTATTATTCCATATCAAATTGCAAGATTAATTCACATTTATATCACTTGGAGTGTAGATTTTGGAGAAGAGGTTTTTAAACATTTATCAAGGAGGAAAATACTAGAGAAGATAACTTTTCATTTTTATCAATTAAGGAAAAATTTGGAGGAGAATTTTCATAAGTTGGTAAAGGATTTGTTTTGAGTCATCTTTAACTTGAAGAAGAAAGTGGTACAAAAAAGAAAAATAAAAGTTCTTTTCAACAAAAATTGTCGAAAGAAGAAGAACAAAAGAGGCATGAAAAAAACTTGGAAAATTATCATAGAAAGAAACAAGGTACATGCTTGTTTCTTCTCTCTCTCTCTCTCTCAAGTGTGTGTTTAGGACTTTTATTAACACCTTAATTTTTTTTCCTTATAAATATATTTCCAATTATAAAAACCATGTTAGATTTAATTTGGAAACTTTAATACTAAAACATAGACATCCTGCATAGTCATTATCTAAATTCCATATCATTTATTTCCAATTAATTTTGTTCCATGCAATTCTTAAGTTCAGGAATCTTTGATTTTATTTATTTCAAATCCACTTAAATAGCTCATAGTCTCTGACTTTCTTTTCTTTCATGTAAGTTCAAACAACAAGTAGGAAATTATCAAGCTGAAGTTGAGCCAAATCTCGATATTGGATCAAATGAATCTACTAAAGAACATGTGGACCTTGAAGATAGGGAGGAGACATAATTTCAAACAATGCATGTTGGAGAGGGGTCATGATCATTTCCTTCTATTGGTATGGATGAGCATGTAAAACTAGTTGAAACTTCTCTCACTTATAACATCTTCCCTTATCAATTTTTTTGCTTGCATACATAAACTCCACTTATATAGCATCATCTCTCAATTTATTTGAAAAATATGTTGACCTGTAGAAAGGGATCGACAAGCAAGAATTTCTCATATTGAAATTGAGCCAAATCTAGGTATTGGATCAAATGAATTCATTGAAGAACACATGGACCTTGAAGATAGGGAAGAGGCCCAAGTTCAAACAATGCATGTTGGAGAGGGGTCAAGATAATTTCCTTCTATTGGTATGGATGAGCATATAAAACTAGTTGAAAAAGTGAGCAAACAAACTTCTTATAGAAATTCAGATCATTTACTTGAAATGGATATGAGAAACTGAAATGTTATGCCAACTAACCTACAAATAAGAGTAAGAGGTCAATGACTAAATATATAAATGGAATAATCAATGATCATTTCAATCATCTTGAAACTCTTGAAAAACATAATTTTTATCACGTTTACTTCTTCGTAATTAGCTAAAAGAGTCATTACAATTGTTGGGTGTACATTTGACATCTAATAAGAAAAAAAATGGCATTACAAAAGGATATTTTTCAAACTTTTAAAAAGGGTTTATATTCCATTGGGAAAGGATCTTGATTAGTGGATAAGACCACTACAAGAAGGGTGATGTTGACATCTATTATAAATTAAAATATATAGCAAGAGAAAGAAAAATATCTGCACTTTTAGCTAAAACTAGTTATAGTAGAACCACACTAATAAAATATGAGAAAAAGAGAAAGGTTTTGGATGGGATTTTAGAAGGAAACTAGGCAATTATGTATAGAGCTCCCCATTTTGATAGGATTGAAGATTTTGTTAGGAACTTGATCTCAAGCTTTTGGCATGATCAAACTCGTCCATCATCAAATACTAGAGATGTTATGAGACAAATAATTGGCCTAGTATTTATGAAAATCATATTAAACATTGGCTAGACATAACACAACTTGAGATGTATATGAAATTTTGTAATATATATTCTCATATAAAGTTTGGGAAAACAATGTTTGAAAGGTTAAAGCCATATTCTATGAAGATAAACAAGTTTTTTGAAAATTGTTGTCATTATCATATTAAATTTGATCTCTACTATCAAGTGTTTTGAAGGATGAGAGAAGAAAGTTATGGTTTTAAAAATGCACCTCCTAAATAGGTAAGTTTGTTCATAAAGGCTATGTTATGTGATCATGAAAATGGACCTCAAATAATCTGCATAAAAGGAATTTGTGAAACATGTGTAAATTTGGCTAAATTTTCTTCAAGAAATGAAGATACTGACCTAAAAAAGATAGTAAATTTCAAAAGGTACAAGTATGTAAACTTTCAAAAAAAATTTGGGAAAGAATCCACAAGGTTAAACTATG
>VDFB02000015.1:246803312-246818476 GCA_007258455.2 Sequoia sempervirens
CAGAAATAAAATACTCAATATTTTAACTGTGATTTTAAATTCACAAAGGCAGAGAAAAACAACTTTTATTTACTCATAAAAATAATACAGAAAATGTCTTCACTACTTTATTAACAAAAACTTCGAATAGTCAAATTTGGAAAGCTTACTCAACTCAAAAAGCTAAAACAAAAAATCTAAGAGAAACATCCTAAACTATAAAAGAGTCTTTGGGAAACTTTCCCAATTACAACAAAACAAAACTGATTTTTCCTTATTTTAACATCCTCCCTAAAATCTGATTTGTGGGACAACTTTTCATTCCTAAAAGATTCTTCAGTCTCCTAAAATCTTCTTCTTTCAAAGGCTTTGTCAAAATGTCAGCAACTTGATCTTTGGACTTGCAATAAGAATGTTTAATTTCATTATTTTTAACCAATTCCCTGATGAAATGAAACTTGATGTCTATGTGCTTGCGTCTCCCATGAAAGACTGGATTTTTAGAAAGTGCAATAGCTGATTGATTATCACAAAATATAACTGTTTCTTCCATTTGAGGCTGCAACAATGCTTCCAACATTTTTCTTAACCAAACTGTTTGACAACCTGCTGAAGTGGCTGCCACATATTCTACTTCTGCTGAAGACAATGCAACAATGGGTTGTTTCTTTGAGGACCATGAAATTACACCTGAGCCAAGATTAAAAACATACCCAGAAGTACTTTTTCTATCATCTTGATTTCCAGCCCAATCACTATCTGTATAACTAGTTAACTTCAAATCATTCTTCTTTTCATAAAAAATTCCATGATTTGTTGTCCCTTTCACATACCTTAGTATTCTTTTACTTTCTTGTAGATGTGTATCATGTGGATCCTCCATAAATCTGCTTATTAAGCTTACTGCATACATGATATCTGGTCTTGTTGCAGTTAAATACATTAAACTTCCAACCAAACTTTTATACAAAGTAGAATCTAATTTTTTGCTTTCATCCTTTTTGCTCAACTTCATACCCATGGCAATAGGTGTAATTGTTGATTTACTATTTTCCATTTTAAACCTTTTCAAAAAATCATTTGCATACTTTTCTTGTGAAATAAAAATCCCATCACTATTTTTAGTTACTTCAATACAAAGATAATAATGCAAAAAACCAAGATCAGTCATCTCAAATTCACCCTTCATTTCCATTGAAAAATCTCTAAGCATGTTTTCATTATTTCTAGTGTAAAGCAAATCATCAACATAAATGCACACTATCATTACATCTCTTTGCTGATTTTGTTTTAAGAATAAGGTGGGCTCATAAGGGCATTTTTCAAAACCATTTTTCAAAAAATATGATTCAATCCTTTCATACCAAACTCTAGGTGCCTGTTTTAAACCATACAAAGCTTTCTTTAGTTTGAGCACTTTACCTTTTTCACCATTAATCTCATAACCAGGTGGTTGCTCAATGTAAATTTCTTCCTCCAATACACCATTCAAAAATGCTGATTTTACATCCATATGAAAAAGTTTCCAACCCTTTTGAGCTGCAAGAGCTAAAATCATACGAATAGTATCCATTCTAGCAACAGGTGCAAAACTTCATTATAATCAATACCTGATTTTTGTTTGTAGCCCTTCACTACCAACCTGGCCTTGTATTTATTCACTTTACCTTGCTCATTGTACTTTGTTTTATACACCCACTTTACTCCAATTGGCTTCTTATGCTCAAGAAGATCTGCAATTTCCCAAGTTTGATTATTTTCTATGGCTGCAATTTCTTCATTCATAGCTTTAATCCATTTATCATCATTTATAGCTTCTTCAAAAGTAATAGGATCACAATCAGCAAAAAATGCAAAATGACAAGTATCTTCATTTACCTCTGATGTTTTTTGATATATGTTAGACAAGCTCCTTGTTTTCTGCCACCTTTTTGGAGATATAGAGGTGGATGATGAAACATTACCATATGACTAGGTGGAGATGAAGAAGAAATTCTTCTTAATGTTGATTGTTGAATGCTACTACTAGCTCCTATGTTTGGAACTTCATCTTGAATATTAACTTGTTGATATTTCTCTTTCAGATTCCAACTCCACTCCTGATCTTCAATAAACTTTGCATCTCTACTTATCACCAACTTCTTTGTCTCAGGATTGTACAACCTATATGCTTTAGATTCTTCATTGTACCCAACAAAGATACATTTTTCTGCCTTATCATCCAATTTACTTCTAATTTTTTTTCCTTATCATCCAATTTACTTCTAAGTGCATCTGGAACATTAGAATAAGCAATACAACCAAAAATTCTTAGATGATCTACCCGAGGTTTGTATCCTCCCCATGCTTCTTCTGGTGTCATGCCCCAAACTGAATTTGTAGGACATCTATTCAAAATATAACCTGCACAACAAACTGCTTCTGCCCAAAAATCTTTTGGTAAACTCTTAACTTTAAGCATACTCCTTACCATATTTAAAATTGTTCTTTTTTTCCTCTTAGCTACACCATTTTGCTGCGGTGTATACCTTGTTGTTAGCTACCTTTTTATGCCATTTTCAATACAAAAATTATGAAAATCATGAGAAATATACTCTCCACCCCTACCAGTCCTTAAAATTCTGAGAAAGTAACCACTTTGCTTTTCAACTGATTCTTTAAATTCTCTGAATTTCTTGAAAGTATCTAATTTATTTTTTAAGGGATAAACCCAGAGTTTTCTACTATAGTCATCAATAAATGTCAAGAAGTATCTCATACCAGATAATGAAGCAACCTCAATTGGGCCACATAGATCTGAATGAACTAGCTCCAATGGCTCTGAAGCTCTCCAAGAATCCCTTATTGGAAAGGGTTCTTTATGATTCTTTCCAACAATACAACCTTCACATTCTTCATCTGGTTTTTGGATAAGTGGTAAACCTATTACCATGTTCTTTTTATGCAAAAGATTTAGTCCACCAAAATTCAAATGACCAAATCTAAGATGCTATAATCAATGTGTATCTTTTACAAGAGCACTGAAACTTAAATGCATATTGTTTCTGATACTAAGAGAAAACATCCTATTAGTAGTCATGGGTATTTTGGTTATCATCTTGTTTTTACCATCAACAATAATGTATGAGTCCTTTTCAAATTTGACAGTGTGGCCTTTTTGTACAAGTTGACCTACACTTAACAAATTATGCTTTAAAACTGGTACATAAAAAACATCACCAATATATTTTTTCTCACCTTGTTTTGTTGTGATTAATATCCTCCCTTTCCCCATGACTGATGCAATTGTATCATTTCCCATCTTTACTTCAGATTTGATGGACTCATCCAAATTTTGAAACAACTCCTTGTGTCCTGTCATATGATTGTTGCAACCACTATCAACATACCATTTGTCATCATTTACTTCCTCCTTTGTGTTGCATGTTAGCAAAACATATCCTTCTTTCCCTTTACCTTCATTTGCATATTGGGCTTCTTTTTTATTTTCATCTGCAATCTTTTTTCTACATTCAGCTGCAATATGTCCATAATTTTGACAATAATAACATTGAATAGATGATTTATCATACCTCTGAAAACCTCTACCACTTTGCTGAAAATTTTCTCTGCCTCTACCTCTTGCTTGAGTGTAACTACAATTTTCTTCATCACTTCTATTACTTCTTTGACCTATGCCTCTTTGTTGAAAATGTCCTCCTCTTCCTCTTTGTGTTGAAGATGATTTTGGTGCAACTTCTTTTTCTTTCAAAGATAGTTTGCTCTTTAAAGCTTTCTCAAGTGGCTCCTTTGCTAATTTATTTACTCTTTGTTCATGTGTGTATAATGAACCCATAAGGTCATCTATAGATAAAGTGGTTAGATCTTTTGATTGTTCAATAGCTATAACTAGAGGATCATATTTTGTAGGCAAACTTCTTAAAATCTTTTCAACAATTTTTTGATCATTCATAACCTCACCATTTATTTTCATCTAATTAACTATCCCCATTGTGCAAGTAATGTAATCTCCTAAATTCTCAGAATCTGACATTTGTAAAATTTCAAAATCTTTCTAAGCATTTGTAAACGAACTACTCTTACTCTTTCTGTACCTTGAAATGATTGTGCAAGAAGATCCCAGGCTTCTTTTGCTGTTGAAATAGTTGTAACTCTTGGAAGGAGAGTCTCATCAAGACCTTTCACAATAAACAATAATGCTTTCTGATCTTTTTTCGATTATTCTCCAATGAAATTCTTTCATTTTGTGTGAGTGCTGCAATGATGTTGCATCTGTTGGTTCTGAATACCCATTTTGCACAAGGTCCCATAGCTCCTATGATCTAAACAAAATCTTCATTTGAAAACTCCAAAAATCATAATTTTTTCCATTAAATTTAGGAATCTACAACTGTGTACTGTTAGCATTCATTTCCATTTTGAACCAGGCTCTGATACCATATGTTAGAAATAATAAGTCAAATAACAACAAATTCCAATACACTAAAAAAGAACAGAAATAAAATACTCAATATTTTAATTGTGATTTTAAATTCACAGAGGCAAAGAAAAACAACTTTTATTTACTCATTAAAATAATACAACAAATGTCTTCACTGCTTTATTAACAAAACTTCAAATAGTCAAATTTGGAAAGCTTACTCAACTCAAAATGATAAAACAAAAAATCTAAGAGAAATATCCTAAACTATAAAAAAGTCTTTGGCAAACTTTCCCAATTACAACAAAACAAAACTGATTTTTCCTTATTTTAACACTTACTACATTGCATGCGTAGTTCATCAAATAAGAATATAGACTGAGAGTTTCTAGTAGATGACAAAAGCCTAATTCACAATGCCAATAAATAGCTTTCGATACAAATAGAAAAAATCCAAGATTCGAAGGATGAAGGTGCTTGGCCGACATGCATAAGAAGTGCAAAAGCATAAACAAGGCACAAGAACCAGTAGCAAAATACCACCAAGAAATGTGATTGTGCAGAAGGCCAAGATGGCAGGATATGTACAGATTAGACTTGCAAAGATGTGCAAGAACTTTGCAAGAAGAATTTTTGGTTGGGTAAGCAGGTATTTCATTGCCATAGTGGAAGATTAGCAATTGCATAATATTTCCTAAACAGAGGTGAGTACGGTATGATTTCCCTACTACACTTGAACTTCATCTACAAAATTATTACAAGAGTAATTGTTCTGAGACAGAGATGTGAACCAGTCCCATATACAACACAAGAAACAGTTAGCAAACCATTTCTTTGTATAGCAATGAATACCATTATATGACTGGTCTCCATCTCTTATTGGTGTGGAGGCACATATTACCATACACACCAAATCAGGTTGAAATGAATATACAGGAAGATGTTGCTAGCCATGCCAAAAACAGGAATTAATTCTAGCGAATGGAGATCACCAAAATTCACATGAGAGGTGAGGTCAAGTAGTATAAAGATTGAAGAAAGATAGAGGAAATTTAGTGAGATATTGAAGTTGCATCAACGTCGATAGATAAGGGTGCACAGTGAGAAAACATGGATAGGGCATGTGAACTCTTGATAAAAAAAACCCAAGGAGAGTCATCCCAAGGGCCTATAGTGAACGCAAGATAAGTACAAAATGGATTTTAGAATGCAGGTGGTGTTAAATCACAGTGCCATGTCCACAACATTAAAAAGAATGCAAGTAAAGAGGTCTAACCCATAGCCTAGTATCAATTAAGATCAAAAGAAGGAAGGAAAGGCATCAAATTTAAATTACAGTAGTTACCACAACAAAATGTATGAAACGAGTTGATAGCAATTTGGTGCAAATAAAAAGAAGTCACCATGCCATAGTTGAGATCGCCACAGTAGATATAAGCCTATATACTACTTTTGGATGTTGGTAAACATTAAAGAGAGTGATTTTCATTCTAAAGGATTTGTAGATCTTCACATAAATAAAAAAACATACAATAGTTTGACTATGCCCATCTACTTACCCATACAATTCACCCAATGGTAGCGATTACTCAAAAATGTAGTTGCAAAGTGAAAAGAACTCTTACTTCTCTATAATGCACGATGCCTTATTCAAGGGGAATCCTAGCAGGTTTCGTCCAGCCTGAGGATTTACCCAAAATCACCTCCCAGAGCAAGTAAACCATCGATCCCAAGGAGAGAGAGGTGCCCAAAAATGCACAAATGGAGAAATTATTCAAGAACACATAACACATTTTCCACCTGGATGCTCCAGCCTCCCTTCCTTGAGAAAGATCGATCCCCCCATTATTGTCATTACTAGCCTCCCCTTTACAGACAAATTTCCCTTTTTCAAAAACATCCCCCAAAGTTACAAACATCAATGAAATTTAGCAAGTTTCCTTTTGACACTTAGATCTAGACTATACGTGCCCTGCATGCCAACTTTTTTCATCTTTTCTAACTTCTTTTTAAGAACTTGTTTTTTGAAAAATATTCTTATTTTTTTTCCTATTTTAAATCACTTTATTAAAATAATTATCTTTCTCCATCTCTTTCAATTTTCATTTGTTTTTACATCAGTTCAAAATCTTATCTTCAAGATCACAATCACATTGTTTTATCCTATTTATATATTTATCCTCACATAATAATAATTTATCAATCATTATTAATTACCATTTAAAACCATACTATTTATATAACAACTTAATTTTAATCATTAAATAATAGACTTTATACTTTATATTTCGTAATTTAATTTATCTTAAATCACTTAATTGAAATAACTATCTTATCTCCATTTAATTTGTTCACCTACAATTATATCATTTTCATATTTAAATAATTAACTTTCAATGATAATACACTTATCATTTACTATTAAATCTAATCATAATATTAGTGTTATCACATACCTCAAAATCAAATTAAATAATACAATCACAAAATCATCATGACCTTACCAATCAACCAACCACACTTAAAAACACTTTTTAACAATGAAAACGATACGACCACCCAACAACTACTTACTTAAATGCCAAGAACAACCGAAATGGAGGGGTACTACATGTTCATTATAGCAATTTATTTTCTCGTATACACAATTAAAATTAGACCTATTACACATTTCTTTTAATTCTACAAAAGTTATACTCAAGCAACATCTAGAAAGACTTATATCTTAAGATGTTTTTTTCCCACAACACCCTTTTACTAATATTTTTACATTTATTATAGATAAGTTCTAGGGAGATAATAGGATTTCCTTCATATAAATCACGTACTTTTAAAAGAAAACTTCAATCATTAATGAAAAAGAAAGCTTGATGAGGTGCTAACCCGAGACACAGAATAACATAGAGAATAGACAATAATATTTTATTCAAAAAATATGGAATTATTACATGTATAGGATCTCAAATCTTCAAGCTTTTCAATACATGCAAATTATAGAAAACTACAAAAATTCCCTTTTCACAGTATGCGATCTTTTCCCCAAAAAGACTACTCAAAAATTAGAAACTAGCCCATAAATAACCCCCATTTTGGCTTGGAGCCAAAAAAAAATTCCAATTATGAGTTTTGGTGATTTGGCGCCAAAAATTATAATTTGAAATTCAAAAATTGAGTCTTAATTTGAAAATTGGCAATTTTCAAAAAATTCACCAACTTCTGGAAGCCATAACTTTTGATCCAAGACTCTGTTTTTCAAACCGTTTGAACCGTTTGAAAGGTATTGAAGTGTAGAATGCACTAAAAACCATCTCCACTTGTTTTGATAATTTTTGGGCCTATACAAAACCATTTAGTGCCTCAAATTAGACTCAAAATATTTTCCAAGATAAAAAGAAAAAACTGAAACTTGAATAACTTTCAAATTGGGAATGATCTTGACCTGATTCTTTCGCCAAAGTTCTTATTTTCTTTTCCTTAAGCTTCCCATAAATTTTTTTCTCCTCGTGCCTTTAAATTCACACCTACTAAAAATAGCAGTTGAGTAGAAAAAGCAGAAAAGTAGTTTTGAATGTTGGGAATTCTTATTCAATGAAAGGGGTATCTAGAAATATAAAAACATATACAAAAAGCTAAATGAAAGTAAAGATATTTTTGGGTGATGCAAGATTTCCCTCACACCACTAGATGCTCTTGCATCAAAGCTTGTATTTGAAAAATCTCCAAAGTAAAGGATTTATTTATTGTGGAAGAGAATGTTTATTTTCTATTTTTTTATATAAAATATCTATTAGTTGTAAAGCTTCTTATTTTTCTATTTCTTCTTCTACTTCTATTGGAAAATATTGAAAAATATATTTGAATTTATACAATCAATTTTATATATTTTAGAAAAGAAAATTGAAATATTATTATTTTTATAGAAAGGATTATTTTATTTTATTTTTCTCATCATCATGATAGATCATAGAATGTAATCTAAATCATTAATGTTAAAAAATAATATGCACTTTTATCTAAAAGAAAAACTCTCAAAAATTATCATGGATTGTAGAAATACAATATATTTTATTTAAATAAATAACTTTCAATATAACCTAACATTCACAAATATATAATATTAAATAAAGTTCCAATCTATTAATTTTAATTTTAATTGAGATTTCCAACATGACATTGAAAGATAGGACAAAGTAGATTGTAAGAAAATGGTTACAAGAACTACATTAGGTAGTGTTTCAAGTGAAAAGAGCATATCGAATGAAAGAAATAAAACCTTTGAAGAATTTAAAAAATAGGGCCAAGCCCCTTCAAGATGGACTATGAAAATACTACAAATTCTTCTTTCAATACACTTTTTAATATTTTTAAATATATTGACTACTCCATTCAATTTTCAAATAACATTATTTCATATATACATAATATAACTATTTTTATTTTTATTTTTAGTGATTATATATATATATAGAATACGCACGTAAATTATTATTTTTAATTATATATATATATATATATATATAAAATTTACATAATGTAATTTTTCTTAAACATATGATATTTTTTTGTTTTTACAAGAAATTTATTTAATTATACTTTCTTTCTTTTGTATTTTGTTAGTATTTATAATTTTATTTTTTCTTGATTTGGATGGTGCTTGAGATGAAAAGCATAAATCTTAAACTTTTTATTTCATATTTTGATCTCTCTAATAATAACACAACAAATTATTATCTAATTAGAAAGTAGTAAATAATTACTTTAGATTTTATCTTTCAATAGTTTGAGAAATAATTCTTTTAATAATTCTCTGATATTTTAAATCATAAAATAATTATGTTTCATCCATCTTCTAAATGTAATATTTTTATTATTATTCTCATTAGCAAGTTAAATGGTCAAATAAACAATAAAGATAAATTTCCTAAAATTTACTTAGTTAGACATACATGGACATTTAGTAGGTAAACAACTCTTCTATGCTTGTAATTATTTCTTACTTAAGAATTCCATTGCTAAATTGGTCCAATGATATTTTCTACCATTATGATAGATGAATGGGTTGATTCGTTATGCTTAAATACTTTTGGTGTCAATAGACTATACCTTCTAATGCAAAATTTGGTTGAGATAAATTGAATGGCCCCTTAGCTATAAACATGTTGCAAATGCATTTGTAACAAAGTGAAAGTCTTGTGTAGTGATGTTGCAAGTATTATGTATTGCAACAAGTAGATTAACAATTTCAACAATGTTATAGGTGTTTTGTTTGAAACATTTATAAATATTGTGGTTAAGTTAAATTAACATAGAAAATTAAAGTTTATGATTAAAATGTCAAGTATTTTAAATTAAATCATAATAGTGAGTTGGATTTCAAGATTAAATGGTACGTCTACATATGTTAAAATTTCATATATTACAATTTTTTTTAATTTAAATAATTTTTAATTGCTAGCTATAAATATTGATTTTATGATATATGAAACTCACTGATTTTTTGAATTATTTTGTGAGTTACTTCATTCTAAAATAAAATAAAATGCTTTTAAACTTGTAATACTATAAAAAAAATTAAAATATACAGTACATTAATATGTTAATATTAATCAATAACAATAAAATATCTAATTTTAGAAATCTATATGAAACTTATTTTTTGTTTACCTAAATTACTATTTGATAAAAAAATTAGTATTTTTTCATTTATTATATTAATTAATAATAATAAAATATCTAATTTTAGAAATTTATATGAAACTTATTTTTTGTTTACCTAAATTACTATTTGATAAATAAATTAGTTTTTTTTTCATTTAATATTCATTAAAACCAATCCTTAAACTATCTCTTCAAAATATTGTGCATGGGTAACTTAATTTATTATGATAATGAAGATCTCATAAAAGTTATAAATGATAAGAAAAAACTTGATAGGATCATCTCCAAACATACACCTAAATAATTCAACGTTCTTGGAAAATGCTAGGGGAAATGTACCAAGTTGAATACAACAAGGGGAGTCTTATTGACAAGACCACAAATCATATTTCTCCTAATGAAATCAAGGTTATAGAGCTCTTTTTCAAAGAGAACACACATATTTCTTATGCCTCCAGTGGTCAGCTACTGCTTCAATAGATGTTTGTGCTATAAATGTATTTTATTATCCATTATTATTAATTATAGTGGTTTTATTTATGTGGATTATGGGTGTTGGAACAAGATTATCCAAATCCAACAAAAGATTTATCAAGCTCCTATCTCTGAAATGACTTTAGCTAAAGGTCTCTCTTTCTTGAAGTTTATTGACTTTAGTAGAATTTTGCTAGTAGATGTCAATGCCTCTATTCCTCTGCTAAATTTTAAGGAAGCCTATATCATTTTGAGAACTATTTAATTTTTACCCACTATTGCTATTGTGGGTGTCAGTAAAAATTTTCTTTGGCATCTATTATAGTATTAATATGAGGGGTCCTAGGAAGTGATCTAAGTCACTTTCTTGTGTGTCATCACACCAAAATGTGGAGCTTTGGAGGATCTTTGAAGATATTGGCATGACACCTTTTTTCATGGTCATGAGAGGATTTAATGATGATATCACTACTAAGTTCTACAATTCATGGAGGGTATACAAAGTTAAAATTAGAAGCATTTGGTTTGAGGTAACCACAAGGTTGATTGTTGTTGTGATTGGCTTATGGTATAGTAGTTTGAGAGTGACTAAAATAAGCAACAGAAACTACCAAAAGTTTATTTATAGTTTCCTTGAATGGGACGAGAAGCTTGAGTGGTGCTAGAATGGCTATGATAGGGAATAACTCCCAAACCCTTATGTGGTTGCCTATGTGCATATAATAAAAAATTTTATCTTGAAGGGAAGGTACTCAAAAATTCAAAGGTATCACTTCCTCTTCTTTTTTCAAATGAAAATAAAAGCTTGATGATCTCATAAAAGTTATAAATGATAAGAACAAACTTGATAGGATCATCTCCAAACATACACCTAAATAATTCAACGTTCCTGGAAAATGTTAGGGGAAATGTACGGAGATGAATACAACAAGGGGAGTCTTGTTGACAAGACCACATATCATAAATTTATGTTGATACTAAGGATTGGGACTTATTTGAATAATGGCATCAAGGTTACAGAGCTCTTTTTCAAAGAGCCCTCACATATTTCTTGTTCCTCTAGCTGTCATCTATCGCTTCAATAGATGTTTGTGCTATAAATGGATTTTATTATCCATTATTATTAATTATAGTGGTTGTATTTACGTGGTTTATGGGTGTTGGAACAATATTATATAAATCCAATGAAAGATTTATCAGGCTCCTGTCTCTTAAATGACTTTAGCTAAAGGCATCTCTTTCTTAAAGTTTAATGAATTTACATAATTTTGGTAGTAGATGTTAGTGCCTCTATTCCTCTATTAAAATTTAAGGAAGCCTATATCATTTTGAGAACTATTTAATTTTTATCCACTATTGCTATTGTGTCTGTTGGTAAAATTTTTCTTTGGCCTCTATTATAGTAGTACTATGGGGGGTCCTAGGAAGTGATTTGAGTTGCTTTCTTGTGTGTCATTGCACTAAAATGTGGAGCTTTGGAGGATCTTTGAAGATACTAGCATGACACATTTTTTTTGATGGCCATGAGAGGATTTAATGATGATATCACTACTAAGTTCTACAATTCATGGAGGGGAGACAAAGTTTAAATTAGAAGCATTGGGTTTGAGGTGCCCCCAAGGTTGATTGTTGCAAAAATTAGAAATTGTAAGACAGTGAAAAAAATAATTTGAAAATTTATAAGTTGTGACTTTAATTGATTAGAATAGACTAAGAATTGTCTTAGTTGCAATTTGCACAAGATTTTTTCATTATGCCATATGCTTTCCCTTGGAGTGTGGGAGTGGACTCCACTTCTCACATGCTTTCCCACTTTTTGAAATCCCATTTCATTTGACTTTTCATATGCTCTTTCCTTCCACCAATTACTCCACTAAATTTCTAGTGTACTAAAAGTTGGCACGACAATCATGCTAGATAAGTTATTGCAGTATGTTTGCACTACAACAAACCAAAAATTGATTACAATTGGCTAGGAATGCTATAATCAACATACAATATTGTGATTATTCTTTCACAAGGGAAATAATAACTTTGAGAATTTATAATACATAATTTTGAGAAGTGGAGCTTGCTTCCACTTTTTAATAAATTTGATATATAATAATCTCATAGCGCTTTATTTTCATTTAAAAATGAGAGTAGACCCCACTTTTCAAACTTATTTAGGTGTATGTTTGGAATTGATACTAGGGAAATGTACCAATTGCTTCCCAAGCTAACTTCGTGCATCCATAGAGTGGAAAATAGGTTGATTTGTTCATTTTTTAAAAAACTTGTTTGTAAGAGAGTGATTAGCTTAAAAAGAAAAATTCAGCTTATGGGTACTTAAAATGCATCTTGTCCAACCTGTAAAGTGAAAGGTGGTCAAAAAAGGCAATTTTAGACCTCTGTCCACTACAATTTTATCACTTCGTTGATACCCATTCATTAAAAATCCATAAATTTTTTTAAAAAAGTCTATTTCTAATTATCAATTTACCTATCTCAACTTGTGTTTGTATGTGAGCCTGCTCAATTTTACATGTGGGTCTGCTATGAGGTGATCGCTTTAATCTCAACCTAGCCACATTACCATGTTAACCACATGCCCCATATGCCTTCATGAAACCACACATATGGGTTTACCTAACCACTGGTTGTCAGGCATCTTTAAGCCCTAAACTTTTCATCTCCCATGGATTTCTTCCCTCTTTTCATTGCTTCATGTTTTTCTCCTGTCGTCGGCGCGACCTCCTCCAACCTTTCCCACTTTTGCCAACTCCCTTCTATTGTAGGTAACATCCTCATGCCTCTTCATCTGCAATATTGTTTGTTCAATAATGGGTTTTTGTTGGTGTCAACGGTGTTTGCATGCATTTTGGTGTGTTTTACAATCATTTCTCTGTTTGGCATTGAGGGTTTGAATGTAATCATTTTTCTTTACATGTGACTAGTAGAAATTTGCTCCCTCATGAAATATTCTTTCTATGACATGGATGGTTTGACTGCAATGATTTTTTTTTACATTGTATTGTATGAATTAATCACATAGAATGTGATTTAAATAGACCATTGTCTGATTTTTGAATGGTATAATCATGAAATTTAATGGTTATACTACCAAAATCCTATATAATCATGAAATATAATAGGATTTTTAGTTTTTTCCCCAAATTATTGAGGGGTTTTAGGATACGAGTTAATGGGTAGACATTTTTGTTTCCTGTAATTATAATATGCACATGAAATTAAATGGGTATATAGTTTTTGTCCCAATTTATTGACTGGTTTTAAAATTACAATTTGCAAACAATTATATATATATATACAGCCATGCCATATAGGGTTTCATCAGATGATGCTTCACAGACAATAATATGTTCTTATCAGAATGTATATATATTTTTGTAGAGAATGATATATACTTTTCAAGCAATGATATGTTCTAATCAGATTGTATATATATATATTTTTGCAAACATTGATATATTCTTTTCAAACAGTGATATGTTTTGTCACATGGACCTTAACATGATCCTCTATCAATGTCTACCGCTTGATAATGCCCAAATTTCTTGCCATATATTGCTATAACTCAGTTATCTTTAATAAACACAAGGCATTATCAGTTTAATATGCATGTCCAAAGAACACTGAAAGGAATATAATAGCTAACTCGGATTAGCTATCCCCTCAAAACTCAAAACAAAGTAGTTACTTTGCATTTTTTTGTATCCTCATGGAAACCCATAGATGCTAAAATATCATCTAACTACAAAAAGGTAAAATGAGTGATGGTTCAAGCAGAGTTTTCTTTTTCATCTTAGAGGTAAAACCAACTTCTGGAAGAATAAAACAAACCTTAATCTTCACAAGCATGACTTTAAACTGATCAAAATCATTTAATGTGGCTCTTCACTTTTGCACAATTAGTTTCCTTCCCCATGAACTATTTTCCCATCACTTTTGAACCTCAATTAAATAATAACAATAGATAGTCACTATGTAGCTAGTAACATTCATGGCAACCTCCATACACTTTTCTTAAAATTTTATACCTACTTTCTCCATAGCCTCAATCAACACTTTCTTTTTTGGTATCTTAGGGATGCCAATTTTCACATCAGTTAAAGAGAGCCTCTTGAAGTCAATTTTGATATATATCTATATAAGACTATACATATGTAATTTGATATATATGTATATAAAAATATATATAGATTATATACATCAAATTATATATGTATGATTATATATGTATAATCTAATATACATTATATATATCAGATTATATATATGTATATATAAATATATTTATGCATGTATCAGATTAAATATATATACAAAATATAAACATATGTATATTAGATTATATATATTCTAAATTTATATAACCTTGCTATATTCCATATAAACAAGTAAAATCCAAGACTACATGAATTTTTTTGTAGATATACATACACAACCTAAATGTAAGGGTGCACTCTTAAGCCTTTTGTGATCATGCTTGTTTATGTTTCAGATTTTCAAACTCATGTTTATGCTTCAATAACAAGTTCACATATACATATTTATATATTTAATTTGGTATAGATATCTATGCATATAAGATTAAATAAATATATATCTATATAAGATCATATATAAATGT
>VDFB02000015.1:246818576-246850732 GCA_007258455.2 Sequoia sempervirens
CCTCTACCCTCTACCCTTAACCCTAAACCTTAAACCCTTAACCCTTAAACTCTAAACCCTTAATATTAGGTATGTATTAAAACATTATAAAAGTATAAATTTTTATAGTTATATTAGGAATTGAATGATAAATGATGATGAATGGGAAAATCTAAGGCACTTTAATATTTTCAACTAAAAATTTAGAGTTCAATTAGGATTAGTGTTCACTTAGGGTTAGGTTTGGGGTTCAATTAATGTTCAATTTGGGTTAGGATTGAGGATGAGGTTGGGGTTTAATTAAGGTTATGAATTCAATAAGCGTTCAAATAGGGTCAAGGTTAAGGTTACGGTTGGGGTTAAGGTTCAATTAGGATAAGAATTAGTGTTAGGGTTAGAATTAGACTTCAACTATAGTTCAAAGTTAGGGTTACTGTACAATTAGGACTACTGTTCAATAAATGTTCAATTAGGGTTAATACTTAATTAAGGTTAGTTTTAAAGTTTAATTAGGGCTTGGGTTAGGGTTGGGATTATGAATCAAGTAGGTTTGGGTTAGGGTTTGATTAGAGTTAGGTTTAATAGGGTTTAGTTAAAGTTAGGGTTAGGGTTAGGGTTAGGGGTAGAATTCAATTATGCTTAGTGGTCAATTACAATTGGATTTAGTGTTCAATTAGGGTAAGGGTTAGAGTCCAAATAGGGTTAAGGTTTCACTAGGGTTAGGATTAGAATAGAATAAAGTTTTGTGTTTAATTATGATATCTAGAATTTAGTATAATTTTAGAAAATGAAATGATTTGGACATAGAAAAAAATAGAAAAGTTGATTTTATATAGATCTTATTTCTTAATTTATTCTAAAATTCTAATTAATAATTGTTTATTTAATTTAAAATGAATATTTAATTTAATTTAATTGTATTAGATAATTAGTAAAACTAAATAGATAATAAATATTTTATGGATTTTAAAAATTAGAATTTAGTTTAATTTTATTTGTAATGTCATATATTAAAATTTTAGATTGAAATACTTAATTTATTTTAAAATATTTATAATTAATGTTGAATTTATAAAATAATATTAAGACACTAATAAATATAACCCTAATAATATGTTATTAGGATTAGGGTTAGTGTTAGTATTAAATTAGGGTTAGAATTATGGTTCAATTGTGTTAGGGTTTAATTAGGGTTAGTCCTCATTAAGGGTTAGGGTTTAAATATGATTCAATTGGGGTTAGGGTTCAATTAGGGCTAGGATTTAGATGGGCTTAGGGTTATGGTTAGAAATAGTGCTTAATTAGTCTTAGAGTTAAAAATAGGGTTCAATTAGGCTTAGGGTTAAAATTATGATTCAATTAGGGTTAGGGTTCAATTAAAGGTAGGATTATATTTCAATTAAGGTTATGATTCAATTATGGTTAGGGTTTTGGTAAATTATAATTATCTCACATATATGAGTTTGGGGTTAGAGCTAGGATCTTGATTTTAAAAAGATCAAGCTTAAGGTTAAGGTTAGGGTTTAATTAAGCTCAAGGTTAGGGTTAAACTTAAGGTCGGGGTTTGATTAGGGTTATAAATAGAGTTAAGGTTGTCATGAGAACTATGGTTAATGTTAAACTAAGGATTATGAATAGCATTAAAATTATGGTTAGGGTTAGAATTATAATTAAGATTATAATTAGGGTTAGAATGAGAAGGGTTAGGATTATAATTATAGACAGACTTAGGGTTGGGATTAGCATTAGGGTTAAGGATAGGTTAGGTTTACCATTTAATTAGAGTTGGGGTTCTAGGATAAAGCTTGGGTTCAATTATAGGGTTAGGGTTGGGGTTAGAGTTAAAGTTCAATTACAAATAGGGTTAGGGTTCAATTAGGTTTAAGGTTAAGGTTAGATTAGGGTTATGATTCAATCTCAACAATAATTCTCACTCTAACTCTAACCCTAAGCTTAATCATAAAACTAACACTGACACTATTTTTAACCCCAACCCTAACTAAGTATATATCTAACCCTAACCTTAATTCTATAACTAAAAGTAATTCTAATCTTGTCTTTCATGTTGTGTTGAAAATGCTACTAGCATATATATATTATTTATTAATATATACAAAATAACCCTTCTCCCTCTCTCAGGTCTTTCTCTCACTCACTCACTCCCTCTATCTCTCTCCCCTCCACCCTTAACCCTAAATGCTTAAACCATCTACCCTCTACCCTCTACCCTTAACCCTCCCTCCCTCTCTCTCTCAAGTATCTTCAATATCCTACCCCCTCTCCCTCTCTTAGGTCTCTCTCTCACTCACTCACTCCCTCTATCTCTCTCCACCCTAAACCCTAAACCCTAAACCCTTAACCCTTAATCCTCTACCTCTTATTCCTATCTCTCTCTCCCACTCCTCCCTCTCTCAATCCCTATATCTCTCCCTCTACCCATAACCCTAAACCCTTAACCCTAAACCCTCTACCCCTCTCTCTCTCTCTCAATTCTCTCCCTCCTACCCTCTCCCTCTCTCTCTCACTCACTCATCTCTATCTCTATCTCTCTCCCTCTACTCTTAATCAGAACCTTAACCCTTAACCCTTAAACCCTCTACCCTATCTCTCTCCCAAGCACTCTCCCTCCCTCCTCCCTCTCTCTCACCCTGCCCTCCCCTCTACCCTTAACCCTCTACCCTTAACCCTTAAATCCTTAAATCCTCTACCCTCTATCTCTCTCCCACTCCCTCCCTCTATCTCTCTCAAGACTCTACCTCCTACCCCCTCTCCCTCTCTTAGGTCTCTCTCTCTCTCACTCCCTCTATCTCTCTCCCCTCTGATGAAACTTTATATTTTTTCTCCTTATGTTCCATTCCTACCCTGCTTGGTGTTACTGGTCTTTCATGGTGTTAGAATTTTCCTTGGGTTGGTGGTTTTAGCTTTATTTTCATATAAAACCCTTGTGTTTATTTTATGCCTTGGTTGGGATCTATTTCGATGTTAATTTTTGAGGGGTTTTAAAATGACTTATGTCCTATCGAACATCTGTCTAGGCTAAGTCCCTTTGTTTTAATATTTTATTTCCTCTACAGGGTTTTATTTTCCTAAGTATTGGTTGGCCCTGTGTTTCATCATTTAAAAAAAACTTATGTCATTGTTTACCATCCTCCTAGTGATGTCCCCTTGTCCTTTAAATAAATTTTTTGTTTTTCAAAAGGATGAAGTTCACGTGACCATTGATCAACTATTGTTTGATCTCAGTTGTTCCTCTCCATCCCCGCGATGACCCCACCACACTGCTTTGGTTGATCATGATATCACAGGCAGGCGCCACGTGTCCTATCTGGTGAGGCCGAAGGTGATAAGTTTGGTTGACCATCGATCAATTTTCATCAAATCTTAACGGTTTCCCACCATCATGTGATCAAAAGTTGCAAGGTTTTTACTGATCGCGATATCACGAGCGGGTGCCACGTGTCTCATCTAATGAAGCCGAAGGAATGAAGGAAATACTATGGTAAATTAATGCGGCCTTAATACATTAAAAGGTGGGTTACTAAAGTGTTCTTTAGGTGCACATGTTTTAAATCAGCGGATATGTTATAATCTTGATGAAAAAGCTTCTTGACAGTTAATAATAAGGTTGGCGATTGTGTTGAAGGAACAAGATCTTGAAGGCTCAAGATCTATGGCTTCCTACCAACATGTGATCCAAAGTTGTAGGATTTTACTGATTGTGATATCATGGGTGATCGCTACATGGATGGCTAAAATTTAAATCTACATCAAATATGGTTGGAGTTGTTCCTACAGTGCGTCAGTGAGATTTAATGGCGGATGATACATTTGTTGGCATGATTTGATCAAGATAAAATCAATTCTCATGTTTTATTTGTATCACAAAGCATTCAAGTAGTTTACAAAGTAGTTTCAGAGCTAAAAGCAAAGTTGTGAATCTCTGTAGCCAGAATTTGGGACTTCTGCAAACAAAGCCATGAGTTAATTTTTGTGCTTCTCGGTCATTTTGCACTTCAATTTGGGAAAAGATTTGTTGTGTTTGTCATTGAGCTTGTTGATAAATGTGTTAGGGCTATAGTTTAATTATAGTTGTGAGAAATTACAGTGTTTTGTTCTGTAATTTACTATCTCTAGTTAGTCCTAGCTATTCGAATTGTGAAATTGTGAAAAGACCCTAGTTTGTCCAAGATGGCACCGCTAAAGCAACATTATGGCCAAGTTGACTATTTAAAAAGAAACCTACATGATGATTTCCTGGATCAATTTCCCTTCTCAACGAATGATATGAAGAAGGGATTGGTTCGAATGTGAGGGAAAATCCTGGGGGAAGGGTTAGTATATAATTGCTCTAACATTGCTGATGCTAGGGTTCCTCTCATAGGCTTGGAAATATTTAGATTATGGTAAGGACAGAGGAATTTGCCTCACCCCTTTTCAAATGGCTAGATGTATGATTTGGGAAATATGGTGGTCCCAAATGTGTTAATTGACATAGACTTACTTAGGGCAATGGCCACAAGATATGACACTGTCACATGGGTAATCAGGGATAATGATGGAAAGGTTTTGTTGACTGTTAATAGACAAGAGGTCCAACATAGACAAGAGGTCCAATAGATTTTTCACTTTAGTGAACTAAGTGAAGACTTGGTTCCTATCAATCTTGAGGAAATGAAACAAGAATATGCAAAGTTCAAGTCTCTTTTTAGAGCTAAGTTGCTTCCACCTCATCTAGCTACGATAGGAGGTTCACAATTTCATATCAGCCCCAATGACCAAGAACCTTTTAGATTAAACTGCTTTGCAAATCATTTCTTGGCCACTTTCTATTCATTGTGTTATATTTTGGGTTTCAACCCTCGTGTGGTGATGCCTATTGCATACATGTTCATGGGGGTGCAAATACAACACCCCAAATTCTATGTGACATATGACTTTGTTTCTTTCTTGGTTGAGAGGATACATGAAGAGTTGTCAAAGTTGTAGAAAAATGATACCAACTTTCAATTCTTCTGGTATTCTATACTGATGCATATGTTCTTGTTCAAAAATGTTGACTTTTTCTCTAAAAAGATGGAATTAAGGCAATCAGTTGATGGAGAAAGATTGCTAGTACAATTATGGGCTATAGATTTATCTTGCAATAAGGAAAGCACCAATTATGTGCAATTTGATAATTGCTTTGCTTCTAGATTGAGGACTAAACTAATGGTGAATGTACCTAGGATTTCTAAGGAATTGCATTATTTTCTTAGGCTAAAAGGGAGGAATCCAGAATTGAAAGTTTTCCATAATTGGGGTGACATTATCCCATACCCAGTCAACACTGTTTTGAGAGTATATAGTTTTCAAGGAACCCCCTATATACTACTAAAAAATGTGCCACCAAGAGTGAGGCTTGTAGAAGTTATGTGGAAAATAGGTTGTATCCATGAGGAAAACCTCACAGGGAGGGGTAAGGGAACATTTTTCCTTGATTATATAGTGGTGTCTGATTTTTCCTTTTCAAAAGAAGGCTAGGTGCATTTTGAGAAATTCTTTGATGATTACCATTTGAGGTGTGGTCCAAAGCGGCAACATGATCCTGAGGATTTCTTTGCCCTTTTCAGAAAAAGAATAAAGGCTGGAAAATTTGTGCATGAGTTCAACTTTCCTGAGGATTTGATCATAAATGAATTTGATCTAAATAGGCAGGAGTTGAACAAGGAGAAATGGATAGCTTATGATAAGCTATTAAATATTGTTCATAAGATGGATATGAAGTATAATCCATTGTTGGAGTTCAATCCATACCATGAGCAGATTGATTTTCTAATGGAGAAATTCAAGGAAATTATGGGCACATTGAGGACCAAAAAGATAAATTTAGAACTGAGTCTAGGTGTACAGGAACAAGGTGCCAAGCCAATTGAAACAAGGGCAACATACCAGCCTACAAAAAGGTGGCCTATTTATAGGAGGAAAAAGGATGATAGCAGTGATGAAGAGGAAGTGGACAAAAAAGGAAAGAAAATAATGAAGTTTCCTTCACAACCAGGTCCAAAATTCAAAGTACTTGGGGTAATTAAAATCATTGCTTTAGAATCATCACCAGAAGATAGTCCCTCATCACCACCATCCGATCCAAGCCCTAAAAGACAAAAAATTGATCAACCACAAGAGGATCTGAAGGATGAAATTATTGTTAGTGATAAGGACATGCAGGTTGGTATGCCTTCCCCTCCTAGGCTAGCTAAATTGGTTCTATCTGATTTAGATATGAAAGGAAAAAGTGTACAAGATGCAAGAATGGAAGCATGTAAGGAGTTTCTAGATGACAATAAATTTTTAATAACTTATGTATTCTTGCAATTGGTATGGAGGATGAAATTTGAATAATATTAAGAGAAATGTAAGAAGATAAGAGAACTAGGGCTTGATAGGTCAGACTAGGATAATGATGAGGAGGTAAAAGTTGAATTAATGGAGGAATTTAAGAACATCACTCCTGTAGAGAGAAGCAGACCGGTGAGTTAGGTTGGTGTGTTGATTCAGCCTAAATGGGACATTGCAGATGCTATAGCATTTAATGTTATTTTAAAGTCCAAGCATCCTTTCCAAGACTCTAAAGAAGAATTCAAGGCAGCATTGCAAGATTCTTCCTTGAGTGAGGAATATGAAACTTTGAAAATTTAGGCACTGGCCCCTCAAGGAAGAAAGCCAAATGTTATGGATATTAATCCAAATTTTAGAGTAGGCTTACTAATAAAGAGAGCTTCATAAAACTCAACCACTAAGGCCACTAATTTGACTGTGAATGTGGCCAAATTTTCCCAAAAGACTGCTGAAAGGGAGGAGGCTAAAAATAAAAGCCTAATGGAGAAATATAACCTTTTGATTGAGGAATACAACAAGATGCAAGAGAGGAATGTTGAATTGAAAAATGAGGTGGAAAGGTTTAGGTATAAACAGATTGGGGAGACATCAAGTGCTCTAGGGACTAGTACATTACCTTCCACAGTAGGGTCAGTGCCTCCTGCTTCTCCAATTGTTTCCATCCCAAGGTCTCCCAGTCAGAATCTTTCTCTCACCCCTCCTTTAGAACAAATTGATGAAGAAATAAAGTGCTCTATTGATTGTACAAAGAAGTATCTCATGCAAAGAATTGATGAATTGTAGACATCATTGAAGGTAAGTGAGGAGGGATCTCTTTCAAAGAAAAAGGAGATTGTTACAACTATCTTGAGGCATTTAAATGAAAAGGTTGATAGTAAATTGCTATCTATACATTCTTTATATTCTTTGTTGTTAGATGCAATAAATAATATTGATAGGGATCAGGAAGTAGTGATACCATTGATTGAAAATTGGATCCCTAGGGCCAATGATTTGGATGTCATGTATAACGCTTCAAGGTTTGATACAAATTATAGGCCCTAATCGTTAAATCCTACTCAAGTGTTGGTTAAATCATTGCAAGGTTTTCAGACCCTACCAGATGATTTGAGTAGGAAGATTAGGGAATTGGTGAAGAATTTTAATGATTGGGGTAACACATTGTTACCAGATATAATTGATGAGTAGGAGAAAATCAGGTCACTCCAACAATGGCAGGATCAAGCAAGTGAAGTCATCAATGATCAAATTAAATTAATTTGTGATGAGTTAGATTATGACTTGTTGGTGAGCTATATGGATAAAATTGTTAGTACCTACTCATTTTTGGAAGCTTTTAAAAGAGATTCAAATTAGGTAGTGGTAAAATACACACCTTATAATACCAGGGTGAATGAGGTGATTAATTTTGATTGGCCAACTAATGAAGAATACCATAAATGGGTAACTAAATATTTGACTGAGGAAGAGTAAAAGGAATGGACTACTAATAGGTGGTAAATTGGATGTTGTGGTTACAATGGTTTCTAGTTTTTCTTTGATGGCATTCTTGGTGTAGGTTTCTTGTGGTTTTTTGTTGTTGCATCAAATTTTCATAGCTGACATGATGAAAAAGAATATTCTCTAAGGTGATGGTTGTTGTAACAATTTTTAGAATATCACCAGGTGTGCCAACTGGCTGGTGACATGTGTACTTTGGTCTTATGCTTGTTTGCTCCATTTTTTATAAGAAGTATTTCAAGGCCAAAAGTACGGGTTAGCAAGTTAGATAATTTTTGCTCGAGTCTAGGTGAAGTTGCAGAACAAATTGTAAAGTCTGATGGTTTTAGAGAGAAATACAATTTAGGTTCTAAGTTATTCTATAATCAATTTTGAATTCATGGGGATTTAATGTTGTATAACATTACTAGCATTTGAGTTGAAATGATAAATTCAAACTCATGTCTCTCCACTATACATGCATATCTGAATTTTGAATAAGATAACTAAGGGTTGTTTCATTCATCTCACTGTTGTGGTGTGTATAATCCTTATTTTAGCTTTAATTCAAGGAATTAATTAAAATGCTTGAATGGGATTATAGACGGATATGTTCTGTATAAGGATTTGATAAGTAGTGTTGGGTGAGAATGCATACTGATGAAATTGTAATGCAATATTGTCAGGGATCTTATAAGTTATATGTTATGTATTAAATCTGTCATAAACCTTTAGATGCTTATAAATTTGACTCCTGCAATGGATATATGGCATTGATCTAAGTTGTACTTATTTGTGTAGTTCAATAATTGTTTGTCTTTGCCTAGAGCTTGCTACAAATTGCAAATTAATGACTATATTTTACTATGGATTGTGTTATAGTTATCTCATACTCCACATAGTTGATATTATTGGTGAACAACCAATTTTATTCGATATTATCCTATTGTGTTGAGCTATTCAATGGGATTATCTGTTATGTGTTAATTTTGTTTATGATATTGGTGCAGAGGTTGTAAACAAATTAAGGGATCACCCTCCTGGGTCTTGCAGAGCCCAAAGTGTAGGAGGCTTTTTAAAGTCCTTGTTAGTTGGTCCAGGTCTTTCAAGCTACCCTCGATTGGAATTGGAAATCCCATAGGTAGATTAGAAGGCCAACCTGGTTACAATGTAAAAAGAAAACCAACACCATCTACCTTTAACCCTAAAATCTAAACCATTAAACCTTAAACTCTAAACCCTTAAACCCTCTACCCTCTATCTCTCTCCCACTCTAAACTCTAAACCTTTCCTTGTATTCTTTTATAGTTTTCATTATTCTTATTTATTTTACACTTACATTTACAAATACACATACATATGCATTTAATGTTTTCATTTATTTCTCATGTAGTGTAATAGTTTGATCAATTTCATATTTTATGTGTTGAAGACTTTAGAATTTCAATTACATTAATTTATGGATATGTTGTATCTATAACAGTACAAAACCATATGCTCTTTGCATTTACACTTGCATTTAGAAATACATATTTATATACATAGATATAGATTTCTTTAATGATATGTTGCATTTATTGTTCTAGGACAACATCTAGTAATTGTATTTATATTTACATTTAAAAATACATATACATACATACATACATACATACATATATATATATATATGTGCATGTGTGTGTGTACATATATATCATTTATATTCAATGTTCAGAAACAACCCATTAGGTCTGCACATGGATAAAAATTCATAAAATCAGATCTCTCATACATATTTTGTTGAAACCTAGGCTTAAACCTCTCATTTCACATGTTTTTCTTCTCAAAACTCTGGAGGACAACAGTTATACCTTCTTTATTTCTCATCCTACACCCTATTCATGCATCCTAGAATTATAACAGTATCCATGGGGCCTCTTACACAAGCTACAGTAATCACAAAAAGTGTAAGAGCCCCTTTATATCATATTTGGACTACAAAACCCTCAAAAATAGGGTAATCGGGTTGTATGCAAAGAAATGAAGCTTTCTAACTCAAATCAACGCCTTAAGCCCTGAAATCATATTCAAATCAAAGCTAACACATATCTTCACAACCTGTAATTCATTTCACATCAAAATATGGCTGCATGTGACCGTACAGTGCTACATAATAGGAAAAATACATAAATTTTGAAGAAAAACACAGATTTTCAAATGTCAAGAGCTTGTATTTTAAATCCTCAAACATCAACAACAATTGCAATGATCACTTTATGCCTTTTAAAGGCCTTTACATGTCAACCACTGAACAACCACCTCTACAACTGACTTTTTAATCTTTTATGATCACATGAAACATAAAACACACTAAATTCAAGGTTGTTAACATAACTATTGAAATGTTTTAATTTTTTGACCTTTCAAACATTAAAAAGTACATCATTAAATTAATTATGTAATGGCATAAAAATTAAAAACATCATGAATTAATTATGTAACCACATAAGTCAAATATAATTCTATGAAGAAATTAATATCAAATAGATAATATAATCGCATAACTCATACATTTCAATGTCATTGATCTTCTTCTTCATCCAACTCTTTTTATGTATCATCGATCCAGATTTGACATTGTAAGGATTATTCATATCATCATCATCGATATCAATTTTGATAATGTCATCATCCACATGGATATCATCTTCATGAACATTAACTCCTACATCATCATGATCTAGTTCCTCCTCTTCGACATCTTCGTTAGGGAAATCATCAACTAACGTTGATCTTGATCATCATCTACATCATCTTCTAGTTCTTTAGTATCTTCTTCTTCCACCACATTATACTTTACTAGCCTTCCTCTTGGATCATGTCTAACAAAAAATGACCAACCCGGTTTACTTGGAACCTCTGAGTAAAATACCTGCTCACATTGGCTTGGAAGAACATAGGGCTCATTTCCAGCTCGCTCGATCAACCTTGTATTAACCATGGTAAATCCATTATCATGTTCAATAACAGTTCTCTTAGGATCATTTTCATTCAATTGTAGTTTGTACCATAGGACGATAAATAGAATGAATCTGAAGGACTTAAAGTCACATTCAAGTATATCATCCAAAATCCCATAGTATTGATTTTCTGAGACTTCTAGATGTATGTCACTTGTAGATGAAACATTAGTCACTTGAAAGACTGTAGTTATACTAGAATCACATGTTTTCTTCATGTCATCCAACATTTTGATAAAAAAATTACAACCATTGCACCACATAGCCTTGTGGTGTTTCACCTGTAATATGTCAAACATGTAAAAAATATTGCAATATTGTTAGTTGATAAACATATTTATTCTTGGCCTAATGTATGCAATGAAAAAAATCTCAACATATATATACATCAATATAATTGAAAATAATTGGGCGGGGGCCCTAGCTCGGTTGGCTAAGTAATTCCGTTGCGGCTCTGCTGGTCACGAGTTCTAGTCTCCCCCGTCCCGTGGTACCGGAGGGCGTGTCGCGCCAGCGCCGCCGGTCACGTTAAAAAGTTTACCAGGCGCACTGCAGTTTATAGGGGGTCGTGCTACCCGATTCCTACAGTCTAAAAAAATATATATATATATAATTGAAAATAATTAAATAATATGGGTGATTAATATATTTATACATACCTGTTTATCTCTTAAACCATATGCTAAACCAATTTCCCTTTGTGTAATGTTGGAATCTTCATTACGATGAGCTTCTTTAACCAATGAAGCCACATCTTCCCATGTTAATTTGTGACCAGATTGTTGACATCGTTCAATCCATACTGTCATCTAATCAAGATTGTTGGTGATGTACAAATGTGGTGCATCCCACTCTTGACCAATTGTATAAAAAAAATTGAAATTTACAAATGACGTATAATTAGTTAAATAACACACTATACGACCTTAATTTATAATTAATGTATATTGAAGATTAAAAATTAAATAATTACAATATACATAAAAACCATATGTAAAATTTATTCCAATTAATCTCCATGACCATCTTATAATTACCTCTCACTTTCCTCAATCTACCTTTCCCCAACAGGTACTCCCCTTCGAATTTGTTAATGGAGTTAGGATTCCAAATGCTATCTACATGGATCTTTGCTACAAACTTAGGAAGATATTCACTAATGTATACCATGGTCTGGTATACCATATATCCCTCCACCATAGAACCCTCAGGATGTGCTCTTTGTCTAACCAAAGCCTTCAAAAATTTCAAGTGCCTCTCAACCATCCACATTGACCTTGTGTGTATAGGTCCACAAAATTCATCCTCAACTTGGTGTATGAGGTAGTGTTCTTGTGCATTGAAAAATGTCGAAGGAAGACACTTTTTCATTTCACACATTAGACGAGGAATTTTTCTCTTCCAATAATTTATATCTTCTCTATGGATTTCTTTAGATGACAGCCATCTACAAGTGATTCAAGGTGCAAATATATTAACGAGATTTAACAAAAATATATAGTATATTGCATAACAAGTAAAACAAATGGCAATTATAAGATGTATACAACTAATTGAACAAATATCTCTACTTACCTCATGTATTTTCCAAGATCATATATAACTTGCTTGACATTGTTGTCAATGTTGTATGAGAGAGATAGAGGTAGAACATACTGCAACAATTATAAAATGATTTTTTCATTATTTTTCCAAAAGTAGTAAACACAATACACTGAAAATTACATGCATTATACAAGTGTATATAATATACCAAAATAATTACCTTAATGAAGGTATGCCAATCATGCATTTTCATCCCTGACCCAAATTCACCTTTCTTTGTTATTATATTGTTTATGTTCACAACAAATCCTGTGAGAAATCAAATTTTTCATATGACTTCTTTTATAGCATTGCTTTGCTGCTTTATTAATAACCAAGGAAGGGAACTTATATTAATTTGGTCTCCATCGCTATTTAATTGAATGGCATTTTTCATTGCATGATTGGCTTCCTGAATGTCACTACAAATTTTGACAATTTTTTCTTTGTCATGCCTTCCATTCAATATTTTCTATAACTTTTCTATTATATTCTTTTCGATATGAATTGTATCAAACAAATGCACAATTTGTAGCTGCTCATAGTAGGGAAACCTACTAAATTGTCTGAGACAACTTTTTAGTCCCTATGGAAGCCGGCCATTAATGCCTTGACAACCTTCATGAAGCATATAAGTTAAACAAATTAACAACGACAATCATTGTCAATTACAACATAAGTAAATACAACACAATATAAAAACATAAATTCAAAACATATCATATATGATAGATAAACAATTTGATCTGATGTATAACCTTGATGATTAATTCTATTATATTCCAACTTCCATATGCGAGGTGTCATTCTTCGTAGTTTTGATGTAGTCTCCTCTTTCCATTGAAAATATGTTTTTTAGTAGTTCGATACTTATGATTTCTATGGAGGAAGTGCCTATACTCATCAAACACTTGCTTTCCTAAACTTGTTGAACAACGAGATTTCATCTTTGGACCACAAATTGGACATGCAAATTTTTCCTTTGATTGAAGACCTACAAGATAATATATAATTGGATTAAATATGTCATTTTTTATAACTATATATAATGAATAGATTATTTTAAAAACATGCATGATATCTACTTCATCAAATTAAATATTGTTAAAGTGTAGTCAAATGTTATAACATACCACAAAAATGTGTTAGCCCTGGGGCATCATGAATTGTCCATACAAGCATTGCATGAAATTGAAATTATCTTTGTCCTATTGGTCTAGAGATGTCATACATTGTGACACCATTCCATAACTTTAGTAACTCTTCGATAAGAGGCTCTATATATACATTCATATCTTTAACTTGGTACTTACCTAGTTGAATGAGCATAAACATTACATAATTATTATAACCATTTTACTGCAATATATATAAATTAATGTACATGACTATTGAATGAAAAAAATATAAGTCATTATGCAACAAATAAGACAAATGAGATGCTACTATGTTAAAAGAAAATTGATGTAAACAAATACCTGGAACAATCATGTAAACAAATACTTGGAACAATCATTGACAACATTATGTGCTCCCTCTTTATTGACATCCATGGAGGAATGTTATTGTTGATAACAAAAACAGGCCACACCGAGTAAATAGATCTCAGCTCTCCAAATGGATTGACACCATCTGCTCCAAATGAAACCCTGAGATTATGAAGTTCTTCTTTAAAGTGTGGCCATTTATCCTCCATGTCCCTAAATGCAGAACGTTCCACAGGTATTCGAAGAATGTCATCTCCACTTCTATTTCATGCATGGTAATATATAAATTGTGCTAAGCTTTCACACCTAAATAATCGTTGCATACGTGGAATAATGGGAATATAATGAAGAACTTTGTGAGACACATTTTTTGATCTCTTTGATATCTATGGATATGAAATTCTGGGCATTCTGTTGCAAATTCCTATTGTTTATGATATATAATATGATCATTGGGACATGCATCTATTGCTTGATACTCCATTCCAATATCTTTCATAATGGAAAATAAATCTTGGTATGAGCGAGGTAAAATATTTGATGGTGGTAAAAAAAATTCACCACTCAATCTACAACAAAAAATAATTTGTTAATATAAAGAATATTAATGGTACATATTTCATCCTTTATTTACTAGTGATGAACTAACAACAATTAAAATAGATGAAAAAAGATGACATATATGACATACCTTAACATCTATGAGATTGCTATGTTTGATAAACCATTCATAACCTTCAAGTTCAACATCAACAATACAACAAAGAGAAGAGTTGTTTGGGAGCCTTCATAAAGGGGCTTGTATGCCTTCTCAAATACAGGTAAATCATGAACATCATGAAAGTCATCTTGATCATCATGATTAGCTCTACCACTAAATGTGTCATGGATCAATGTATTCATACCATCATCTTCAACTATGTTTTCTGGCGCATGATCATCTTCTTCCATAGGATCATTAACTTCATCTTTGATATTCATAGCTCCATGTTTGTCCGCTTGCAAAACCACATTCTCCGGACCATGATAATCCATATCATCTGCCCTAGGGCGCCCCACCTTTATAATAATGATAGACACAAATAAACCATGATCATGATCAAGTGATTTTATATATATATATAAAATGTAAAAATGATCTAAACATTTACAAATTCAATCAATATAAACATATATAATGAAAAACTTACCAATGGATGATAATCATGCCCCCCTTCAATGTGACCATACTGCCTACAATGTTTCTCAGCTGTTGTGATTAAAAATCATCTCATCTTTAAGCCCTTGCAATTATTGCAAGGACAATAACATTTCCCATCACCCTTTCTTTTCAGTCTAGCCCACAATCTATTAAGCGTCTCTTCATTTTGTTTTGGACTAATATTATCTGACCTGGTTTTTATTTACCAAGCTTGACTATTTAGATCTTCAAAAAATATCAAACTCACACTCCAATAATTTTTATTCATAGACAGGTTAAAAAATCTAATAATTTTGATATTTTTTCACCAAAAAAATTTGGCATGCAACCACCCCGACAAAAGAGAAGATAGTTTGAAGTTAATGACCCCAAAAAACACTTTAAAATGCTAATTCCAAAATTTATTAAATTCTAATTTTACTATGATTTCCAACCATTAAGACTCCTAAAATCAGAATATTGAACTTGATTACAAACTTCCTACAATGATGGAGGTAGCGAGCTAGTAAGAGTAAGTGACCCATTCCTAAGGAGAAACAAGTTGGAATCATCATTGCTAATGTCAATTCGAATTTATCCTTTTAGTTAAAGATGCAATGTGTCACTTCTTATGATGAGCTTATCCCTAGGGCCCTCAACATTGAGAGAGCTCTAATCACACAAGGAAGCACACACTAGTAGAATTTGGCAAATAAATGATTAGATGACTAAAAATTTTAGTCACAACAACTAAAAATGACTAAATTCTACTCATTTTTTGCAACTCAGCTATAAATGAGTAAATAAATTACTAGTTTGGTTGTTGATTAAAAATTATTTAGTCACACAAATAAAAATGACTAAATAGTTATTCATTTATTTAGTCACAATCCATTTGAATAAATCATTTAAGGAATCAAGAATATAGCCCACCAAAATACTCTAAAACTTTAATAAACATACCCTAAAACTTTTGTCAAAATCTTATTTTTAGGCATAGCCCACCAGAATAGAGATTTCATTTTAATAAACATACTCTAAAACCTTCATCAAAACATTATTTTCAAGCATAGACCGCCAAAATGGAGAAGTGTTTCTATAAAAAAATGAAAAAGAATGGTGAGATGTGCGTGAAAGGAGGCATATGATTCATTTTTGCTTATCTCATTCGTACTCTGCTCTACAAATCTTACGTTGTTCCTGCTACTATTTGTAATCTAAGTATTTACTTGACATATATTTTCATAATCTCAAATTCCTTCAGAGGCTTTTGAAGTATAAATGTATCCTATATAGGGTTTAGAATGATTTCTTTTAATTAAAAAAATAAATAAATGATGTATTTCCTTGTAATTAGATAATGTGGAGATCTCCTAGCACACTATCCTCTTTGGCATTGTATTCATTACTCCAGCTACTAGGGTTTTGCATGTGACATCTTTAATATCTTTATGACCGTGGCTTTTAAATAGATCTCATCTTTTCTTTAATCTTTTCATGGTAACCCTTGAGTTCCATAATCCACCTTCAATCTCTTCTAAGAATAGTGTCTTAAGCTAGACTGCATGGTATGCATATAAAGCAAGTCCTCATACCTTCTTGTTCCAAACCACCACTCACTGCCTTGCTTAAAATGTTGCCTCCATAAGCACAATAGCATGTTTTAAAATCATGGTTTCCGATTGATTGGCGATTAAGGTCACCACTTTCATCATGAAGATACAATGAGATTTCTATCTTCAAACTCAAGGAATTATGCAAGATAACATTGTGAATTGTTTGTTGTGTATGATTTGATTTTCTTGTACATTTACTTGCTTTGCTAACTTCCTTTAAGACTAGGTATTGCACCCTCAACTGCAATCTCAAACAACTCACTCACTATCACTTGAAGATTCCTTTCATGAGGCATCCTTCTATAAAAATCAAACTATGCCCTATAGGCTGCCTACTTACTATAGGGGACTCATTGTTTCATGGTATTGTAGTTCTTAAGATCCTTCAACCTTATTGACACTACTTCATAGTCCAAAAGGTATTATTCACTATTCTTCCATCTTTGATGAGTCTCAAAACACTGGTCAAACATGCAATCCACTACCTCCATTATACATTAATGGCTAAGAAGAAACATTGAACCTATGATTACCACCGTTACTTCATTTGGACAATCATTCCCTGATTGCATTTTCCATGTCTAACACTACCAAAAGCATTTGAAAAACCCTTAAGGTCAGCAAGGGGGTAAAGAAACTCACTATTAAAATCTCCACTTTATTATGTAAGGTTTGAGCTTTATTATCTTGTCACTACTCAGCCTCTTTTTGACTATCACATCTCAAGTGACTGTCATTCTTCTTACCGTAGATTTCATTTACAAATGTCACTAAGATACATAGTGTGCTTGTTATTGGCTACAATCTTTAGATTGCAAGATTTTGTTATTAGCTACAATGTCTCAATCTTTCTAGTATTGCAACCTCACTAATTTTCTATAGTTATTGTTTATGTTTCTATAGAGGCCTAGGGTTTGTACCCTAATCATGCTCTTACCAATGCTTCTATTGGTATTAAAAAAAAACCTTAAATCTTGGGTTAAAAAATTAGTTGTCTTGACAAAGTTGTGGTATAATCTTGGATTGTATCCTAGAGTGTGTGGGAAGCTTGTGTTTGATAATTAAGGTATGTAAACCTGATCAGGGAAATGTATCCTATATATCATGGGTCTTGCTTTAATACTTTCCATAATGGTTATTAGCAGATCACATTATTATAGTTTGTGGTAACCCAATATTGCATTCAAGTATGTAACAAACTTGGTTTGTAGTTTAAGCTATACACTTTTAAGTAACATTCATAAGGTTTAGAAAATCTTGATCACTCTCTAGAATAGCCCATTAAACATGGGTTGTGCTTGAATGCACTACACAATTGATATAACACAACCACTCTGCATATCAACCAAAGTTATAGGCTCTTTATTGCAGCAAGACGTAATCACTCTTCGATCATGCTATAATTACATCCTAACCTATTAAACTTGAGACAACCTGAATGCACCCAATGATGATTGACACCTACAATATAAAACCTAAATTAACTACATTATATGAGTGCCTCCATTTCTATCACAACATAGCCATATTAAACTTGGGTCATACATGAATGCATCCTATTTTTTTATAGCACAATTGTGCCACATGACCAATAGAGTTATGGATCACATAATAACAATCACAAGAATATGTCCTTGGTTGTGATCTTATGGTGATTCCACACAACAAAATCTGGACTTGAAATTCTCAAAACCCTAAACCTCTAAAAATGAAATATGATGAGATGTTGCTTTAAAATATGATTTTCAAACCTGGAACTACAAATCTGACTTCACAACTGAATTCTGAAAAAAGACAATGACTACCCTGAACCTGGTGATATCTTCTTCAATTTTTTTTTATTTTTCCTAAGACAATCGTCCTTAGTTCTTCACAAACTATCTCAAGTAGAGAAAAACACTTTTTCAATAAATCAACGAAATCACTTTTCTTTTTGTCAGCCACAATTTGATTTTTTTCTATTTTTCATGTTTGTCGAAATGTCGACGAAACTGATAATCGAAATTTTGACGAAACCTAGGTTCGTCAAAATTTCAATGAATGTTGGGGATAAACTTTCAAAAAATTGAAAATTACACATCAAATTTTACAAGCACCCAATGATACATCAAATTATACATATTAAATTGTCAGACATTTTCATTGGATTTTGTAGTCAAATTATTTAGTGTGTACTCCAACAAGTGGTATCAGATCCTTGGGTTCCTTGTTCAAAGTTTAATCAACTTAGGAGGTATTGATAGTGGAGTACTATGGGAAAGTGTAGAAGAAATAAAGTAAGGAAATATGTTAAGCAAAAGGTTATAAATCAAGCCCCATTCAAGTCAAGTAATGAGTTGTTGCATGAGTCACCTTTGAAAATTGACACAAAATGTGATAAAAAAGAAGATTTTGTTGTTGAAATTGATGATTAAGGAGACCTCTTTGTGGGTGAAGATGACTATGAATAGGATTATGATGAACATGAGTGAGATTTATGTAGAAGGTGAACTCTTATGTGCCTTAGATCAGATCAAGCAACTCAGAAAAAATCAGAGATTAGAAGATCGACTTCTACAAGAAAAAGACTCCAAGAACAAGGTACTTTTAGATCTTGCAAAAGTTTCTTTAAATCTTGAAGAGTCTAAAAAAATAATTATCAATCTAAAGATAGAAATAGAAGAATCCAAAAAGGTAGTTGATTTTACAAAATCTGATCTTGAAGTCAAAACTAATGAATGTCAAAAACTAGAGTTAGAAATAGTCTCTTTGAAAAAGGAATTAGAAAAAGGCACCTTCTAAGTTGCATAAGAATCTTTAGTTTGAAAAGAGTATTGAATGATTGAATGACATGTTGATCAAGAAAAATCATCACAAGGACACTACTGGTCTAGGATATGCAAAATCACAATGTTCTAAAGTAAAAAATGCACCTGGGAAGAAGATAGATTTGGGTCATCAAGTTGTTGTTCCTAAAGATCAAATAGAAGATAAATGTGTTGATGAAGGTAGAAGGACAAGTATATCCTCAAGATCTTCACCTACTGGGCCAAAGCAAGCAATAAGGTACAATTACTTATAGTTCCATGGTTACTATTTTTCATGTCATATTTTTAGTCATAGAGCTAGAGATTGTAGAGCTCATGCTAGAAGTGATTGTGAATGGAACAAAAGTTCTTGTAGAATGTCAAAACAAAGTTACAATATTATATGTTACATTTGTAATAAAGTTGGTCACATAGAGAAATATTGTAGAGCACTTGAAAGATATGATTATACAAAGCACAATAACAAAAGTTCTTATTGGTTTCCAAGGAAAAGCTATAGTTATTTTGCTCTAGACTACAATGTTATATGTTTTAGATGCAATAATGTTGGTAGTTTTACAAAGCATTATAGTACCAAGTTTTTGCAATAGGAAAAGAGAAATAATTCCTCTCCTAAAAGAGTACAAGGTTATTAGCTCTTGGAAACAAAGAAAAACGAGAGAGGAAACAACCAATGAAAATTTGGAGAAAAAATGTGCAAGCGAAAAGAAAAAAAAAGCTTGTGTATACTGCACAAGAAACATCTATAACTACTTAAAGGACAACATGAGGTTAGGGTGAGATAAACACTGTTGTATCATTTACCCCCATAGACAAAAAATATAATAAATAAAGTCTTGTTTTGTCAATGCTCTAGTGCTCTATGGTGTAATTATCTTGGTGTGAAATTTTATTTTTCCTTGATAGTTACCGTACTGGTTTGATAGTGATCTTAGTATTCCTTTTACTTTGAAAAAATGGATAGTGATAGTGAAATTCTTGCAATGATATATAGTATTACTGTTTCTTGATCCTCAATTATAACATATAGTATGGAGTAATCTCTTGACAGTGTAATAGGTGTTTTGGTACAATGTTGAATGGAGTATGTCAATTTTTGAATGAGTATCAAGGTTGTATGGATATGTCATCTTCAAGTTTCTTCATGTGAAGATCATAGTGTTTCATCTTGTTGATGTCTTGGATGATTGGTAGATCTTGTTGATTCATTCTTATTATGCTTCATCTTAGAGAGTTACTACTTGACAAATCAAAAGGAAGCTATTTCATAAAATAGGATGTTCCTTTGATAGATGTTCTTCATTTAAAGAGTTTGTGATGTAGGTTATCTATGTTAATTTGGAGTCTTGTTTTCATGTTAGAAGTTGCAAGGAGTTGTAGACTTAATTGATGAGGCTTCATGATAGGACAGTGGAATAAAAGTCTCAGACCTAATAATTCAAGACCAAAAGGCACAAAGATAGTGATATTTTACAATGTAATGCTTCAATTCTAGGGTGTCTCAAGGTGTCTCATAAAAAAAAAAAATGATAGTACAATTCAAGTGATTGATTCTGATCATGAGAGTAAAATCTGGAAAGAACACTAAAAAGGTGTGAATGGTGACAATGATTGGCAGATATGTGTCAGATAGAAACGAGTAATGGTTAGGTGATGGAGTAGTGAAAAGTGAAGGACTATAGATAATGTATTTATCTTGACACATATGTTTATGTGTAAATTCATGTTGGAGCTTTGTGACAGGTACAAAGGTGTATGGAGTGTGTTATATTAGTGTCCTGACAAGCTATGCCAATGCCTATGTTAAGGTATATTTTTTCTCTAACTTATTTTTATACTAAATATACAATACCCAATGTCAATGATCAGTATTTGGATTCATGATTGTATCAGTTATTGCATGAGAGTATTTTGGATCATAAGATAGTCAACTATGGGGAGTCACATTGTCATGAGTAATGCATTGTTGTAGACCATGTTAGGAAAGTGTCATGATGTCAAAATAAAATGAAAAATATAGTTGTTGTTAAGGTTTAGTGTTGTTATGTACTGCATGATGTCTCCATGGTGGTGGTGGTAATGCTTTGTAGTGCCTCAGGAAAATCAACTTAAAATAAAGCAGTGTTTTGACAGTGGACATATTACAGCTCTTAGTTGGTAAGTGTAGGATTAGACTCTACAAGCCTTGTCAACATTCCTTTAGTTTGTAAGAGTTTTGGAAGTGTATGAATTCCATCAATGTATAAAAGGAGGTTTATTGTCAAATATTATAGTAACAAGTGTCCTGATAGTCATGTTTCATTTGGTTTGATAGTGATTGTATGCTCTTAACTTTCCTTTTACAAAGATAATCTATTTTGGTGTAAAGGGTCAGTTAATGTTGTTGGGAGTGTGCTGATTCTATTGAAAGGATAGTAGGATGAGATAGTGTGGTTATTTTTGTATCAAGTGTGATCACGATTGGTGTTGCATTGATAATATACTATTATGATAGTGTCTCTGTCAAGTATTCTATGTTGACAATGGGAAAAAAAATTTGAATCTAACATCAGATGCAACTCACAAGGTTAACAAGGTTTGATTGGTTGGAAAATGGATTTCTTGTAGACTTAACACTGAATAAGATACTCTTGTTGTTTTTTCAAACCATAGTAGACTCCATAATCAATATTATCAATATGCCAAGAGTGTGGTTAGTAGTGTATTGAAGACATGAGGAGTTTAGTTGATCAAAGTTTTTCATTGATGCCAAAAGGTGGATTGGAGATGAGATGTTTTCATACCATTCCCATGATCATTAGGAGGAGTTGGGTTGATCATCATGATACTCTGGTTGTGCTTTAGGAGTTGAGGAGTTGTGATGGGATCATGTTCATAAGGTTAGATTGCTTTGGAGTAGTAAGCAAGTATTTTTATATTAACATGTTTTGATCTTCTTTTCATGGGGGTGCCATGTTGTTTTGATCCTTCTTGTTGACATTAGTATAGTGAATATGGGTATGTGCAGGATCATGATGGGCCAAAAAGTGGCGATATGATGGGTATGTGTAGGGTATGTGGTTGATGAGTTTTTTTTTACCCAAAATTGATGAAATGAAAAGGGTTTTTAAAGGAGATTCTTGGCTTTCCACCAATATAAATTATGGTTTACTTTGAATTTAATAAATAATTTTTATTCACTTTCTATTTGAATTACGAATAAAGTTCTAATTGATAGGCTGATTGAAAAACATCTATAGCTTTCAAACGATATCACATTTTTTTAATCTGAAACATGTGTCACATTCTATGCTTCAAATAATATAGGATTAAAAAAAAAAGAATTTCATGAAGTTTTGACCAAGTTAAGGTGGTCAGACATACGAGTTTTTATATTTTTTAAAAGTTGTAATAAAAAATTCATAATTGATTATTTACTTGGAAAAAAATTACAAAAAAATTCATCACATCAGGACATGAGTCCTCTACTTATATCTAAATTCTTATAAAAAAAATATTATCATTTTATTGTGGTTAGGGTGGTCAGATAGACACCTACTTCTTATTTTTTCCTTGAAATTTAAGTACTACTACATTGAAATTTCAAATTTTCACCAAATAGATTTTTGTTTTTCTAAATAAACCTAGTAGTTTAGAAACTACATTTAATTTACTACAGATTCTATTGTTACATATTTTTGAAATAATATATATATCTTATTCAAATTTTTATTTCAAGTTACCTAACTCTAATTTTTCTTATTTTTTTGCCACTTAAGGGCCTATTTTTTCCATGATGATCCTACACATACCCATATCTAATGTTCTTATATAATGGAGGCAAAGTGGAACAATGAACTGGCAGTAACAAGTCCTCTTCCTTGCATATTGATATTATTTTTGGAACAGTGACTTGAAAGAGAGTTCATTCACAGTGTGAATGTTGTGCTAGAGATAGATGTTTTGGTAATATTCAACAAATTTTTTGGTATTCAATTAGTTTTGATTGAAATTTGACCTTTCTAATCTTTTGTAACATTCTTGTGGATAGGTTGGTCACATTTTTCTCTTACAACTTATGACAATTTGATATCTCATTTGAGGTCTTTGTTGATAAGGTGATACAGTTCTAGTGAAGGTTTGGTGAAAATTTCATCTTGGGGATGTTGTAGATGTTGATTTGAAGCCAAGGTTTATATGTTGAGTGAATGTACACCGTAATCTTGGATGTTTGATCTTATCTCAGTCTTGGATAATGGTTGTTTTGATTCTTGTCTAGTGACCGCAGTATGTTAGAAACAGTGACATTTATATTTTTCATGCTATGGTAGTTCTATGATTCCTTATGCAATGCTCTATTTTTAGGTTTATTTATTCAAACCTAACAGTGTTTGTTTCCACTATGATAGTAGTTTGAAATTATTGGATAGGTATTTGTTGGTTTACTACCCCTTTGACCTTTGGCATTGTTGTCAAAAGGGGGAGAAGAGCATGTGATACATGGTTCATGATATTCAAATTTTGGTGCACAGGTTTAGGTTCTTGTATTCAATGTTTCTCATTCAAGCTTGATGGAAATTTTTTTGACATGATAGGTTCTTGTTGCTTCTATAAGTGATATTCTATCAGGTTCTTTGGAGGGATTTGACATCAATGCCAAAGGGGGAGTTTGTTTCCCCTTTGACATTGGTTTGGCATTGATGTCAGGTTGAATGTTCAACGTGGCACATATTGTGGTGATACACATTGGTATATATAGGTTTGGCATACATTTGTGGCATTCATTGAAGGTTTAGTGCTATTTGATTGGTGTTGTTCATGTCTTTGGGATGAAAATGTTCTTTTGTTACAAAGGCAAAATATATTTATATGCTTATGGGTGACTTTGTGATGTAGGGCCTAAGGTAGAAACAAAATGGTTTCCAAAAGATCCTAAATTTTTCTTTGTTTGTTTACAAAATTCCTTCAATGACTCAAAACACCTTAGCTTCATTAGAAATGGTCTTTAAGACCTTATTACAATATTAAAACATCAAACTTAAATCAAAACCCCAAAGTTTCCTCATGGAGGAACAAACTTGACATGGTGCTCCTACACGATACTCCCAACCAAAAGAAAATTCAAAGCCCTCTTGAATTGAGGGTGACAACAGGTATCCACCTCAGAATGCTCCTCTTTGATGCCTTCTATGCTCTGCCATGTGTCTTGCTTAAAGAAACTCCATGTAGTCTTCATCTTGAACTTTGGTTTGTCCTTCTTTACAATCTCAACAAGAACTATGTATACTCCTTCCTTCCTCTTCCTCATTTTTGATGTAGCTATGAACTCTTCACCTTTGGTCCCCAATTTTCCCATCTACTGCTCTACCTTCAACCTTGCTGCCTTGTTAGGATCACAAACCTCTAAAGTGAAAAAAAAGGAAAATCCATTATCCTCCTTGAAAATAAATGAAGAAAACAAAATACCACAATACCTTTCAAACCAAATTTGATCCTCCAAAATCAAGTTATCCTTGACCTTAACCAAATCAGCTTTTCATGCCAATTCAATATCCTCTTTCATTGAAATCATATCAAGCTTCATTTCTATTGTTTCAATATCTTCATGGTTTGACATGGTTGCATCCTTCATGGGTTTTACCACCATCCTAGCTTGCTTGGCTTGTTCCTTGTCTTCTTCCATTTGTCTTCTCTTTTGAACAATCTTTCTAATAGGCCATGTAACCTTTCTCTTAACTGATAAGTGCCAACTTGACTCTTGGCTTGACATAATCATTTGTGGTTTTTGTGTTATACAAAGTGGTAAAAGATAAGCAATAATAAAGTTCTTTGGTTTCGAATGAGGTGTATTTGTTAGTGATGACTATTTTTTTGTCACAAGAATTTTATTGCATACACATTATAGTGTTTTTTGTTTTACATTGGAAAATAAATTTGGTTGGGAAAATCATTACACATCGCTGCTAGGGCATGAAGGCTGTGATAGTGGAAGTTAGGGTTTGAATATGGTTTTGATGTGAAAATGCTAATGGTTGGGTGGCATGATTCGAAGAAAATTTTGTTGATAGTTGTAGTGTGATGGTTTGTGTAGTTGAGATTGTAAGTTGCTACAATTGCTTTCTCCCAGGGATTGAGGAGTTGTATCAAGCTTTTCTAGGTTGACGATTGCTTTATATATCTTTGGTTTTAGCTTGGAATATGGTTAGAGAATGAAAAAAAAAAGTGAGAAGAGATAGAGTTTATTCTCTTTCAGATGTTATAGAATAAGCAATGTTGAATGTAGTCATAAAATGAGGAGATAGAATTGTAGAAGAGGAACACCATGATGAATTCTGGAAAATAGTTATGAAGTGTAAGTTTTCATATTGACAGGTGGCAACAAAAGTTAAGTTTGATTTATATAAGTGACATGATCGCTTAATGTGGGTTTGATGCGTTTTATTGTGATATCTTACTCTATAAAGAGCTATAGTTCTTGAGCAGAATATTGCAACTGATTTTTGTAAGAGGTTGTATGCAAAACAAAGAACTAGTCTATATATTGCATGTTTTATAGGTTCCAAGTTCAATGAATCTACATGACATAGAATGTATAGTTGAAATTTTTTGTAGTGAAACAAAGAAACCCTCTATAATTTATTTTCTTCATGATTTACTATGAGATGTATAAGATCATATCAATGAGACAAGTTTGATCTTTGGCTAGTGAGGTTGTATGTTGTCAGTGAGGCATTTTGTGAAGCCAATGAGATTGTATTTTCCAATGAGGTTGTATATTTCTAGTGAGGCATTATGTGAAGCCAGTGAGGTTGTATTTTCCACTGAGGCATTTTGTTTAGCTAATGAGGTTTTTTTAGTGAGGCATAAATTGTAGCTAGTGAGGCTTTTCTAGTGAGGCATAAAAAGTAGCCAGTGAGGCTCTGTAAATAGAGAATTCTTACTAAGCTGGTGAGGCATTTTATTGAGTGATTTTTTATCCCTATGAAGGTTTTCCACTCATAAAACATTGTGTTATGGTTTCTCATTACTTGTAATCTATTTGGTTTTAATGTTCAAAACATTAAGTCTTGTGTACCTTTCAACATATAGCCTTCATGTTCAGATATTTAATCTTGTGTATCCCTCAACATTAAAGTTTTCATGGTGTCTTAAGCTATTATGTTTTTCATGATTAATCAAACCTAATATATTTTCATGCATGATTTATTTATACACTTTATCACTCAAAGTTTCAAAACTTTACAAGCATTTTGTTTTGATAAAGCCTGAAACTTGCATTTCATATCTTCAAGATTGTGAAAAGGGAATTTCAATTCAAATCAAATTTCTCATACCATTGATTCACCCCCCTATCATTGGTATTGTAATCCAACAAGTGGTATGAGAGCCTTGGGTTCCTTGTTCAAATTTTACTCAACTTAGGAGGTCCTGATTGTGGAGTACTATGGCAAAGTGTAGATGAAATAGAGGAAGGAAAGATGTTAAGAAAAGGTTGTAAATCAAGCCCCAGTCAAGTCAATTAATGACTTGTTTCATGAGTCACCTCTGAAAATTGACACAAAGTGTGATAAAGAAGATGATTTTGTGCTTGAGATTGATGATAGAAAAGGAGACCTCTTTGTGGGTGAAGATGACTATGAATAGGAGTATGATGAACAAGAATGTGAGATTGATGTAGAAGGTGAACTCTTGTGTGCCTTAGATCAGATCAAGCAACCCAGAAAACAAAATTGAAGATTAGAAGACCAACTTCAACAAGAAAAAGGCTCCAAGAACAAGGTACTTTCCGATCTTGCAAAAGTTTCTTTAGATATTGAAGAGTCTAACAAACTAATTATCAGTCTAAAGAAAGAAATAGAAGAATCCAAAAGGGTAGTTGATTTTACAAAATATGATCTTGAAGTCAAAACTAATGAATGCCTAAAACTAGAGTTAGAAATAGTCTCTTTGAAAAAGGAATTAGAAAAAGCATCTTCTAAGTTGCACAAGAATATTTAGTTTGAAAAGAGTACTGAATGCTTGAATGAAATGTTGAGCAATAAAAAGCATCACAAGGACACTATTGGTCTAGGATATGAAGAAGGATAGTATTCTAAAGTAAAAAATGCACCCAGGAAGAAGATAGATTTGGGTCATCATGTTGTTGTTTTTTAAGATCAAACATAAGATATATGTGTTGATGAAGGTAGAAGGACAAGTAGATCCTCAAGATCTTCACCTACCTGGTCAAAGAAAATAATAAGGTACAATTACTCATAGTTCCATGGTTATTGTTTTCAATGTCATATTTTTAGTCATAGAGCTAGAGATTGTAGAGCTCATGCTAGAAGTGATTGTGAATGGAACAAAAGTTCTTATAGACTACCAAAACAAAGTTACAATACTATATGTTATAGTTGTAAAAAATTTAGTCACATAGAGGAAGATTGTAGAGAACTTGAAAGATATGATTATATAAGGCACAATAACAAAAGTCCTTATTGGTTTCCAAGGAAAAGCTATAGTCCTTTTTCTCTAGGCTACAATGTTATATGTTTTAGATGCAATAATCTTGATAATTTTTCAAAGCATTGTAGTACCCATTTTGTGCAACAAGACAAGAGAAATAATTCCTCTACTAAGAAGAGTGAAATTTTATTATCTCTTGGAGACAAGGAAAAACAGGAGAGGAAAGAACCTATGAAAAATTGGAGAAAACATGTGTAAGAGAAAGGAGAAACAAAGCTTCTACATACTGCAAAAGAAACATCCATAACTACTTAAAGGGCATCATGAGGTTAGGGGGAGATAAACACTAATGTATCATTCACCTCCATAGACAACGAGTGTAATAATTGTTGTTTTTTCAATGCTCTGGTGCTTTATGATACAATGATCTTGGTGTGAAATTTTATTTTTCCTTGGCAGTGACCATATTGGTTTGACAGTGATCTTGGTCTTCCTCTTGCTTTGCAACAATGGAAAGTGACAGTGAAAGTCATGCAATGATATACCATATTACTGTTTCTTGATCCCCAATTGTAACCTATAGCATGGAGTAATCTCTTGACAGTGTAATAGGTGTTTCAGTACAATGTTGAAAGGAGTATGTCAAGGTTTGAATGAGCATCAAAGTTGTATGGATATGTCATCTTCAAGTTTCTTCATGTGAAGATAATATTGTTTCATCTTGTTGATGTCTTGGATGATTGCTAGATCTTGTTGATTCATTCTTCTTATGATCTTTCTTAGAGAGTTACTACTTGACAAATCCGAAGGAAGTTATTTCATGAAGCAAGATGTTGCTCTGACAGATGTTCTTCATTTAAAGAGTTTGTGATGTAGGTTATGTATGTTAGTTTGGAGTCATGCTTTCATGTTAGAAGTTGCAAGGAGTTGCAGACTTAATTGATGGGGCTTCATGACAGGACAATGGAATAAAAGTCTTAGACCTAATTATATTATGAAGTCAAGACCAAAAGGCACAAAGATAGTGATATTTGACAATGTAATGCTTCAATTATGGGATGTCTCAAGGTGTCTCACCAAAAATAAATAAAAAAATTGACAGTAGTTCAAGTGATTGATTCTTATCCTAACAATAAAATCTAGCAAGAACAGTAAAAAGGTTTGAATAGTTAGGTGATGGAGTAGTGAAAAGCGAAGGACTATAGATAGTGTATTCTATCTTGACACATATTTTTATGTGCCAATTTATGTTGGACCTTTGTGATAGGTAGAAAGGTGTATGTAGTGACTTATATTAGTATGTTGATAGGGTATCACAATGCCTATGTTAAGGTATATTTGTTCTCTAACTTTTTTTTGAAATGAATATACAATACCCAATGTGAATGATTAGTAGTTAGATTTAGGATTGTATCAGTGACTACATCAAGGTATTTTGGATCATAAGATAGTCAGCTAGAGGGAGTCACATTGTCATGAGTAATGCATTGTTGTAGACCATGTTAGGAGAGTGTCATGATGTCAAAAGAACAAGAAAAATATAGTTGTTGTCAAGGTTTAATGTTGTTATGGCTGCATGATGTCCCCATGGTGGTGGTGGTAATGCTTGGTAGTGCCTCGGGACAAACACCTTAAACATAAAGCAGTGTTTTGAAAGTGAACATCTGACAGTTCTTAGTTTGTAAGTGTAGAATCAGACTCTACAGGCCTTGTCATCATTCCCTTAGTTTGTAAGATTTTTGGAACAACGTATGACTTCCATCAATGTATAAAAGGAGATTTTTTGTCAAATATTGTAGTTACAAGTGTCCTGATAGCCATGTTTCATTTGGTTTGATAGTGATTGTATGCTCTTAAGTTTCCTTTTTATAGAGATAAGTTGTTTTGGTGTAAAGGGTCAGTTAATGTTGTTGAGAGTGTGTCAATTTTGTTGATAGGATAGTAGATGAGACAATGTGGTTCTTGTTGTATTAAGTGTGATCATGATTGGTGTTGCATTGATAATATACTATTATGATATTGTCTCTATCAAGTATTCTATGTTGACAATGGGAAATGTTTTTTGAATCCAACATTAGATGCAACTCGCAAGGTTGAAAAGGTTTGATTGGTTGGAAAATGGATTGTTTGTAGACTTAATAGTGAAGAAGATACTATTGTTGTTTATTCAAACCACAATAGAATCCATAATCAAAAATATCAGTACACAGAGAGTGTGCTTAGTAGTGTATTCAAGACAGGAGGAGTTGAGTTGATCAATGCTTTTCATTGATGTCAAAGGGTTGATTGGAGATGAGATGTTGTTATACCATTCTCATGATCATTAGGAGGAGTTGAGTTGATCATCATGATACTCTGGTTGTGCTTCAGGAGGTTAGGAGTTGTGATGGGATCATGTTCATAAGGTTAGATTGCCTTGGAGCAATAAGCAAGTCTTTTTATATTAACATGTTTTGATCTTCTTATCATTGGGGTGCCATATTATTTTGATCCTTCCTGTTGACATTGGTATAGTGAATATCTAATGTTCTTATATAATGGAGGCAAAGTGGAATAATGAACTGACAGTAATAGGTGCTCTTACTTGCACATTGATATTTTTTTGGAATAGTGACTTGAAAGAGATAGTTCATTCATAAAGTGAATCTTGTGCTTGAGATAGATGTTTTGGTGATATTCAACAAAGTTTTTTGTATTCAGTTAGTTTTGATTGAAATTTTACCTTTCTGATCTTTGGTAACATTCTTGAGGATAGGTTGATCACATTTTGCACTTATAGCTTATGACAGCTTGGTATTTCATTTGAGGTCTTTATTGATAATGTCATATAGTTCTAGTGGAGGTTTGATGAAAATTTCATCTTGAGGATGTTGTAGATGTTGATTTGAAGCCAAGGTTTATATGTTGAGTGAATGTAGACCACAATATTAGATGTTTGATCTTATCTCAATCCTAGTTAATGGTTTTTTTGGTTCTTTTCTTGTGACCGAAGTATGCTAGAAATAGTGACATTTATATTTTCCATGCTATGGTAGTTCTATGATCCTTATGCAATGATCTATTTTCAGGTTCATTTAATTAGATCTAACAGTGTTTGTTTCCATTGTGATAGCAGCTTGAAATTCTTGGAGAGGTATTTGTTGGTTTTGTACCCTTTTGACCTTTGGAATTGTTGTCAAAAGGGGGAGAAGAGCATGCGATATATGGTTCATGATATTCATATTTTGGTGTAGAGGTTTAGGTTTTTGTATTTAATGTTTCCCATTCACACTTGATGGATAGTTTGTTGACATGGAAGGTTCTATGTTGCTTCTGCAGGTGATATTTTATCAAGTTCTTTGGCAAGATTTGACATCAATGCCAAAGGGGGATTTTGTCGCCCCTTTGACATTGGTTTGACATTGATGTCAGCTTGATTGTTCAAATTGGCACATATTGAGGTTACACATTGGTATATACAGGTTTGGCATACATGTGTGGCATTCATTGAAGGTTTAGTGTTATTTGATTGGTGTTGAATTTCTTTGGGATGGTAACGTTCTTTTGTTACAAATGCATAATATATTTCTATGTTTCTAGGTGACTTTGACATTGAAAAGTAATTGAGGCAACAATTTTTATTGAGGCATCTATATTTTATATGCATATGAGTTGTGTTTTTGCACTTGATACATTTGGGATTTACACCATACATTGGTCTTTGGCATTGGTTGGTTTTGTTCTATGCTCATTACTTGGCTATTGCTAGACTGACACAAGGGTCTTGGTCTTCATGTAGCACATGTTTTATTAGACTGACATATATCATTGGGAATTACAAGGTTTAATGTGGTCATACAAATAATGTCTAATACCAACACAATGATAATTGTTTTGTTTTGCAAAAGTGCAACACTGACATAATCATTTATGGTTTTTGTGTGATACAAAGTGGTAAAAGATAAGCAATAATAAAGTTCTTTGGTTTCAAATGACATATATTTGCAAGTGTTGAAAAATGTTTTGTCATGGGAATTTTATTGCATACACATTGTAGTGTTTTTGTTTGACATTGGAAAAGACATTTGGTTGGGCAGATCATTGCACATAGCTGTTAGGTAACAAAGGCTTTGACAATACAAGTTAGGGTTTGAATATGGTTTTGATGTGACAATGTTGGTGGTTGGGTGGCATCATTCAAAGCAAATTTTGTTGACAGTTGTAGTGTGACAGTTTGTATA
>VDFB02000015.1:246850832-246896746 GCA_007258455.2 Sequoia sempervirens
GAACCATCTTGGTGCACTTACCCTTACATTAGACTAATTCATCATCATGGTTCTGCATTCACTTGCCTTATGTCCAGATCTTTTGGATGCACAACATTGACTAGAGAAAGGACCAAGGAATTGATTCATCCTGCTTCTAAATTCGGTTTCCATGTGACCAAACTTATTGCATGAAAAACAAGCACCATTAAAAGAAGGGTACCTTTGTGCATTAGGTTGTCTCACCAGAGGTCTCCTAGTAGATTTTCTTGAATTTTCTTTTTGCTTTCTTTTATCTGGAGTCTTCTAATTATTCTTAGTTTTAGAGCTTTCACCAACATCATTTCCCAGACCATCTTCATCTTTGCTTGGTTTTTTCCCTGCAATTAATTCATCAATCCTATCTGAGCTGGACTTGAACTTGTCTTCACAGAGTTTTTCCTTCTATAGATCCACTTCCACATTCACAATTTCGTGTTCAAGCTTGGTGCAATCTTTAGACTTCCTTTGTACAAACTTGTTCAGACACTCTTCAATTCTTTTCTTCTCTTCCACTTGCACTTTCAAACTGGAAATATCTTACTTATCCTTCTTCAACTGATCAGTTACTTCCTTATGGCTATCGTTGAATTTTTTCAATTGATCCTTTAATTTTTGGACACATTCATTCACATCTTCAAGATTTTCTTTTAGATCTTTGTTTTCTCTTTCAACTTTGTTGAGATCTTCAAGAGCAGTCTGGAGCTCCCCTTTATCATTCATTTCTTCCATCTTCAAGTTCTCCCTCAAGCTATTAGGCTTTACTAGAGGAACCAAGCTCTAAAACCAATTTTTAAAGATCCAAGATACTGAGAGGGGATGGTGAATTAGTATCTTCTTAAATTTTTTGATTAGATACCATCCAATTATTCCAATGCAAACAATAGCAAAAATAAATAAAAGCATTAACAAAACATGAAATCAGAGAACACAAGAACACCCAAATTTTTACATGGAAAACCCAAAATGGAAAAACCCACGGTGAGTGTTAGCTCACAATATTATATAACTGGTTATAGAATATTACAAAATGGGTGGCTCACTGCTAGGACTCACTGTCTAGAAACAAAGGCTCAGTGCCTACAAAATTGCAATGATTGAATGGCTTTCAACAAGAAAATGAACTGACAGAATACACCTAATAAGTGCAGATTCAATTCCAAACAAAGCTAAGTAAACAGACTTAACAAATTTCATCATGTTCACACTACTTCACTTCTTTGCACAAAAAGCACTCTCTCCTTCAAAAACTGTCTGTTATATATACCCAATCTTCTTCATAAGCATCAATTAGGTCAACCTAATTAGACACACTTCATATTTACTAGAAATACAATATTTCAGCCTCAAGCTTCAAAAAAGGATAACCCACATGCTTCAACAAGTCAACACAAACCTAAAATAGGTCACACATATATCTGCATAACAAAACCATTTTTACCTTTACACAATTCACCAAAGAAGTCAGCCAAGCATAAACTTCAAACCAAAAGACAAAAAAACATTTTGTATAAGCACTAGATACATGAAATCTCAAATTTACATGCTCCCAACGTCTGTAAACCATTTCCCAAACTCGCAAGCAACAATGCTCACCAAAAAATGAATGCAGATCAAAATACAAGAGGATTTAAGCAAAATACAATTTTAAATACTAGACTAGAATACTGGAGTAACTATAGCCTTGATCTTGCAGTCATGACTCATATATCATGGTGACATCAATGACCAACAGAAAGTAACAAAATGAGATGTTCTTCATTTTTCCAACACAAATATATGGTAAACCCTATAAAAAATGAGTCATTATTTGGACTCATCAACATTGGGAAATAGTGTAATGCTTGTTATTGAGGTCCTGCATCTCTTGAACTAGCCACATCAGTAAATTAAAATAAATTTATGACCCTTCATTCACCATACCCGATGCCTACAAAAAGTCCATGGCCCCCCCCAAACAAACCCCTACCTTGATGTGAACTAGAAAGAGGAGCCTCATCTTGAGACTTCTTCTAAGTCAAAGTTACCTATAAATAAAACTATGTTATGGCACCAAATACTTGGCCACATTGGAGAAAAGGGTCTAAGGACCTTGAAAAATAAAAAAACTTGTTGAAGGTTTGTCTGATTGTAATCTTGACTTCAATTTCTATGAGCATTGCACTTATGGAAAACAAAACTACATGTAGTTTTACTCAAGTTCTCATAAATATTGTCGTGTATTGGATCTTATTCATTTTGATGTGTTTGGTCCTATAGATATTCCTTTGATTGGTAAATCCAAATATTTTGTTTCATTTATTAATAATGATAGTACAAAAGGACATGGGTATATTTTCTAAAGAGTAAATTTGAAGTTTTCAGCTGTTTTAAAGAATTTAAAGTAATGGTTGAGTTGTAGACTAGAAAGAAAATAAAACATTTGAGGGATAATAATGGTGGTGAGTTTTTCTCTAATGATTTTGATAGATTCTATAAATATTTCCATTTTTATAGATAAAATACTACTCCATATTCTCCACAATAGAATAGAGTTGCAGAAAGAATAAACAAGACACTAATGGAGAAGGGTAGGAGTATGTTGAGTGGTGTTGGTCTAGAACAAAGGTTTTGGGTTGAATTTGTTGCCACTATTTTTTACCTAATTAATAGGTCTCCTACATCAACTCTTATTGATAAGATGCCTATAGAGGCATGGTTTGGTCACAAGCCTTCATTAAGACATCTTAGAGTTTTTGGTTGCAAGGCATATGAACATGTACCAAAGGAGAAGTGAACAAAGTTGGAGAACAAGAATGTGAAATGTATCTTCATCTAATATAGTTATGGTGTGAAAGGATACAAGCTTTGGTATCCTGATGCAAAAAGGTAATATATAGTAGAAGTGTGATTTTTAGAAAAACTAGAAGCCTCCTTCTATTACATTAGAGCTAGAATAAAATAAACAAGAAGATGTCATTCAATTTCCTTCTACACCTGAGAAAGTCGAATTGAAACTCATAGATAGACAAGAAGTTGACAAGAGCTCATCTAGCTCTGAATCTTCAGAAGAGGAAGAACCTCCAACTCAACTTGTTCATAGATCTACAAGGCATAGACAACCACTTGAAAGGTATTCACCTAATGATTGGATATGTATTTTTTCTTTGAATAATAACATAGATGAACCTAGATTTGTAGAAGAGACACTAGGTATGAATGATGTAGAATCCTAAAAGATTGCCATGGATGAAGAAATGATATCTTTGAAAAAGAATGATGCATGGGATCTTGTACCATTACCTGAAGGAAAAAAACCTATTGGTTGCAAATGGATATTGAATAAAAATATTGGTTCAGATGGAGGTATTGAGAAGTACAAAGCAAGATTCGTTGTGAAGGGTTACTCTCAAGTTGAGGGTGTTGATTATGGTGAGTTATTTTCTCCTATTGCAAAAATGACATCCATTATATTTTTTCTTTCTATTATTGTTGCTTATGATTTAGAGGTTGAGAAAAATGATGTGAAAACTTCTTTCCTTCACTGTGATTTGGAGGAACATATTTATATGACATAGCCAAAGCACTACATGGTGAAAGGTAAAAATAAGTTGGTTTGTAAATTGAAGAAATATTTGTATGGCTTAAAATAGAGTCTTAGGATGTGGTACCATAAATTTGATACATATGTGTTTAGTTTTGGATTTGAGCATTCTAAATGAGATCATTATGTTTATTATATAACCAATGGTGACCATTTCTCATTTATTGCATTATATTTTGATGATATGTAATTTATTGACAAATGGAAATATATGATTTCAAAACTAAAATATCAACTTGCTACTAAATTTGAAATGAAAGACCTTGGTGTAGCTAGACACATTCTTGGGATGGAAATTAAAAGAGATAGAGTAAACAAAAAGCTATGGCTTGGCCAAAGTAAGTATGTCAATTCAATTTTATAGAGTTTTAACATGCAAGATTATAGACCATTATGTGTTCCCTTTTCAATTGGAACAAAGTTATCAATTTCAGATTCTCTAACATCTCTATTAGAGATGGAAGAAATGAGAAGTGTCTTACTAGAGTGTAATTGGAAGTTTAATGTATGTTATGGTTTGTACAAGACTAGACATTTCCCAAGCAATGGGAGTTCTTTATAAATATATGTCTAATCCTAGTAGAGTTCTTTGGGATGTAATTAAAAGAATCTTTAAATATTTCTGTGGTACCTTAGATTATTCCTTGTGTTATCATAGTAATATGATTGAAGAAGAGATATCCCTTGATATTCATGGTTGTGTGGATTCAAACTCAGTAGGTGATGTTGATAGCAGACAATCCACCTATACTTATGTGTTTACTTTATTTGGGGGTACAATTAGCTGGATGAGTAAGTGATAGGCTATGGTTTATTTTTCCACTACTAAAGTAGAGTTTATGGTAGCTACTCATGCTTGCAAAGAAGTCATTTGGCTTAAGAGATAGTGTTCAGATATTAAAATAAATAAAGGTACAATGACAATTTATTGTGAAAGTCAGAGTGTAATATTTATAGCTATGAACCCGACATTTCATGCCAGGACCAAGCACATTGATGTACAATATCATTTTGCTAGAGATATGGTCGAAGATGGCAGGGTCAAGCTAGTTAAGGTAGAGACTTTGATGAATGTTGTCGATTCTTTAACTAAGCCTATGAGAACAACAAAGTTTAGATGTTGTTCAGAGATTATGGGCCTTTCGACCCCTAGCAATTAAAGAGAAAATGTTTACACCCTCCCATTTCCCTTGCATGGTGTTTGACAAGTGGGAAATTTGTTGGGAAAATGTGTCTCAACCTTGTAATTATATAAGGTTTATTGTTGATAGGATATATATATATATATTCCTAGCTACACCGATAGGTGTATACATTGGGAGCATGAGAGAGAAATGTGAGCGTGTTAACAAAAACTTCTAAATAGTTGACATACATTAAATTAATTATATATTTTAAATTTGGACCATTCATTATTAGGTTTTATATTTGATGGTAGATATTTTGTTGGCTTATCTTGCCCTAGAAGGTAACCCTATTTTATGAGGGTGTTATATTTTAGTTGCAGTATTGTGATGTATTCTAAGAGTTTGACAATGGTTGTGTTGTCTCTTGATCTCTAATGGTGATACTCCTACAATAAACTTTCTTTGCAAGTATATTGTAATCTTTGTGATTTCTGAATAATATATTGGGCAACTTTTGGAGTTTGGGGTTTTAGTCTCGAAGGGGTTTTCCCCATGTAAATCGTTGTGTCATGGTATGCATGATATTTATGTTTATTCTATTTATGTTTCTATATCTATTAAATATTTGTAGAGTTTTTCATGAATCTCCTCTCAAGATTAGTGTAGGAAGTTGTTCTGTTACCTTATCTTCCTTGCAAAATTGCAATCTTTATAAAGAGGATCAAAGCCCCACTGTTATGAGTTTGGTGAGCCTTTGAGGTACTTATGACAATGAAACATCTCTTCACAATATTGATCAGGATTTTGAGATTGATACAGACATGGAAATATCACCATGTAATGGCCATTGAATCCATGGGCACAAATAATAGAAATCCCTACAAAATAAACTAAATAAAAATCTTCACCATTTCCACTTAAAAGTTGTTAAGCTTTCAGGCTAAGGGAACAAATAGTATTAAAATTCCTAATAAAAAAATGATATCTCTATTGTGCAAGCCCAAGAGAAATCTTCACTATTTCCCCTTCAAATTTGTCTTCTTAGGCTTGAATAACTGATGATCATGCCATGCATTAGATGATATGTCCATCGAAGTCTGTCTGCATGAATCTAGGGTGAAATATTGACTTTGAATGCTCTAGATTTCACCATTGCAAACACAGTTTGGTTTCCAGCTAACCAAAATCCTTTTGAAATCACAAGTGTGAGGTATTGAATGATTGCTAAATGAAAACTAGCGATAAAAATATGAACAGATGAAATTGATATGATCGTTTTACATCCCTTTAATAGTGTTGCACATTGTTGATGGTAAAAAGGAGGTCACCCATCTCCTATATGTAATGCCTTCATCATATATATACATTTGAATCTAGAACACTCACATCTTAAAGATCAACTTTTTAAAAAGTACCTGCAAATTTTTAAATAAATATTTAATAGTATTGTAAATTTTTCAATAATCCATTATTTAAAGTGAATAAAATATGACCACAAAAAATATTGTCTCTCCTCAATAAAATATAAAAGGTTTATTAAGAGTGTTCATTTCAATTTAAAATTTTGTAAATGCAATTGTTGATTGTGAGAAATTATGAGAACTAGATACCTACTAATGGTGACCACTTGAAGTTCCCCTTTCACAAGCTAGAATGTACAAAAGTAAAAATGGTGGAATAACATGCGAAGTACGAAAAAGTGAAAATGAAATAAGATTTCAAAAATATTGAAACTTTTTAAAAATTGAACAAAGCTAATTTACAATGAAAAGAATAATCAGCCCAAAAGGAGACTGCATAGGAAGAAGAATAACAAAATAACCAATGCATAGACTGAAGCACAACTGAGGCAACCAAAGAATACACTACAAATATGATAATTATAGTAAGAGTAACAACAATTGAGTCATGTATGGAGAAAGATTGAAACTTGTAGTGTGCTTATGAATACCTTCCACTTTCGTAATTAAACTTAATTACCTTATAATCTAGTAGGTAGGGGATTCTTCTCCATTTGGTTTACGTTGTTTCCTATGCAAACACAAATTGTCAGCCACACAATCTATGTGTTGAGTCCTTACAAGCAAGCACTTCTTCCATATATATACTTGTCTTTTGTTATGTTCAATTGAATCTAATTTAATGGCATCTACTTCTAACACTAGCAGTCACCAAGTCGAAGAATTTGCACCATCTACATCTATTTTCAATTTTAGTTTAGTTTTGTTGTGCTCATGTTGATTTCACTAGTTTCTTAAAGATAAAATTTTGGTTTAAAAGTGATGAATTTTCTATAAGAGAAATCCATTTGAATAAATAGGAGGTTTCATAATTGGTGTTCACATTCAAAGAGGTTTTCACAACCTTGTTGGTTCTCAACAAGGTTATTTCTCTTAGCAACCATTTCACAATTTCTTTACTAAAAATGAAATTGCCTACATTAGGATTTATTAGGTTCTAGATCTTATTTCTATTTTTGACAAGCTTTTCTAGTTCATTAAAAAAAAAAAGGTTCTCAAAAAGAAAATTTATAGTTTTACCATGGTTTCAAAACCACCATCAACCTCCAAAAAGGATGTACTTTTTAAACCTCGAAAAAAAGAAATTTTTCTCTTTTATTGAAAAGATAAGGAATATTTTTTACAAAGGATTTAGGCTTTTGGATTTGTTATGAAACAAATGTCATCTCCCAACAAGGTTGTCAAAATTTCATCAACACAAGTGACAAGGTTTTAAAAACCTTATTAGAACTCAATATATAATTCACAACCATTGTAAAAAAAGAAAGATTTCAAGGATGGAGCAACAAAGAAATTGGAGGAAAATTTGAATGTTTTCTTTTCCTTGGTTTTACAACTAATTTCAAGACCGCCTTTATTTTATTCTTTGTAAGCTCTCTTACAATTTCACACCTTTGTCCTTAAAATATATGTAACTTGTAAGCAATTATTTGGCACACTCTCTCTCTATGCCTTTACTCATTGTTCTAAAAGGCTCGTATTATATTATAATTATTCTTATACAAAGGAGTTGTCCAAGTATTATCTCAAAATAGTGAATTATAAAGGAATTAAAGCATCTTAAAGTTCACTTTCAAACTATTGAAAGAGTTCCATTATAATTAAGATCAAATATTTTGCAAGATCTCTTGTTGTCTATTTGATTATTAGCTCTATCAATCTAAGGAAAGCACATCAACTTTGATTTTTGAATTAAAGGTTTATAAATAACACAATTTAAATAAGAAATTATGGAACAATGAGAAGACTCGAAAAAAACTTCTTTCATTATCTGTGATGACCATACATCAACAATTAATGGTACATTATTGCGAAACTAAATTTCAATTAGCTAAGATAATAGTGAGGGTGACACTGACAGTGACAAGTGAGGGTGACAGCGATGGTGATGGTGATGGTGATGGTGATGGTGATGGGGCCCTACTTTTCTAATTTTCCACAGCAACACCCAATTTTCCAAGAAATAACTGGCGTTGATTGAGAAGAATACCTGCTTTCCTTCGTTCACATTGCAAATTATCATTTCACCTCTTCTTTCAAGCATTTCCATTCCATTCCAATTCAATTCCATCTTGTCCGCATCTTCCCATTCAATTTAAACTTGTGAGCTGTCATTAATTTTTGCATCGATTCATACACCATAAATTCTGTATCGTACCTCAGATTCAAGGCTGTTGCGTTTGTACACTCACATGTTTCTCCACTGTGAGTTGTGCCAATGCCAGAAAGCTCAACAAGAATGAGTGTAGATGGGATGGATTCAATGAATGTATTCTTGTACAGTTTTCGTGCTTCACCGAAGGAGTTGTTTTTCCCACTTTTTTTGTTTTATTGCAAAAATGCATCATATTAATAAAAGATTTTTTAAAAATTTATAAGAGAATCATTTTCCTTCAAAAGTGTGTCACGCTTCTTTTTATCATTAAAAAGTGATTTTAACTATTATGTAACCATTATTTTGTTTTTCTCAATATTAAAAAAAAAGTGATTTTAACTTTTCCTGCAATCAGATTAACAATTTAAAGGATTTTTTTAAACAAAGGTTTAGGGTAAAATGGCAAATATATTATATCTATTAAACATATGAAAATTTTACATTTCATTATTATAGTTTGTAATTTTTTGAATTAGATTATCTAAATTTGTTTTTTTATTATCAATTTTTCTTATCACATTCTATGATCTATCATTGGAATGATAATTATAGAAGAAAATTGTGATCCACAACACTAACAAAGAAAACAAGCTTATCTAATCTAATATTTTTGTTTGCAAACTATATTATATCTAACATTATTGTATGAGGAGTCATTAATCACATGCAAGACATTCCTTCTTTAAGAGGGAGCTACTTGGTTTTGGGATCAACACCTATTAGTTTCTCCATAGCAACTTTTATTCTAACTTAACTATGTAATCATATTAAGAGATGTGAACTTGATATAAATTGTCAAATATGAATATGACATAAATTGTAATCATATTAAGATATATGAATCAAAATTGGCATGCATGTCATGCTAGTTAAATTATAGCAATATGTTTTCACTACAATCAACTAGAAATTGATTATAATTGACTAAGAATTGTATTATGGGGTCAACTTGCTAAAGATTCCTTGCTTACAACATGTGATTATAACATGATTTGTAGTATGTAACTTGAGAATTCTTTTTTTTTTTAAACGAGTTTCAGGTGTAGTACTAAGATGTAAAAAATAGAAAATTGCAAATCTAAAAATCTTGAGGGTTAGGAGAAATTCCTAGAAAAAAATTAGGTCATGTAAAAGAGAAGGGGTTCAATGACATGTAAAGGGAAAGAACCATTCTTTAAGATCAACCAATGCTAATTAAATAAGATGCAAAACCTCAACACAATTATCTAAGATTAATTATTGGAGAGCCATGGAAGTGATAATTGACAATAAGTGCTTGGTTGACAACCAACCTCCCCATGGTTGAACTTAGCATGTTGGAAAACATCTCTATAATAAACTATATGTTGCCCATGCTAGACATCTTATTTCCTTTTCCATAACTAGCTATCTTTTTTGAGGGGTTTGAAACACAATAATAAACATTATTTTTCAAAGATGTATTATGGTCATAGGACTCAATACCACCTTTATCTTATGCTTTGTATGCTCTCTTACAATTTCACACCTTTGTCCTTAAAATATATGTAACTTGTAAGCAATTATTTGGAACTTGTTCTCTCTCTCTCTATTTATGTTAGCCTTTATTCATTGTTCTACAAGGCTCTTATTATATAATAAGTATTCTTATGCAAAGGGGTTGTCCAAGTATTATCTAAAAATATTGAATTATAAAGGAATTGAATCATCTTAAAGTTCACTTTCAAACTATTGAAAGAGCTCCATTATAATTAAGATCAAATATTTTGAAGGATCTATTGTTGTCTATTTGATTATTAGCTCTATCAATCTAAGGAAAGCACATCAACTTTAATTTTTGAATTAAAGGTTTTCAAATAACACAATTTAAATAAGAACTTATGGAACAATGAGAAGACTTGACAAAAGCTTCTTTCATTATCCATGATGACCATACATCAACAATTAATGGTACATTATTGCGAAACTAAATTTCAATTAGCTAAGATAATAGGGATATCTTTGAATTTTTTAGCAATTAGCCAAATTTATTTTTTCTAGATGTAATGTTGTAATAGGTACGCATTAGGATTTGAATGGAATCTAGTAAAACCTAAAGATTGGAGGTAGGAATCCATCTTGGCATACCAAGCCCTAGGGGCTTGTTTGAGGCCATAGAGAGATTTCCCAATTCTACAAACTAACGATGAATCCTAAACAAAACCTGGTGGTTATTCCATGTAGATTTCCTCCTCAAGGTCTCCATGAAGAAATACACTCTTAACATCCATCTAATGTACAAACCATCCATGTTTTGTGGCTATAGCTAGTGTGAGAACTTGAATCAAATTCATCTTAGTGATGGTTACAAAGGTTCCATATTGTCAATGCTTTCAAATTGTGAAAAAACTTTGACAACCAATCATGATTTGTATTTATCAATTAACCCATTTGTTGCAAATTTAGTTTGATATATCCATCTACATCAAACTATCTTCCTTCCCAGGTTAGAAAGAGAAGTCAAATCCCAAGTGTGATTTCTAATCAACTTGAATCATATTCCTCATCCATAGCAATATCCCACTCAAGCATTCTTGATGCCTCTCTCAACATCTACAAAACAAAAGTTGAAGCAAAGAAGGCATGTGTCCCCCATAAAAATATGTCTAAATCTGTCTACCATCTATTGGAGCTTGTACCCATGTATCTTCCCTGTGAAGTGATTGTAGATTTTGAGATGTGGGTGAGTTTGGTGCAAAATTATCAAGTTCTAATGTAATCTTTTAACTTGATGAAGATGAAATATCATCATTGTCATCATTATCATAATTAGAAGAAGAATAATATATTGCACTAGGAATCTATTATGAACTATCTAAATCATCAAAGGAAAAATTAGGATCTAGTGAATTGATAATATGTTAAGAAATATTAAGTATTGATTTAGGAGGAGTTTCTTGAAACTTTACACTTTCTCAATAAATAAATTGTGTGTGGTAGGGTGGAGTAGGCGATAGTCTTTTACACCATCTGGATAACCAATAAAGATACAAGGTTTGTATTGTGGATCCATGGGCTTGTGATGCTTTTGAAATGCATGCCATGGTAAGATAGTCAAAGACCCCAAAATAATCAACTGTTGGTTTCCTTCATTTCCAATCTTCAAAGGGAGTGATACCCTTCAAGGCTTTATGAGGCTTGCTCTATTTTGAATATAACATGTGCAATTAACTACTTCTGCCTAGTACTGTGGTATTAGGCCCTTAGAGTGAATCATACAATTATCCATCTCTTTTAAAGATTTATTTTTGTGTTTGAAAGATCATTTTTTTGGGAGGTATAAGGAACTACACATTGTAAATATATCCCCTCTTGTATGAAAAATTACTCAAAATGGTTGTTGACATATTCTCCCCCATTATTTGTTTGGAGAACTTTGATGACTTTCCTTGGATGTTTTTGGCCAAGTGCTTTTAAGCCTTGAAAATATTAAATACCTTTGATTTTTTCTACAATAATAGACCCATGTAAATAATGAGAAATCATTGATATTTAGGTGAGAATATATATTTAGCCTTGGTAAAAGATGGATAGGGAAAATCCCTTGAAACATCACTGTGAACAAGTTCTAAGACTTGTGTTGCCCTCTGTAATTTTCCTTTGTAAAATTTTTCTTCAAGATGTTTACCAAGTGCACAACCTTCACAAAGTCCTTTAGAAAATTTAACCTTTGGTAGTCCCTTGACCATGTTATCTTTACATAGTTGTTCAAAATAGCAGTAGTTAAGATTGCCAAACCATTCATGCCATAATTTGCTAACTTCATCTAAATGAGTTAGCAATGATTTTGGAGAAATATTTGTAGAAAAATTAGAGAAGATATATAATTTGGATTGGTGATTTTCCTCCCCTATTGCTACCAACTTTTTGCTTTAAAATTATCCTATCTCAATTGAATTTAGAGAGAATTAAACTCTCATTCCCTTCCCTAGATGATTTATTTGATACACTAAAAAGAGATTAGTTTATAGTGAACGAACACTTAGAACATTTGAAAGTGTTCCTCCTTCAAATTTAACAGACCCTCTCCCTTTGACCAATAATGGAGTATCATCACCTAAGGTGATAATGGATATATTGGATTGCTCTAAGGATGAAAAAACATGTGAAGAGCCTATATGGTGTGAAGCACCAGAGTCTATTATCCATGATAGAGATGAAGATGAAGCAACTAAGCTTTGCCTTGTGATTTCTCTTTCTCCTTAGTATTTTCTTGGTTTGATGAAGAATATTTGACATAATCAAGTAACCCTATATTATTTTTGAGAATATGTGGGAGGTGCTCAATTCGTTTCCTTATGCATTGATGTTCATCATGTCTAGATTTTTTACAAAAGGCACATATAAATTTCTCAAAAATTGGTTTACTTTGTTGAGAAAAGTTATCATTTTCAAAGAGTTGTCAATTTTTTTCTTTCTTAACTTTCTTGTCCTTTTTAGTGTTCTTTTTCTTTCCTTTTGAAATTTTTTGCTTTTCATTCCCTATAATTAGGGCTTGAGATTTAGTGTATTGAAAGTTCCCATTTGAATTAACTTTTATTTCTCCCTTGTGAGATCAACAATAAAGTTATCACGTGTGGGCATTTTCAATGAGGCTCCAAGAGCTCGTTTAGTAGAATAGAAAGTTGAGACAAACACAAAAAAAATTGGACCTAGCTTGGAAAGTATAGAAAGGACTAATTGATCCTCTTTCTTGTCAATTCCATAATATTTTAGTTGGAACTTTAATGATTTAAATTGAGTGAAGAAGACCTCTAAATTTGAAAAACTAATGGGAATAAGACCTATAACTTGAATTTCCAATTTATGGCTTTTAAGTTCATAAATTTTCCCTAATATTTTGTTTAGATCTTCCAAAACTTTATTGGGTTTTTTCAAGTTCTCAACATGGAATAACAATTTAGGAGCCAAATTTAAACATAGAAAGCCAAATACTTGGTCACACTTATTGAAATACTTTTATTTGTCTTTAACGATGGTGGGTTCTTTTTCCATTCCCATAGTTACAGGCTTTGAATAAGCCTTTATTTTTAAGTAAAAGAATTACTTTCAACTTCCAATCATGATAATTGAAAGGTGTAGGGGGTTGTATAGTAAGATTAGAATCCATGTTATTAGACTTAGATAGTTGCATCGTAGGAATGTGAAAATGAAGAACTTAGAAGTGTGTGTAGAAGTGAAGAAATAATAAAACAAATAAAATCACTTCTTGAGGAAGTGTGAAAAAGGCCACACACAACACCCCCTTTGATTAATTCTTTCCCCCTAATTTGGTACTTTATAGGAGTGTTTTGTAACTAGTCCAAAAGGGGCATAAACTAACACTTTACAATTTGAGTGTGATATTATGTCCATTGGATTCGTGGTGAAAAAAATAACTTTTACAAAAAAACACGACACTCATATCCAAGTTGTCATGCAAAAATTATTAAGATTTGAATTTTTTCAACCTTACAAAAAAGCTTGCCTTCTTATAAAAAATAAAATTAGATTGCTTAAAAAAAATATTTCACCCCATATTGAGAACAAAAAAAAAAGTTTGAGGAAAAAATGGCTTTGAAATTGCTGATGATTTGAAGTTGCAGGCAAAGAGATCATAAACTACCACTTCATTACTACACTCCCATTTCAAGCGGCCTTCACACCTCCACATTGTAGGTGGGCAGAGGAGAAAATATATACCTGCACATGTGCTAGTACATCGAATGAATTTTTATTTTATGATCAAATCAATTTCATCTACCTCATTATATGGAGGTCTTCAACAATTCAAGAAAATTCTAGAACAATGTGGATTAGCGATGGAAGGATTGACAACTTTAGTTAACTCCTATTCATTCAACATAATTAAATACATGAATTCATAAATAAAATAGATTTTAAATGTGGTGTTTAACAAACTATAGTAGTGTTCAGTTCAAGCATGCAGACTACAAAGTTCATAGGAGAAATTACATTCCAACACTCCTCCTTAATTTTGACTACACATGCTTCAACATTTTTCCATTCTCAAATATTGATATATCTAGTGGTTGCAAACAAGTCTTCAAGCTTACTCAAATGATACCTTCAAACTATCTTAAACATCTATGGATCTTTCCTCAACTTTCGTTTCTTCACTCTTCCATGATTTCCTATCACTTTTGTAACTCAATCTTGCAACAACTTCAGCTATATTTATTTCCTTTCTATGACCTAATCTCTTTCAACTACGATGGTTCTTTATACTAGCTAGAAAAATTCTGCAACATATAAACTTTGGCTCAACCCATTCTTTAAACTTTGTGATCTTAGCTTTTGTGAATTCCACCTGTTAGACAACATCGATTTCTTCCTTTCACTTCCTTGATTGGCAGCTCTTCAAACAAACTGCATAATCTCAAGTATTGTTTCATTACCAACAATCCTTACCAGCTAGGGGGTGACCCTTTGGTGAAGTGGCGGGGCTTCTTTCTTGTAGGACCAACAACCAAAGTTCAAACCTTGTGGGGTCTTTTCCTACTACATCAACAATTGAGACTATTTGACATGGGTGTTAAGGGGAGACCTTTGGTGAAATGGTGAGGCTTCTTTCCTATAGAGCCAATAACCAAAGGGTCATACCATTAATATAATACATTTTTTTTGTTTGATATGGAGAGGAGTGGGAAGAGGAGCGGAGGGGGAATTTTGAAATCTAGAGATGATCTATAGGTGGTGACATAGATGATTTAAAGGAGGCAGATGGATCAATAGTGGGAGGTGACTTGTGGCTATGTAGGTTGTTAATTTTGAGCTACTGGGTTGTGGTGGCTTAGTGTTGGTTGTTACTATTTCTAGTCGGGTAGATGTGTTGTAGAGTAGGTTGTGGTCATCTAATTGGGATGTGATAGTTTTTTTGCTTGTTGTTGGATGCCCTCTACTTTTTGTGTGAAGCTTTATGGGTTGTGGGCTCCTTTTATTTGGTTATTCTTTGGTGAGTACAATGGACTTTGTTTCCCTATCTTTGGACTTTTTGTGTTTATGTGTTTGTCCCCCTTTCTTTGCTTCTTCTTAGGCTTGGGGGGTGTATACTGCTCCTTTATTTCTCTTGTGGGGATTGAGTTTCTTCCTGGGTCAAGTTTTCTAGTTCTTTCTAGAGCATCCTTTTGGATGCTTTTCATTGCAGTGTTCAGTGATTAGTGTTTTATGGGTGATCTTCTCTTTGGAATATCTTTGGTTTGCTAATGGATTTTTCTTCTTCATTAGTTTTTTGGAATATATCCATGTTGGTTTTTGCTTGTGGGGGGCTATGTTATTCCTATTGTTTTCATTTTTGACCTAGTCGTTTTGTTTGTTCTTAGGGGTGGAGCTTCCCTTGTCTGGTGGTTCTTCTTCCTTCTCTTTTTTGGTTGTTCCTTTTGAGGTTGTTGTATCTTCTCTTGTGTTGGAGATACAAAATTTTGGAGAGGTGGACTTGTTATGCTCTTTTGTGTTGACTGTGAAGGTTTCATTTTCTTCCTATAGGTTCCAAAATCTAATGTTTCTAAGGGATGTTGTTACATCCCTTCCTACTGAAGTTGCTTTCTACCTGGATCTTTAGTTGTGGCCTTTGTTAGAGGTGGATACTACACCTATAGAGGTGGATCCCTTTCTTATAGAGGTAGAGGTGGATGTTGCTGAGTTGGTGGGAAGTTCTTTTCTCTTATGTTGGTCCCTATTGAGGTGGTGTTGATATGGCAGGAGAGAAGTGATTTTGGTTGTAAGGGGTCTCACTTCATCCTCTTCTATAGAGGGGAGCCCTCTCCCTTAGAGGCGGAGGTTGGGATGGTTTTCTAGGTGGGATGTTGTAGGTTTGTTGATGCTTCACTGAGTTCTATTGTGCAATCCAAAACCCCTTTTGTGGTGGGCTATTTGTATGTGTTGGACCTTTTGAGATGAAAGAATATTCTAGTGTTATACTACATTAAGGTCATTATTCTCTTTAGCTCAACATTGGTTGTGTTGAGTATTTAGCTTTCTAATGCTTGGCTAATACAGGTTGTTTTCAAGTTCAATTAAGGTTTTTAGTCCTTTTGTATTCTACTTGTAAAGGGTTTAAGGTCTCTTTAAATCTTTTTCTTGTGCATCCAGTTTTGTCTTTTTTTTTTCTTTATGGCTACTACTTTTTGGTCACTATAGGTCTATGTTTCATATTTATATCAATGCCCTTTATGAGAGGGTTTTATGTCCCTTCAAAACCTCATTGTAATGGGTTTTAGGTCCCATAAAAAAATTATTTTCCCTATAATAAAAAAAAATCCTTACCAACTACACCTTGCAATCAATGGCTTAAAATCTACAACCTCCTTTGTGATATGGACTATGAAGGTAGAAACAATCTCCTCTTAGCTTCAATCTTTCATCACTTTCTTGCAGACTACATTGTCTTCTTGCTTCAAGCTATGACTTTTCATGATCTGTGGCTACCTCTTCTCTTTGGAAACAACCTTATAAATTTCTTGCAATCTACAATTGAATCGATAGGTTCAAACTAAACTATAATCTACCTTTTATCTTATCTACTCTTAGCATTCTTCAAACAATGGTCCCCAAAAACCAAACAACTTCGAAAAGAACCACGATTTCCTCTAATGACCTCCTCTGCCTTGGAAACTACATTCTCTTTATTTGATGCCTTAAATGTTAACTTTGGCTACTATGATCTCTAACAACATTAGTAGCTTAAGAACAACACAATCTGCATCGACATTATTAAATCCTCTTTTGACAATGACTTTAAAACAATGACCCTATGAATGGAAATTTGTTATCAACAACGTCTTCTTATCGACTCCTTATCAGTGACCTCACCAACATGTCTTCAACAACAACAATTATTTATCTGCAATCAACACAAACATTCAAAAAATTCTAAACAACATTTCATTCAACCAACAATGACTTTATTTGCATATAAACAACTGGCAATTGAGATCTACTATTTCTTTAGCAGTGTCACTTTTTGTTCATCACCTTTCTTTCCTCCTTGGTGAACTTTGAAAATATCCCTTTGAAAACCTTTGACACTCAGGTATAGCCTATAATAATAAAAAACAAAATATCTAGTTTTTGATTGACAACACATTCCAACTATAGTTGGCTACGATCTCCTTTTATTGCCTCTACACTATGGCGACAAAAAATTCTTTTTTTTGAATTTGTGACTTCTCTCAATGATTAGAAAATTTTCACAATGGTTAAATATCAATGGATCTTGTTGACACCTAAAATTGCTAGGCAAATAGCCTGATGAGAATCTCAGTTAATGGGGAGACCAATTGCGCTAAACTGAGTGACCTCCAGATTTTAAAGTCAACTCCTTCTGTAATTGGGGGGTTGGAAAGGAAAAAGGAAGCATATATATTAAAATAAGATCTAATCTAAGGTGATGCACCAAGAGTTAAGTATGGACATGAGAAATCTTCCTTTCAGATGAGATTTAAAGGCCCGTTCAACAATTTTCATGTCTAAAAATGATAGAAATCATAGATGAAAAACCTAAGAACTCTATCAAATAACATAGCACAACTTCCATACATATTTACTAAAAAAGAAGAGTTCAAGACATGATATGAATCAAAAAAATTATATTAAAATTATAGAAGTCTTGTAGATAAACTACTAAGTACAAGAAAAAACATAGTATAATGGTTTATCCATCAATTGAGAAATAGAAAGGCCAAAAAATATGGCACAGTTTGTGATTCTTAATACAATAATAAAAAACAATACAAAATGCCTACAGTCTTTTTCACTTTTTTCTGTGATTTTTGAACCCTTTTTTAGAAAGTTGAAGCAGTATATATAGATCATTCCACCATTAGAGAGACAATAACCAAAAATATTCCTCAGGAATGTGCAATGATTCACTAAGGCCATTGCAATAGAAAGATTCCAAAACATGGTATCCAATTTCTTCGAACAAAATACACCCACTATAAATGATGAATGTGGTCTGAGGGTGGAAGCAGTGAAACTCTACATATGACACATGTTTCCCACCCAAATAGTTGGTTAGGACATGTGGCAAAGAGGTGGGACTTCACATTCGTTCATCCCTTCCTTTCGATCAAAATCCCCACGAAGAGGACATATGGAGTAGTCTATGCATAAGCTTTGAGTACAAGGCCAGCCAAAAAGGTGCCCACAAAATGATGCAACATGGCATGCAAGTGAAGCTCATAATAGAAACAAAGGAGAGAAGATTATCAAAGGCCCGCACTGTAGACATGTGGTGCAAGGGTGGATCTCAAAGGATGAAGCAAGGGAAGAAGACCCTCAAAGTCCCACATGATTGACATGTGGCACTAGCAGACAAAGTCACTTCAAAAGAGGCTTGAGAATATTCAAACATGTGAAGCGCGGGCCGAGACCATGCAAAAAAAACAACACCAACCCAAAGGGAGCTCTAAGGATTTTTATCCATAGATCTATGTATGGATATTCCTTCTTAAATAATGGTATCCTTTATTTACCTTTGGCTATGCTAATCATCTTTGAATTCCTACATTTGAAGCTTGGAGATGGCTCAAATAGATTTACGAATTCTTCCTTTAACAACTGCATCTACAAACCCTTATTGTGGCTACTCCTCCCTTCACTCGATCTGGCACTTCATGGAAAAACTATATCTTTACTTTGGATTGGGGTGACTATTGCAACCATGATCTCCTTCTAGCTTCAATAGCTTGAAAAATCCTTCATAGATCTCTGGTGGCTCCTATTTTCTTTTGTAGCAATCTTTACTCTCCTGCGATCCACATAAAAATTTGACTGTTCAAATTCTCCTTAGCAATAAAGGAAAACATTGATCACTTCTTCCTTATTTGTCGCTCTTTTTGGTGATTGTATGTTTTGTTTCTAGCGATCTATCTTGACAAACTATGGCGTTGCTTTGCAATAAAACCTATATGACTATGTAGCAACTTAACTTGAGAATTCTCCTTTGACGACAATCTTAGCGACATGCATTTTTTTTACTAGAATTTATTTGATTGAAAAATTGAACAGTATCCTTGAAAATTTAGTTTTTCAAACAACAACCAATATATGTAGTGAATCCTTTAGATCTAAAATATAGCGGCTTCTTAAATCTGCCTCTCTATTTTTCTCTACACAATGAACTTGTGATGACTCCTACGATTTTTTTTCGATGATCCTTCTACACATCAACTACAACTTACTTGATAATGGTATAATCTCCTTAACCCTTCATGATTCTCCAGCAATTATCTACCTATAATAAATGCAAATGATCGACCTACTCTAATACCACTTGTAGGTGGGTAGAGGAGACAATATATATCTGTACATGTGCTAGTACACAAAATGAATTTTTGTTGTATGATCAAATCAATGACATCTGCCTCATTATATAGAGGTCCTCAAAAATTTAATAAAATTCTAGAATAATGTATATTGGTGGTGGGAGGAATGATAGATTTAGTTAAATCCTATTCATTCAACATAATTAACTACATGCATTCATGACTAAAATATATTCTAAACGCGGTCTTTAATAAGTTGTAGGTGTTCAATTCGAACATGCAAACTATAGAGTTCATGGGAGAAATTACATTCCAAGACACAGTCTCGTGCAACTCCTCCCTCACACATGCAATGAATACATTGCGGCTTGCAGTCATTTGGATCTCACAAACTCATTGATTCAACACAAATTTGATGCTCCTCACCTGTCTGTTGCATTCAAAGGAATGGGCATCTGAAGGAGTGGAAGGTGTGGGTCTACACTCAAGGTGAATCAAAATGGTGTTGAGGGGGTTGTGTTGCCAACAAAAAAATGTGATGGAAGCTATGAAATAAAGTTGATGGAAGAGTAGGTTGTGCGGGAAGTCTCAAATCTTGGGAGAGGATGCTATTGTCAATGTGAGGAATTGGCAAAGCTTCTTTAGATTACCTATCTCCTTTGGAATAGAGATCCTCATGCCAATATGCCACCTGATGTAGTAAATAACTGATCTTCGTTGGTGTTGCAAAGACTTGACAGTGCTTGAAATGCAGTGAAGTCACCAAGCTTGATGGAGGCCAAATGTTTTTGTAGAGAGGAAGGTGCTTTATTGAACTGCTCATCGTGCTCACTAAAATTGAACTTCTTGTAAATTATTAATAGAGACAGAGAGAAATGAAACAAACAAAATACAATTAATTTAGTTAACCTTCTAGCTTGGAACTACCTCTTGCTCTGATACCATATTAGAACCTACAATAATGGAGGCCAATAATAAGCACAAATGAGCAATACCAAATATGTATAAATTTGATCTATTGTATTAGCCAAACAAACATGTATATAAAGATAGGAGGAAGTCATCTGACCTCCATAAAATGAGGATAGGAATCCTCACTCATGGAGTGGTGACGAGTTTCCTACCACAAAAGTAGCATGAGGTGTTGGAAGTGATTCAATACCTTTAGAATCTCCTAATTAACTTGACACCTCATTAAGGCATGTGTCAAATGTCAAGGGATGCCTAAGTAGGCTTATGGCCTAAGTGTATGTAAAGTATACACTAGCATGGTATAAGAATTAAAATGGATCCAAATGGCTAGTGCCATCACGTCTACAAGGTTTAGGAAAGGAAAATTACCTTTCATTTCATCAAATTTTGATAAATTTTTATTTTCAAATTTTTGGATCACTTGCACATTGTGCCGAAAAGTTGTTAAAATTTGTTTTTTTATACAAAGGGTCAATCTTCCCTCTACTAATATACTTACAATTAGAGTAGAAATTTTTATCTTTGTGAGAATTTGGCCATTTTGGGCCTATTTGTAATTCTTGCAGAGTTATTTATCCTATACAAACTATTGTTGCATTTGAAACTTGTAGTTTCCTGGTTCGTCACCTCTTTCTACTACATGTATGTATGTTTTGGGTTGTTGGTTTACCATTTTTTACAAGAATTCAAGGGTTTCTTTATCCATGTTATAGATAAATGTGCCTCCATGTTGGAGTATAATACCACTAAGAAGGGGGGTGAATTAGTGGTATGAAAAATTTGATCTGAATTGAAATTCCCTTTTCACAATCTTGAACATATGAAATGCAAGTTTTAGGCTTGATAAAAACAACATGCTTGTAAAGCTTTCAAACTTTGAATCATAAAGTGTATAAAAAAATCATGCATGAAAAATTTTCAGGATTGATTAATCATGAAAAACATAATAGCTTAAGACACCATGAAATCTTTAATTTTGAGGGATACACAAGATTAAATATTTGAACATGAAGACTATATCTAAAAGGTACAAAAGATCGAATGTTTTGAACATTAAAACCAAATAAAACACAAGTAATGAGAAACCATAACACAATGTTTTATGAGTGGAAAACCCACATAGGGATAAAAAACCACTCGAGAAAATTCCTCACTAGCTTAGTAAAAATTCCCTATTATAGAGCATCACTGTCTACTTTTTATGCTTCACTACAAAGCCTCACTAGCTACAATTAATTCCTCACTCAAAAAGCCTCATTGGCTACACAACATGCCTCACTAGAAAATACATCACTAGCAAAAACAACCTCAATGGCTTAACATAATGCCTCATTGGCTTCATAAAATGCCTCATTGTAAACATATATCCTCACTGGCCAAAGATCAAACTTGTCTCACTAACATGATCTTATACATCTCATAGTAAATCATAAAGAAAATAAATTACAAAGGGTTTCTCTGTTTCACTGCAAACCATTTCAACTATACATTATATGTCCTATAGATTAATTGAACTTGGAACCTATAAAACATACAATATATAGACTAGTTCTTTGTTTTGCATACAACCTCTTACAAAAATTAGTTGCAATATTCTGATCAAGAACTATATCTCTTTATAGAGTAAGATATCACAATAAAATGCATCAAACCCACATTAAGTGATTATGTCACTTATATAAATCAAAGATAACTTTTGTTGCAACATGTCAACATGAAAACCTACACTTCATAACTATTATCTAGAATTCATCATGGTGCTCCTCTTCTACAATGCAAAATACTCATTTTATGACTACATTCAACATTTCTTAGTCTATAATAGCTAAAAGAGCATAAACTCTATCTCTTCTCAGTTTTTTTTTCATTCTCTAACCGTATGCCAAGCTAAAACCATAGATATATAAACCAATCATCAACCTAGCAAAGCTCAATACAACTATACCTCAATCCCTGGGAGAAAGCAACCGCATCAACTTAAAATATCAACTATACAAACTGTCACACTACAACTGTCAACAAAATTTGCTTTGAATGATGCCACCCAACCACCAACATTGTCACATCAAAACCATATTCAAACCCTAACTTGTATTGTCAAAGCCTTTGTTACCTAACAGCTATGTGCAATGATCTGCCCAACCAAATGTCTTTTCCAATGTCAAACAAAAACACTACAATGTGTATGCAATAAAATTCCCATGACAAAACATTTTTCAACACTTGCAAATATATGTCATTTGAAACCAAAGAACTTTATTATTGCTTATCTTTTACCACTTTGTATCACACAAAAACCATAAATGATTATGTCAGTGTTGCACTTTTGCAAAACAAAACAATTATCATTGTGTTGGTATTAGACATTATTTGTATGACCACATTAAACCTTGTAATTCCCAATGATATATGTCAGTCTAATAAAACATGTGCTACATGAAGACCAAGACCCTTGTGTCAGTCTAGCAATAGCCAAGTAATGAGCATAGAACAAAACCAACCAATGCCAAAGACCAATGTATGGTGTAAATCCCAAATGTATCAAGTGCAAAAACACAACTCATATGCATATAAAATATAGATGCCTCAATAAAAATTGTTGCCTCAATTACTTTTCAATGTCAAAGTCACCTAGAAACATAGAAATATATTATGCATTTGTAACAAAAGAACGTTACCATCCCAAAGAAATTCAACACCAATCAAATAACACTAAACCTTCAATGAATGCCACACATGTATGCCAAACCTGTATATACCAATGTGTAACCTCAATATGTGCCAATTTGAACAATCAAGCTGACATCAATGTCAAACCAATGTCAAAGGGGCGACAAAATCCCCCTTTGGCATTGATGTCAAATCTTGCCAAAGAACTTGATAAAATATCACCTGCAGAAGCAACATAGAACCTTCCATGTCAACAAACTATCCATCAAGTGTGAATGGGAAACATTAAATACAAAAACCTAAACCTCTACACCAAAATATGAATATCATGAACCATATATCGCATGCTCTTCTCCCCCTTTTGACAACAATTCCAAAGGTCAAAAGGGTACAAAACCAACAAATACCTCTCCAAGAATTTCAAGCTGCTATCACAATGGAAACAAACACTGTTAGATCTAATTAAATGAACCTGAAAATAGATCATTGCATAAGGATCATAGAACTACCATAGCATGGAAAATATAAATGTCACTATTTCTAGCATACTTCGGTCACAAGAAAAGAACCAAAAAAACCATTAACTAGGATTGAGATAAGATCAAACATCTAATATTGTGGTCTACATTCACTCAACATATAAACCTTGGCTTCAAATCAACATCTACAACATCCTCAAGATGAAATTTTCATCAAACCTCCACTAGAACTATATGACATTATCAATAAAGACCTCAAATGAAATACCAAGCTGTCATAAGCTATAAGTGCAAAATGTGATCAACCTATCCTCAAGAATGTTACCAAAGATCAGAAAGGTAAAATTTCAATCAAAACTAACTGAATACAAAAAACTTTGTTGAATATCACCAAAACATCTATCTCAAGCACAAGATTCACTTTATGAATGAACTATCTCTTTCAAGTCACTATTCCAAAAAAATATCAATGTGCAAGTAAGAGCACCTATTACTGTCAGTTCATTATTCCACTTTGCCTCCATTATATAAGAACATTAGATATTCACTATACCAATGTCAACAGGAAGGATCAAAATAATATGGCACCCCAATGATAAGAAGATCAAAACATGTTAATATAAAAAGACTTGCTTATTGCTCCAAGGCAATCTAACCTTATGAACATGATCCCATCACAACTCCTAACCTCCTGAAGCACAACCAGAGTATCATGATGATCAACTCAACTCCTCCTAATGATCATGAGAATGGTATAACAACATCTCATCTCCAATCAACCCTTTGACATCAATGAAAAGCATTGATCAACTCAACTCCTCCTGTCTTGAATACACTACTAAGCACACTCTCTGTGTACTGATATTTTTGATTATGGATTCTATTGTGGTTTGAATAAACAACAATAGTATCTTCTTCACTATTAAGTCTACAAACAATCCATTTTCCAACCAATCAAACCTTTTCAACCTTGCGAGTTGCATCTAATGTTGGATTCAAAAAACATTTCCCATTGTCAACATAGAATACTTGATAGAGACAATATCATAATAGTATATTATCAATGCAACACCAATCATGATCACACTTAATACAACAAGAACCACATTGTCTCATCTACTATCCTATCAACAAAATTGACACACTCTCAACAACATTAACTGACCCTTTACACCAAAACAACTTATCTCTATAAAAAGGAAACTTAAGAGCATACAATCACTATCAAACCAAATGAAACATGGCTATCAGGACACTTGTAACTACAATATTTGACAAAAAATCTCCTTTTATACATTGATGGAAGTCATACGTTGTTCCAAAAATCTTACAAACTAAGGGAATGATGACAAGGCCTGTAGAGTCTGATTCTACACTTACAAACTAAGAACTGTCAGATGTTCACTTTCAAAACACTGCTTTATGTTTAAGGTGTTTGTCCCGAGGCACTACCAAGCATTACCACCACCACCATGGGGACATCATGCAGCCATAACAACATTAAACCTTGACAACAACTATATTTTTCTTGTTCTTTTGACATCATGACACTCTCCTAACATGGTCTACAACAATGCATTACTCATGACAATGTGACTCCCTCTAGCTGACTATCTTATGATCCAAAATACCTTGATGTAGTCACTGATACAATCCTAAATCTAACTACTAATCATTCACATTGGGTATTGTATATTCATTTCAAAAAAAAGTTAGAGAACAAATATACCTTAACATAGGCATTGTGATACCCTATCAACATACTAATATAAGTCACTACATACACCTTTCTACCTATCACAAAGGTCCAACATAAATTGGCACATAAAAATATGTGTCAAGATAGAATACACTATCTATAGTCCTTCGCTTTTCACTACTCCATCACCTAACTATTCAAACCTTTTTACTGTTCTTGCTAGATTTTATTGTTAGGATAAGAATCAATCACTTGAACTACTGTCAATTTTTTTATTTATTTTTGGTGAGACACCTTGAGACATCCCATAATTGAAGCATTACATTGTCAAATATCACTATCTTTGTGCCTTTTGGTCTTGACTTCATAATATAATTAGGTCTAAGACTTTTATTCCATTGTCCTGTCATGAAGCCCCATCAATTAAGTCTGCAACTCCTTGCAACTTCTAACATGAAAGCATGACTCCAAACTAACATACATAACCTACATCACAAACTCTTTAAATGAAGAACATCTGTCAGAGCAACATCTTGCTTCATGAAATAACTTCCTTCGGATTTGTCAAGTAGTAACTCTCTAAGAAAGATCATAAGAAGAATGAATCAACAAGATCTAGCAATCATCCAAGACATCAACAAGATGAAACAATATTATCTTCACATGAAGAAACTTGAAGATGACATATCCATACAACTTTGATGCTCATTCAAACCTTGACATACTCCTTTCAACATTGTACTGAAACACCTATTACACTGTCAAGAGATTACTCCATGCTATAGGTTACAATTGGGGATCAAGAAACAGTAATATGGTATATCATTGCATGACTTTCACTGTCACTTTCCATTGTTGCAAAGCAAGAGGAAGACCAAGATCACTGTCAAACCAATATGGTCACTGCCAAGGAAAAATAAAATTTCACACCAAGATCATTGTATCATAAAGCACCAGAGCATTGAAAAAACAACAATTATTACACTCGTTGTCTATGGAGGTGAATGATACATTAGTGTTTATCTCCCCCTAACCTCATGATGCCCTTTAAGTAGTTATGGATGTTTCTTTTGCAGTATGTAGAAGCTTTGTTTCTCCTTTCTCTTACACATGTTTTCTCCAATTTTTCATAGGTTCTTTCCTCTCCTGTTTTTCCTTGTCTCCAAGAGATAATAAAATTTCACTCTTCTTAGTAGAGGAATTATTTCTCTTGTCTTGTTGCACAAAATGGGTACTACAATGCTTTGAAAAATTATCAAGATTATTGCATCTAAAACATATAACATTGTAGCCTAGAGAAAAAGGACTATAGCTTTTCCTTGGAAACCAATAAGGACTTTTGTTATTGTGCCTTATATAATCATATCTTTCAAGTTCTCTACAATCTTCCTCTATGTGACTAAATTTTTTACAACTATAACATATAGTATTGTAACTTTGTTTTGGTAGTCTATAAGAACTTTTGTTCCATTCACAATCACTTCTAGCATGAGCTCTACAATCTCTAGCTCTATGACTAAAAATATGACATTGAAAACAATAACCATGGAACTATGAGTAATTGTACCTTATTATTTTCTTTGACCAGGTAGGTGAAGATCTTGAGGATCTACTTGTCCTTCTACCTTCATCAACACATATATCTTATGTTTGATCTTAAAAAACAACAACATGATGACCCAAATCTATCTTCTTCCTGGGTGCATTTTTTACTTTAGAATACTATCCTTCTTCATATCCTAGACCAATAGTGTCCTTGTGATGCTTTTTATTGCTCAACATTTCATTCAAGCATTCAGTACTCTTTTCAAACTAAATATTCTTGTGCAACTTAGAAGATGCTTTTTCTAATTCCTTTTTCAAAGAGACTATTTCTAACTCTAGTTTTAGGCATTCATTAGTTTTGACTTCAAGATCATATTTTGTAAAATCAACTACCCTTTTGGATTCTTCTATTTCTTTCTTTAGACTGATAATTAGTTTGTTAGACTCTTCAATATCTAAAGAAACTTTTGCAAGATCGGAAAGTACCTTGTTCTTGGAGCCTTTTTCTTGTTGAAGTTGGTCTTCTAATCTTCAATTTTGTTTTCTGGGTTGCTTGATCTGATCTAAGGCACACAAGAGTTCACCTTCTACATCAATCTCACATTCTTGTTCATCATACTCCTATTCATAGTCATCTTCACCCACAAAGAGGTCTCCTTTTCTATCATCAATCTCAAGCACAAAATCATCTTCTTTATCACACTTTGTGTCAATTTTCAGAGGTGACTCATGAAACAAGTCATTAATTGACTTGACTGGGGCTTGATTTACAACCTTTTCTTAACATCTTTCCTTCCTCTATTTCATCTACACTTTGCCATAGTACTCCACAATCAGGACCTCCTAAGTTGAGTAAAATTTGAACAAGGAACCCAAGGCTCTCATACCACTTGTTGGATTACAATACCAATGATAGGGGGGTGAATCAATGGTATGAGAAATTTGATTTGAATTGAAATTCCCTTTTCACAATCTTGAAGATATGAAATGCAAGTTTCAGGCTTTATCAAAACAAAATGCTTGTAAAGTTTTGAAACTTTGAGTGATAAAGTGTATAAATAAATCATGCATGAAAATATATTAGGTTTGATTAATCATGAAAAACATAATAGCTTAAGACACCATGAAAACTTTAATGTTGAGGGATACACAAGATTAAATATCTGAACATGAAGGCTATATGTTGAAAGGTACACAAGACTTAATGTTTTGAACATTAAAACCAAATAGATTACAAGTAATGAGAAACCATAACACAATGTTTTATGAGTGGAAAACCTTCATAGGGATAAAAAATCACTCAATAAAATGCCTCACCAGCTTAGTAAGAATTCTCTATTTACAGAGCCTCACTGGCTACTTTTTATGCCTCACTAGAAAAGCCTCACTAGCTACAATTTATGCCTCACTAAAAAAACCTCATTAGCTAAACAAAATGCCTCAGTGGAAAATACAACCTCACTGGCTTCACATAATGCCTCACTAGAAATATACAACCTCATTGGAAAATACAATCTCATTGGCTTCACAAAATGCCTCACTGACAACATACAACCTCACTAGCCAAAGATCAAACTTGTCTCATTGATATGATCTTATACATCTCATAGTAAATCATGAAGAAAATAAATTATAGAGGGTTTCTTTGTTTCACTACAAAAAATTTCAACTATACATTCTATGTCATGTAGATTCATTGAACTTGGAACCTATAAAACATGCAATATATAGACTAGTTCTTTGTTTTGCATACAACCTCTTACAAAAATCAGTTGCAATATTCTGCTCAAGAACTATAGCTCTTTATAGAGTAAGATATCACAATAAAACGCATCAAACCCACATTAAGCGATCATGTCACTTATATAAATCAAACTTAACTTTTGTTGCCACCTGTCAATATGAAAACTTACACTTCATAACTATTTTCCAGAATTCATCATGGTGTTCCTCTTCTACAATTCTATCTCCTCATTTTATGACTACATTCAACATTGCTTATTCTATAACATCTGAAAGAGAATAAACTCTATCTCTTCTCACTTTTTTTTTTCATTCTCTAACCATATTCCAAGCTAAAACCAAAGATATATAAAGCAATCGTCAACCTAGAAAAGCTTGATACAACTCCTCAATCCCTGGGAGAAAGCAATTGTAGCAACTTACAATCTCAACTACACAAACCATCACACTACAACTATCAACAAAATTTTCTTCGAATCATGCCACCCAACCATTAGCATTTTCACATCAAAACCATATTCAAACCCTAACTTCCACTATCACAGCCTTCATGCCCTAGCAGCGATGTGTAATGATTTTCCCAACCAAATTTATTTTCCAATGTAAAACAAAAAACACTATAATGTGTATGCAATAAAATTCTTGTGACAAAAAAATAGTCATCACTAACAAATACACCTCATTCGAAACCAAAGAACTTTATTATTGCTTATCTTTTACCACTTTGTATAACACAAAAACCACAAATGATTATGTCAAGCCAAGAGTCAAGTTGGCACTTATCAGTTAAGAGAAAGGTTACATGGCCTATTAGAAAGATTGTTCAAAAGAGAAGACAAATGGAAGAAGACAAGGAACAAGCCAAGCAAGCTAGGATGGTGGTAAAACCCATGAAGGATGCAACCATGTCAAACCATGAAGATATTGAAACAATAGAAATGAAGCTTGATATGATTTCAATGAAAGAGGATATTGAATTGGCATGAAAAGCTGATTTGGTTAAGGTCAAGGATAACTTGATTTTGGAGGATCAAATTTGGTTTGAAAGGTATTGTGGTATTTTGTTTTCTTCATTTATTTTCAAGGAGGATAATGGATTTTCCTTTTTTTTCACTTTAGAGGTTTGTGATCCTAACAAGGCAGCAAGGTTGAAGGTAGAGCAGTAGATGGGAAAATTGGGGACCAAAGGTGAAGAGTTCATAGCTACATCAAAAATGAGGAAGAGGAAGGAAGGAGTATACATAGTTCTTGTTGAGATTGTAAAGAAGGACAAACCAAAGTTCAAGATGAAGACTACATGGAGTTTCTTTAAGCAAGACACATGGCAGAGCATAGAAGGCATCAAAGAGGAGCATTCTGAGGTGGATACCTGTTGTCACCCTCAATTCAAGAGGGCTTTGAATTTTCTTTTGGTTGGGAGTATCGTGTAGGAGCACCATGTCAAGTTTGTTCCTCCATGAGGAAACTTTGGGGTTTTGATTTAAGTTTGATGTTTTAATATTGTAATAAGGTCTTAAAGACCATTTCTAATGAAGCTAAGGTGTTTTGAGTCATTGAAGGAATTTTGTAAACAAACAAAGAAAAATTTAGGATCTTTTGGAAACCATTTTGTTTCTACCTTAGGCCCTACATCACAAAGTCACCCATAAGCATATAAATATATTTTGCCTTTGTAACAAAAGAACATTTTCATCCCAAAGACATGAACAACACCAATCAAATAGCACTAAACCTTCAATGAATGCCACAAATGTATGCCAAACCTATATATACCAATGTGTATCACCACAATATGTGCCACGTTGAACATTCAACCTGACATCAATGCCAAACCAATGTCAAAGGGGAAACAAACTCCCCCTTTGGCATTGATGTCAAATCCCTCCAAAGAACCTGATAGAATATCACTTATAGAAGCAACAAGAACCTATCATGTCAAAAAAATTTCCATCAAGCTTGAATGAGAAACATTGAATACAAGAACCTAAACCTGTGCACCAAAATTTGAATATCATGAACCATGTATCACATGCTCTTCTCCCCCTTTTGACAACAATGCCAAAGGTCAAAGGGGTAGTAAACCAACAAATACCTATCCAATAATTTCAAACTACTATCATAGTGGAAACAAACACTGTTAGGTTTGAATAAATAAACCTAAAAATAGAGCATTGCATAAGGAATCATAGAACTACCATAGCATGAAAAATATAAATGTCACTGTTTCTAACATACTGCGGTCACTAGACAAGAATCAAAACAACCATTATCCAAGACTGAGATAAGATCAAACATCCAAGATTACGGTGTACATTCACTCAACATATAAACCTTGGCTTCAAATCAACATCTACAACATCCCCAAGATGAAATTTTCACCAAACCTTCACTAGAACTGTATCACCTTATCAACAAAGACCTCAAATGAGATATCAAATTGTCATAAGTTGTAAGAGAAAAATGTGACCAACCTATCCACAAGAATGTTACAAAAGATTAGAAAGGTCAAATTTCAATCAAAACTAATTGAATACCAAAAAATTTGTTGAATATTACCAAAACATCTATCTCTAGCACAACATTCACACTGTGAATGAACTCTCTTTCAAGTCACTGTTCCAAAAATAATATCAATATGCAAGGAAGAGGACTTGTTACTGCCAGTTCATTGTTCCACTTTGCCTCCATTATATAAGAACATTAGATATGGGTATGTGTAGGATCATCATGGAAAAAATAGGCCCTTAAGTGGCAAAAAAATAAGAAAAATTAGAGTTAGGTAACTTGAAATAAAAATTTGAATAAGATATATATATTATTTCAAAAATATGTAACAATAGAATCTGTAGTAAATTAAATGTAGTTTCTAAACTACTAGGTTTATTTCAAAAAAAACAAAATCTATTTAATTGAAATTTTGAAATTTCAATGCAATAGTGATACTTAAATTTCAGGGAAAAAATAAGTAGGTGTCTGTCTGACCACCCTAACCACAATAAAATGATAATATTTTTTTATAATATTTTAGATATAAGTAGAGGACTCATGTCACGATGTGATGCATATTTTTTTGTAATTTTTTCTAGGTAAATAATTAATTATGAATTTTTTATTACAAGTTTTTAAAAATATAAAAAACTCATATGTCTGACCACCTTAACTTGGTCAAAACTTCATGAAATTCAATTTTTCTTTTTTTAATCATATATTATTCAAAGCATAGAATGTGATGCATTTTTTGGATTCAAAAAATGTGATATCTTTTTGCAAAGCTACAAATGTTTTTCAATGAAGCCTATCAATTAGAACTTTAGTCATAATTCAAATAGAAAATGAATAAAAATTATTTATTAAATTCAAAGTAAAAGTAATATATATTGGTGGAAAGAATAAAGATCTCCTTTAAAAACCCTTTTCGTTTCATCAATTTTGGGTAAAAAAAAACTCATCAGCCACATACCCATCATATCACCACTTTTTGGCCCATCATGATCTTGCACATACCCATAATCACTATACTAATGTCAACAAGAAGGATCAAAACAACATGGAACCCCCATGAAAAGAAGATCAAAACATGTTAATATAAAAAGAATTGCTTACTACTCCAAAGCAATCTAACCTTATGAGCATGATCCCATCATAACTCCTCAACTCCTAAAGCACAACCAGAGTATCATGATGATCAACCCAACTCCTCCTGATGATCATGGGAATGGTATGAAAACATCTCATCTCCAATCCACCTTTTGACATCAATGACAAACTTTGATCAACTAAACTCCTCATGTCTTTAATACAATATTAACCACACTCTTGGCATACTGATATTGTTGATTATGGAGTCTATTGTGGTCTAAAAAAACAACAAGAGTATCTTATTCAATGTTAAGTCTACAATTAATCAATTTTCCAACCAATCAAACCTTGTCAACCTTGTGAGTTGCATCTGATGTTGGATTCAAAACACTTTTCCCATTGTCAACATAGAATACTTGACAAAGACATTGTCATATCAATATATTATCAATGCAGCACCAATCATGATCACACTTGATACAACAAGAACCACACTATCTCATCCTACTATCCTGTCAATAGAATCAACACACTCCCAACAACATTAACTGACCCTTTATACCAAAACAGATTATCTTTGTAAAAGGAAACTTAAGAGCATACAATCACTATCAAACCAAATGAAACATGGCTATCAGGACACTTGTTACTATAATATTTGAAAATAAACCTCCTTTAATACATTGATGGAAGTCATAAACTATTCCAAAACTCTTACAAACTAAAGGAATGCCGACAAGGCTTGCAGATTCTAATCCTACACTTACCAACTAAGAGCTGTAATATGTTCAATGTCAAAACACTACTTAATTTTAAGGTGATTTTCCTGAGGCACTACAAAGCATTACCACCACCACCATGGAGACATCATGCAGTACATAACAACACTAAACCTTGACAACAACTATATTTTTCATTTTATTTTGACATCATGACAGTCTCCTAACATGGTCTACAACAATGCATTACTCATGACAATGTGACTCCCCCTAGCTGACTATCTTATGATCCAAAATACTCTCAAGCAATAACTGATACAATCATGAATCCAAATAATGATAATTGACATTGGGTATTGTATATTCATTATAAAAATAAGTTAGAGAACAAATATACCTTAACATAGGCATTGGCATAGCCAGTGAAGACACTAATATAATACACTCCATACACCTCTGTACCTGTCACAAAGGTCCAACATGAATTGACACATAAACATATGTGTCAAGATAGAATACACTATCTATAGTCCTTCAATTTTCACTACTCCATCACCTAACCATTACTTGTTTCTATCTGACACATATATACCAATCATTTTCACCATTCACACCTTTTTAGTGTTCTTTCCAGAGTTTACTTTCAAGATCAGAATCAATCACTTGAATTGTATTGTCAAAAATATTTTTTTTTGTGAGACACCTTAAGACACCCCATAATTGAAGCATTACATTGTCAAATATCATTGTCTTTGTCCTTTTGGTCTTGACTTATCAGGTCTAAGACTTTTATTCCATTGTCCTATCATGAAGCCTCATCAATTAAGTTTGCAACTCCTTGCAACTTCTAACATGAAAGCATGACTCCAAACTAACATAGATAACCTACATCGCAAACTCTTTAAATGAAGAACATCTATCAAAGGAACATCCTAATTTATGAAATAGCTTCCTTTCGATTTGTCAAGTAGTAACTCTTTAAGATGAAGCATAAGAAGAATGAATCAACAAGATCTACCAATCATCCAAGACATCAACAAGATGAAACACTATGATCTTCACATGAAGCAACTTGAAGATGGCATATCCATACAACCTTGATACTCATTCAAACATTGACATACTCCATTCAACATTGTACCAAAACACCTATTACATTGTCAAGAGATTACTCCATACTATATGTTATAATTGAGGATCAAGAAACAGTAATACTATATATCATTGCATGAATTTCACTATCACTATCCATTTTTTCAAAGCAAAAGGAAGACCAAGATCACTATCAAACCAGTACGGTAATTTTCAAGGAAAAATAAAATTTCACACCAAGATCATTGTACCATAGAGCACTAGAGCATTGACAAAACAAGACTTTATTTATTACATTTGTTGTCTATGGGGGTAAATGATACAACAGTGTTTATCTCCCCCTAACCTCATGTTGTCCTTTAAGTAGTTATAGATGTTTCTTGTGCAGTATACACAAGCTTTGTTTTTCCTTTCTCTTGCACATGTTTTCTCCTCCAAATTTTCATTGGTTGTTTCCTCTCTTGTTTTTCTTTGTATCCAAGAGCTAATAACCTTATACTCTTTTAGGCGAGGAATTATTTCTCTTTTCCTATTACAAAAACTTGGTACTACAATGCTTTGCAAAATGACCAACATTATTGCATCTAAAACATATAACATTGTAGTCTAGAGTAAAAGAACTATAGCTTTTCCTTGGAAACCAATAAGGATTTCTAATATTGTGCTTTATATAATCATATCTTTCAAGTTCTCTACAATCTTTCTCTATGTGACCAACTTTGTTACAACTATAACATATAATATTGTAACTTTGTTTTGACAGTCTACAAGAACTTTTGTTCCATTCACAATCACTTCTAGCATGAGCTCTACAATCTCTAGATCTATGACTAAAAATATGACATGAAAAATAGTAACCATGGAACTATGAGTAATTGTACCTTATTGTTTGCTTTGGCATGGTAGGTGAAGATCTTGAGGATATACTTTTCCTTCTACCTTCATCAACACATTTATCTTTTATTTGATCTTTAGGAACGACAACTTGATGACCCAAATCTATCTTCTTCCCAGGTGCATTTTTTACTTTAGAACATTGTGCTTCTTCATATCGTAGACTAGTAGTGTCCTTGTGATGATTTTTCTTGCTCAACATGTCAGTCAATCATTCAATACTATTTTCAAACTAAAGATTCTTGTGCAACTTAGAAGGTGCCTTTTCTAATTCCTTTTTCAAAGAGACTATTTCTAACTCTAGTTTTTGGCATTTATTAGTTTTGACTTCAAGATTAGATTTTGTAAAATCAACTACCCTTTTGGCTTCTTCTATTTCTATCTTTAGATTGATAATTATTTTTTTAGACTCTTCAAGATCTAAATAAAATTTTGCAAGATCTAAAAGCACCTTGTTCTTGGAGTCTTTTTCTTGTAGAAGTCGGTCTTCTAATCTCTGATTTTCTTTTTTGAGTTGCTTGATCTGATCTAAGGAACACAAGAGTTCACCTTCTACATAAATCTCACACTCTTGTTCATCATACTCCTATTCATATTCATCTTCACCCACAAAGAGGTCTCCTTTATCATCAATTTCAACAAAAAATCCTTCTTTTTTTATCACATTTTGTGTCAATTTTTAGAGGTGACTCATGCAACAACTACTTGACTTGAATGGGGCTTGATTTATAACCTTTTGCTTAACATCTTTCCTTCCTTTATTTCTTCTACACTTTCCCATAGTACTCCAATATCAATACCTCCTAAGTTGATTAAACTTTGAACAAGGAACCCAAGGATCTGATACCACTTGTTGGAGTACAATACCACTAAGAGTGGCGGGGCTAAATCAGTGGTATCAAAAATTTGATCTAAGTTGAAATTTCCTTTTCACAATCTTGAGCATATGAAATGCAAGTTTTAGGCTTGATCAAAACAACATGCTTGTAAAGATTTCAAACTTTGAATGGTAAAGTGCATAAACAAATCATGCATGAAAAGTTGTCAGGTTTGATTAATCATGAAAAATTTAATAGCTTGGGACACCATGAAAACTTTAATGTTGAGGGATACATGAGATTAAATATTTGAACATGAAGACTATATGCTAAAAGGTACACAAGACTAAATGTTTTGAACATTAAAACCAAATAAACCAAAAGTAGTGAGAAACCATAACACAGTGTTTTATGAGAGGAAAACCCTCATAGGAATAAAAAAACACTTAGCAAAATTCCTCACTAGCTTAGTAAAAATTCCCTAGTGTTTACAAAGCCTCAATGGCTACTTTTTATGCCTCATTGGAAAAGCCTTGGAGCACTAGCTACACAAAATGCCTCACTAGAAAATATAGCCTCACTGGCTTCACAAAATGCATCACTAGCAACATGTAGCCTCATTGGCCAAAGATCACACTTGTATCACTGACATGATCTTATACATCTCATAGTAAATCATGAAGAAAATAAATTATAGAGGGTTTCTCTATTTCACTGTTAACCATTTCAACTATACATTCTATGTCCTACCAATTCATTGAACGTAGAACCTATAAAACATACAATATACAAACTCGTTCTTTGTTTTGCATACAACCTCTTACAAAAATCAGTTATAGTATTCTACTCAAGAACTATATCTCTTTACAAAGTAAGATATCACAATAAAATGCATTGAACCCACATTAAGTGATCATGTCACTTATATAAATCAAACATAAATTTTGTTGCCACCTGTCAATATGAAAACCTACACTTCATAACTATTTTCCAAAATTCATCGTTGTGTTCCTCTTCTACAATGCAAACTCCTCATTTTATGACTACATTCAACATTGCTTATTCTATAACAATTGAAAGAGCATAAACTCTATCTCTTCTCAGTTTTTTTTCATTCTCTAATTGTATTCCAAGCTAAAACCATAGATATATAAATCAATCATCAACCTAACAAAGCTCGATACAACCATACCTCAATCAATGAGAGAAAGCAACCGCAACAAGTTACAATCTCAACTGCACAAGCTGTCACATGGCATATGTCAATGAAATATACTTTGAATCATGTTGCCCAACGACCAAAATTGTCACATTGAAACCATATTCAAACCCTAACTTCCATAGTCAAAGCTTTCATGCCCTAGCCACTATGTGCAATGATCTTCCTAACAAAATGTCTTTTCCAATTTCGAACAAAAACACTATAATATGTATGTAATAAAATGCATATGATAAAAATATTTGTTAACACTAACAAATAGACCTCAATGGAAACCGAAGCACTTTATTATTGCTTATCTTTTACCACTTTGTATCACACAAAAACCACAAATGATTATGTCGGTGTTGCACCTTTTCATAACAAAACAATTATAATTGTGTCGGCATTAGACATTATTTGTATGACCACATTAAACCTCATAATTCCCAATGATATATGTTAATCTAATAAAACATGTGCTAAGTGAAAACCAAGACCCTTGTGTTGGTTTAACAATAATAAATTAATGAGAATACATCAAAACCAACCAATGCCAAAGGCCAATGTATGGTATAAATCCCAAATGTATCAAGTGTAGAAACACAACTCATTTGCATATCAAATATTGTTGCATTAATGACTTTTCAATGTCAAAGTCACCCATAAACATAGAAATATATTATGTGTTTTAAAAAAAAGAACATTTCCATCTCAAAGAGATTCAACACCAATCATATAGCACTAAACCTTCAATGAATACCACAAATGTATGCCAAACCTATATATATATATATATATATATCAATGTGTATCACCTCAATATGTGCCAAGTTGAACATTCAACCTGAAATCAATGACAAACTAATGTCAAAGGGGCAACACTCTAATCCTTCAAATCTTCCATGCCCTCCTCACCATTTCCCATAGTGGAGTTTTTTCAAACATTTTCAAGCACCTCAATTAGCAGTTGACTCCATCAAAGTGTGAGGTGACCTATTTCTTTTGTGGTGACAAAAAATTTTCTAAGGAATTTCCATTCTATAAACATTGAAAAAGTGATATTGTTCTCTTTAAAAAGAGTTCATATGCTCCCTGATCTCTTTGGATTCAACCACACATGCATAGTTGACCATAGTTGCAAGAAATTTGGTGGATAAATATAGTTCATGTAAAGAGACTCCTTCTTTCTCATTTGCATGTGTAGCAAGTGTAGGAAGATATTGTTTGCATGCCTAACTAGTATGTGCTCTTAGCCATCAATTGGCTCAAGGTGTACAAAGTCATCTTCTATGTGGACAACAACATAGTGTGTGCAGAAAAAGGTTTGCATGACCTTGTATTCTTTGGAGGCTCACACACCAAAAGCAATCAACCTTGTTATTTGTTGTGCCACTCCCATCTTCCAATTGGTTTCCATTCAATTGACCTTACTTCCACCTGCTCCCTACGGCATAATTTTTGGAAATTGACTTGCATTCTTCTCATATGTGGCTCAAGCACACATGCTAGACAAAGGAAACCAACCACATTTTACAGTCAACAATTGGAACTTTTCTTCATCATATCATGACTTTTACTTGGTCATTTGAGTCACTCCTTAACATCTAGTCAACTATTTACACTTGGCGTCTAAGATTTTACTGTGCATCTATGGAGGAGGCATGAGGATTTGATGTATTGAAGTGTCTCCATAATTTCTACTTAGTCCTTAATTCTATTTGAAGCAGCCTCCATTCATTACACTGAAGGCATTCCCTTTATGAGCTTCACCAAGCTCAATCTATCCATCAACAATTAGGAGTTTCAAATAAGGCATGCAAGATGATGTGACCCAGGAGGTGTGATTGAGATATAATGAGAAACACAGGGATAAAAAGGGAGACAAAATAAAAATCTCTCTTTCTCTTCATATCTCTCTATCTCTCTCTATACATATATCTCTATATATACATATCCCTTTCTCTATAGCTCTCTATATAACTTCCTATCTCTATATTTCTATCCCTCCTCTCTATCTCTCTCTCTCTCCATCTCTATCTCTATCTTCCTCTCTATCCTCTCTCTATTTTTATCACTCTCTCTCCATCCATCCATCTCTATCTATTTACATGTCTCCCCATCTATCTTTATTTTCATATCTCTCAAAATATTAGGTTGATTACCATGTCAAGGAAAAATAGTAGAACTTGTTAAAAAAATAGAAAAAATATGATGGACTAGATACAAAAATCTATATCAACATGGTATATTTTTTCTTCCATTTTAGATAAATAGATAATATGAATGTTGACGTCAAATGAAAAAAACTATATTTTAATATGCACACATTTTAATATTTATTTAAAAATATATATTTATCAAAATTGGAAAAAAATATATTCATGCACTAAAGTTTCAAGTTATACATACACACAAAAAAATTGAAGGAAAAGAATAAAAATTACTATATAAAGATTGATGTCTCATGTAACTTCATTTTTCAGCAACTAAATTATAGTTTCAATTTATAAAAAAAACTATATTCAAACAATTTTTTTTTTAAATACAAGCATAAAATATACTAAAAATAAAATATTTTTATTTTACATAATTTCAAAATTCAAAACATATATGCCACTTTTTAGTGATTCAAATTTAAAAGTTGGATCAGTGTTGGTTGTTTCCTTTAAAAAGTGTGCCACAACTTTGTACTTTTACCCTATATCTTTCTCCCTATCTCTCCCTCCCCCTCTCTATTTATATCTCTACATGTCTACATCTCTCTCTTATACAATCCATCTCTCCTACTCTATATTGCTATCTCTTTATTTCTCTTTCTATCTCTTTCTATCCCTATATCTCTACCTCTATCTCTCTATCTCTCTCCCTATTCCTCTCACTCCCTCTATATCTCCCTCTATCTATATCACTCCCTCTCTCCCTCTCTATCTATTGATCTCACTCTCATTCACTCCATCTCTCCTAATCTATATATCTCTATCTCTATTTTTCTCCCTATATATCTCTCTCCCTATCCCACTCTATCTCTCTATATAGCCCTCTATCTACATCTCTCCCTCCTCTCTCCCTCTATGCATTGAGCTATCTTGCCCTTTCTCCCCCCCTCTTCTTTGTTTCTCTATTTTCTAATATATCTCTATCTATCCTACTCTCTATCTCTCCCTATTTCTCTCTACCTCTCTCCCTCTCTATTTTTCTCTCTACTTCTCTATGCTTTTTCATCTCTCTCCCTCTCCCCCTCTCTATATCTCCTTATATCTCCATATCTCTATCTCTTCCTATATCTCCATATCTCTATCTCTCCCTATCTGAGGGCTATCCCTTTATATATCTCTATCTCTTCCTTTCCATCTCTTTATCTCCCTTTCTCTATCTTTATATCTCCCTCTACCTCTATCTCTTTACATTATTCTTCTCTCTATTCCTCTCTTACTCTATTTTCATCTCTATGAGCTGTCTTCCTCTCCCCTCTATATGAACATATCTCTCTCTCTCTCTCTCTCTCTCTCTCTCTCTCTCTCTCTCTCTCTCTCTCTCTCTCTCTCTCTCTCTTCCTATAATTCTACTATAATTCTATATTTATCTCTTTGCCTCTTCATCTCTATCTCTCTATATTTATTCTTCCATCTCCCACTCTATCTCTTTCTCATTATCTCTTCATCTCTCTACCCCTATATCTCCCTCTCTCTACCTCTCTATAAATATCACATCCTATATATTTATATTTCTACCTCCCCCTCTTTCCCCCTCTCTATATTTTTATCTCTTTTATATCTATCTATCCCTCTCTCCTCTCTATTTATCTCTCCCTCTCCTTCTAGCCATATCCCTCTTTTTCTCCATCTCCGTCTCCATCTTCATCTCTATCTTCTTACCCCCTCTCTCTATCTCTATGTCACTCTTCCCCCTTTATGTCTCTCTTTATATCCCTATCTCCCCCTTTCTCTGCCTCTCTCCCTATTGCAAAACTAACATGAGCCTATTATTAATGGAGCCTAATTATCTTCCCAATTTAGAGGTTTTGTTAAGGTCATGTTTGGATCCCTATAAGTGAATACAATTGTTGATTTGAAGCTACCACTTATCTATTGAGACCCTTGTTGCACAAACAACATCATTTTATAAATTTCCTACCAGTTGACCTCATGTAATTGCACAAATGTACACAAAAAAATAGACCCAAAATTTCCCTAGTTTACCTTCCACACTTCTTTGACATACCAATTGCACACCAAGGTGTGATTGCTAGTCTCTAGTAGCATTCAAAGCAATTGCAACCTCCATATAGTATCCTTATATCTCAAAAATATCTCCATTATCATCACAACTTGTCATCAAAGAGTTCTATTGTGTCATAACCCAATTTTTTTGCATTTTTAATTATAATATGATAAATTGAATTATTGAGGAAATTGAATATGTTGAATTGAAAATTTGATATTTTTGAAAGTTTGAAAGAAGTTGACCGTCATTGACTATGCGATCTTTTGAATTATCTTATAACTTTATCATGATTGAACGTTACTGATGAACTATGTAAGTGAAAGTGTGTGAAATTTGTAGGATAACAGGATGAAGGATGAGAACACGGTTGAAGTAGGATCATTTAGCCAAATTGAATGGTAAGCTTGATGGAATCTAGGTGCACACACCACAAATGACATGATAGTTTCATTTGAAATTGCACTAGAAAATCATAATGACTTGATTGAACAATTGAGAAAAATAGGCTTGTGGTTGATATACATGTGATTTGTTATTTAAATGTCTATTTTGATCTTGTATTTTTGAAAATAAAACTTGAAAAGAAATGAAAGAATGACATAGCACATGAATGAACGTATGTGTTTCAAAAGGATTATTTAAAGAATATGAAAAAAAAAAATTCAAAACATTATTGTTCAAAATAAAATAAGAGTTTATTATTATTCAAATATTGATAAATGTACATAACATATTCAAATACACATATGAATATATATATACACAAATATATATATGCATATACATACATACATATATATATGTATATGTACACACACACATATATATGTGTGTAACATATAACATATATATATATATATATATATATATATATATGTGAACCTCTATGTATATGCACACATATAAATGTACATACATGCATATATATATGTATGTGTGTATCTATCTTTATATACATGTATGTATAAAATGCATATATACATACATACATATAATATGCATTTTTATATATGTATATATATACATATATATGTAAGGTACATATATATGTGCTCTCTCCCCTAAATGTATGTATGTATGTATGTATGTATGTATGCATGCATGCATGCATACATTGAATAATGTTATTTTGTAGTCCCTTACCTGCATCATACATATGCATGCATGTATATATGCATGTATGTATGTATGTAATATAGTCACATGCATGCAATACATACATACATACACTTTATACATACATCACATATGTGTATGTATGTATATATGTCTGAGAGGAGTAGGACTCCAAAATAACATAAATTCAATGAAATTTGCAAGACCAAAACTCTAGCACTTCAAGCAAATGATTTTTCTCACAATCTTTCACTATGCTTTGATGAGAGCAGCAAATAAGGTAAATTTGACATAATTTTTAAAAGAAAAATCAAAACCACGATCTAAAAACTGATTTGGATACCCCTTAAGCACTTATATAACATATATTAAATTCAAGTTGGGTTACTTTGGAATGTATCCCTCAAAAACTTGCTGCTACGCTGTCCCAAAGGCCTAATTCGGCAAACCTGTCTTGAGTAAAATGACCATAAAACACTCAAAACTCAATAAAATTCGATGAGAAAAAAACTATTAGAAAGATAATTCAATTTTCCATCCATTAAAATAAACTATAAGTCATAAAAACTCTGTACATGGCCATACCAAGCTCTGAAACAACAATTTAATGTTCAGAAATGTAGAAAACAAAGAGGTCTTTTATTAATTTCACTTCAAAATGTAACAACCACCTCTTCCTCCTTCAATTCGGCCCTCCAAGGCTTAATTTAAACATATTTCATCAATTTCCCAACTGACCCTTGAGTTTCAATATTTGATGCAGAGGTAAGGGGACTCTAAAATAACACAAATTCAATTAAATTTGCAAGACAAAAACTCTAGCACTTCAAGCAAATGATTTTTCTCACAATCTTTCAGTACGCTTTGATGAGAGCAACAAATAAAGTAATTTTGACATAATTTTTAGAAGAAAACTCAAAAACACAATATAAAAACTTATTTGGATACCCATTAAGTGCTTATATAACATATATTAAATTCAAGTGGGGTTACTTTGGAATGTATCCCTCAAAAACTTGTTGCTATGTTGTCCTAAAGACCTAATTCTGCACACCTGTCTTGAGTAAAATGACAATAAAACACTCAAAACTCAATGAAATTCGATGAGACAAAAACTAGTAGAAATATAATTCAATTTTCCATCCATTAAAATAAACTAGAAGTCATAAAAATTTTGTACATGACTGTACCAAGCTCTGAAACACTAATTTAATGTTCAGAAATGTAGAAAACAAAGAGGTCTTTTATTAATTTCACTTCAAAATGTAACAACCACATCTTCCTCCTTGGATTCAACCCTCCAAGGCTTAATTTAAAAATATTTCATCAATTTCCCAACTGACCCTTGAGTTTCAATAACCAAATAACTTCTTTTCCCACAATGACCCTTCATATTCCTCATTTTTGCAATTTTGCAATTTGACAATTTTTTACATTTTTGACAACATTTGTAAAAATGAACTCATGACCCACCTAATAACCTATTTACTAACTCAAACACATTCAATATGGTCTAAATGACCTTATTACATACTTAAAACATAAAACTAAATCAAATTTTACAAAATGGCCTTATGGAGGCATAAAATCCATTAGGTGCTCCTGCACCAAACTCCCCATGAAAAAGAAACTCAAGTCCCTTGAGTGAGGACCTGCAATAAGAAAATTATTTGCATCATCACCTGAAATCATAAAAAATTGTGAGTGGTGTGAATATATTTCCTTGAAATGTATCTTCATCTTGAATTTTGGTTTATCTTTCATCACATGTGTCATCACAACAAGAAAATTTTGTACACCACCCTTCTTCTTTGCACTAGTTACTTGCTCAAAATATTTCATCATTTTTTGTAGCTCATCCTCACACTTTTCATTGTTGTCTTCCATCCATAATGTTTCTACCCATGTTGTCTGATCATGCTTATGAATTTCAAAAACTGAAAATCCATTATTCTCCTTTGAAAATAGTGAAAAGAATACCATATCTTCATATCTTGTAAAGAAAACTTGATTTTGTAAACTGAATTCATGTTTTACCTCAGTATTTTTCACCAAATCCATAACATTTTCTTCCAAACTTTTATTTTCCTTCACATATTCAAAGTCTTCAATGGCTAAAACCTGCAAGTGTGATTCTTCTTCCATTGTAATGCTCTCTTCCTTATCAACTATCATTGTTGCAACTCGTTTGCTTTGCTCTTTATCTATCTGCAAAAAAGTCTTCATCTTCTTAGCTTTCTTTCTCTCTTGTCTTCTCTTTATCATAATATTCTCAATAGGCCATGTGACCACTTTCTTGATCTTCAAGTGCCAACTTGTGACTCTTTTGAGCAACTGTTCTATCCTTTCCTCCAACTCTTTGATTTTTTGATCAATCTCCTTTTGCCTCATCTCTTCCTCTTTTCTCTTCCTCTCTTTTTCCTCTTGCTTTTTCTTCTTTTTCCTCTCTTCCTCTGCCTGCAAATGTCTTCCCAGTATTCTCACCAAATCCATCTTCACAAGCAAGTCTCTCCTTGCTTCTATTCAACTTTTCTCTGCCTTTCCTTGGCAGCAACCAGGTTCTTTTTAACCTGTACAAAACCACAAAACTAAAACCACAAACCAACACTAGCCCAGACCTTTTTCTGAGCTCTGATACCAATTTGATGCAGAGGTAATGGGACTCCAAAATAACACAAATTCAATTAAATTTGCAAGACCAAAACTCTAGCACTTCAAGCAAATGATTTTTCTCACAATCTTTCACTATGTTTTGATGAGAGCAGCAAATAAGGTAATTTTGAAATAATTTTTAGAATAAAACTCAAAACCACGATCTAAAAACTGATTTGGATACCCATTAAGCCCTTATATAACATATATTAAATTCAAGTGGGGTTACTTTGGAATGTATCCCTCAAAAACTTGCTGCTACGCTGTCCCAAAAGCCTAATTCTGCAAACCTGTCTTGAGTAAAATGACCATAAAACACTCAAAACTCAATGAAATTCGATGAGACAAAAACCATTAGAAATCTAATTCAATTTTCCATCCATTAAAATAAACTATAAGTCATAAAAACTCTGTACATGGCCGTACCAAGCTCTGAAACAGCAATTTAATGTTCAGAAATATAGAAAACAAAGAGGTCTTTTATTAATTTCACTTCAAAATGTAACAACCACCTCTTCCTCCTTGGATTCGACCCTCCAAGGCTTAATTTAAACATATTTCATCAATTTCCCAACTGACCCTTGAGTTTCAATAACCAAATAACTTCTTTTCCCACAGTGACCCTTCATATTCCTCATTTTTGCAATTTTGCAATTTGACAATTTTTTACATTTTTGACAACATTTGTAAAAATGAACTCATGACCCACCTAATAACCTATTTACTGACTCAAACACATTCAATATGGTCTAAATGACCTTATTACATGATTTAAACATAAAACTAAATCAAATTTTACAAAATGGCCTCATGGAGGCATAAA
>VDFB02000015.1:246896846-246943415 GCA_007258455.2 Sequoia sempervirens
TTTCATTTTGATCTTTCTGAATCCATATTAATTCATGAAGAGTAGCATCTGGTGCACTTGGATTCCCATATTGCTCGAGGAATCGATCCTGAAATCCTTGGAGAGAATCAATAGAGACAACTGGTAGGCTATTGAACCAATCCCTGTGCATCTCTAATAAGGGATATCATGAATAGCCTCATGCGTAAATCTTCATATGGCACATCCAAATCTTGGATGAAAGCATTGAAACTTCTTAGATGCTCTTCAGTAGTGACTGCATCACTCCCAATAAACCTTGGAACAATACATCTCCAACTGCTATTTATTGGATAAGGGGATAACTTAATCCCTGCCAAATCAAACTGTTTGATCATTGTTGTGTATTGATGAGGGGGGGCGCTAGGTGGGTATTGATGCTAGTACATCAAACCATAGTGCTATGTATGATGATATGGCACATACTACTTACCATGAGGAGGTCCAGCATGACCTCCCCTGAACTGAGATCCTCTTCCATTCATGTTTGAACAGTTACAAAATTTCTTTCAGAGTCGCCACCTACTTTTCCAAAAGTAAGAAAATCATTATTTCTGATCTTTTTCCCAGCGGAATCACCTTTTCTGAAACTTCTCAAATTACAAATATTTTCTTCACTGGCTCTATATGATGGTCTTCAATCGAATTTTCTGATGTAATCCCCAGTAGAGTCACCAATTTGTTAGCTCTCAAAAATTTAGGCGGAATGCCTCAAGAGGCTGCCAATCTCTTGATATGCTTTAGGGTAACAGATAAGGTCAAAATAATTCAACCTTCTACTCTTCAAGTGCTACCAGACCTAGGCAGGTGTACCTTTCTGAATGAAGCAGACTTAACTTATGATTATTCTTCTTGCAATAATTTGTCCACAATGGTAGATGGAAGTGAATAAATGAATTCAAACTTGATAGTAATAACAATCTTCTGATCTAAAACCTAAAGTGCTCAATTAACAAATGTAAAACAGATGTAAAGAAACTGAATGAATCCAAATGGTGAAATTGTAGAGACCAGTGCCTTATTAGGTATGCAGATTCAAATGAAATAGAAGTGGGCAACTTATTTTGGCAGAAAATCAAAATGATGGCATATGGTTTGTTTATAACTTGTATAAACATGCAAGATTTTGACCACTAAGCTCTACTTTAATATTCCAGATGAATTCCCCCTAATTACTGTGATCGATAAAAATGATTTAATCTCTGCTTGAGAGAACCAATAGATTAATCACACAGATACAACAAATGTGCACTGATAAACTGAAAATAAGCTTGTTACTTCAATTTAAATAACTAGAAAGAATCAACTAGGAGACAACTTAGCAATACTTTTGAATAAATTCAACATACAATTGATACCAAAAATAAACTGCCACACTAGCTGAATTTCATTGAAATTGCCATTTCAAAAACATGCAACATAGTCTCTGATAAGAGAATTCTACTCTACTATATCCATCTCTAATCTACTATCTCTATCTAAGAACCGATATAAGATCTGATCCTTCAATTACAATTGGGAGTGCATATTTATACACTAGCATCAAGAATCATATCACTTCAAATTCATGACGGCCAACTGTAGAATTCATGCTATTTTCATGTCGGTCTTCAACAACATTTAGAAATTCATTTATGTCGGCCCACAACATTTGAAAATAGTTAATTTCCAATGGAATAGTCGCCAGGATAGTGTTGAAAGTATGTCAAAGGAAAATATCACTTATCATTGTCTGTCTGTGCTCCCCTATTCATCGTAGTGACCAATCCGAGTTGTGGAGATATCATACTGCCTTCAATATGTCTCACCGAAAACACTTTTATTGCTTGTATCACTGTGACCCTTCGTTATTGGGTAGACCATATAGAGAATTCAATTATTATGCCGAGAGCCCCTTATTCATCGCATGTGTCACTGTAACTTATCGCTCTCAGGGAGACATTTCATAGAATTCTCATGTTTCATAGAAAGTCCCCATAATACAATCTGGTTGCCAAGACATAAGGGTTATCTCATCGAGACACAACCTTTGTTCCATCTGCTTCGCTATAACTTTATGATGTCGGTAAGAGGTCTCGCAGATTATAGAGTTATACTGAAGCACCCAAGCTCACACCTGTTCGCCAAGATGACACAAACCTCACGCCAAAAGTTGTTCAATAGAAACCTTTAGTAACCTGTCGGTGAGACATACATGCTTCGCCATGACCACATGCCAAAGACATTATGTTTGGCCGAAGTGAAGACTCAAACGAAGTTTTGGTGAGACAGAAGGTCACTCACTAAGACCTCATATCAATAGCCCCAACCTATACTAAGAAGACTCCCCTGCCACTGAAAGTTGGCAAGATAAGCAGAACTCGCCAAGACATTATATCGAATAAAATCTCTCACCAAAAAGCACCCCTTTGTTGCCAGTCAGTGTGACGAAATTAAATCACTATGACATTGCACCAAAAGCAACATGTTAGGCCAAAGTAGCCCCATTCAAGCTAGTCACCAAGACATAAAGACCCCTATGGAACATTACATCGACGACTCAAACTCCTACCAAATGTGAATCAACCCCATTACTGGTGACCGTGGAAGAACTCCTGCTGAATGGTGCCTGCAAGAAAATTTTGATCGTTGTGACATCAAATGAGTTCTGTCGAAGGCAACACAGACTCATGTTAGCAGAAAACACACAATGGGTTAGGGAAATAGTAATGAGCTTATGCCGATAGGAACAACATGGAAAATGCATGACCCCATGGACTCAATGGGGCAATATGGAAAAATATGAGTGGAATATGCACATGGTAGGACCAAATCTGGAAGCTTATGAGTGAAATCAACATGTGAAATCATCAAATTTTTATAGCCGTAACACACAGAGTGCTAGGGTTGTGAACTCAAACCTTCAGAATCAACCTATAACCGTTAGGTTTACAAAGATCAATGATTTAGATTCTTTAGAATTTGTTGTCAATGCAGGACTAAATGGCTTGTTTTAAATTTTGTTAGCAATAGCCATGTACTAATTGTGTATTCTAAAAGCAACACATAGACATTTTAGTTTCTTTCACTTTAATGTTAAAAAAAAGTACTTTCAGTTTATACTGCTAAGTGATTTTATTTTTAAGTGAGAGGGTCAGCACACGGGGAGATTTCAGTCTTCAGTTTGCTCATTGTAGCGCACCGCCCTATTCTGGCTTCCACAATTCCACTTCCAACAAATCCATTCCAATAACCTAGTGGCTAGCTTCCATGACTATCAACATTAATCTTTTTAAGAATCAAAATCTGGGTAAGTGAAAGAATTCTTGTGGCTACGTTTCATCGTTTGACATTTCTTAAAATATTATTTTGTCAAACTTTGAAGTTTGGGTTTAGGGCTAAGAGACTTAATAATTAAGAAAAAATAAGGAGGACTAATAGGGAATTCACAATTTCACATTGTATAAGCATGTCTACCAACAATACCACTAGAGCAATGTCAAATAAAAAAATACATTATACAAAATTGCTTAAAACCCTAGGTTTCACTGATGAATACCATGATATTTATGACCCTAAAACCTATGGTAGGCATACCTAAAAACTATAGTACTACACTGTTATCACCATCAAAGGAGCCCAAGATGATTGTGGAGTCACCACAAGAGGCATAAAAATCACCATCACAGGACCATCTCATCCAAACAGAGCATCCTATTCCAAACCAAGATCCATTCCCAGTGGCTATAATGTCCTTGACTAGTTAAAGAGAACCCCAACACAAATCTCCATCATGGAGATGTTAAAAATCTTACCAACCCATTAAAATATCCTTAAAGAGGCTTTGGATTCATCTTTCATCCCCACTGATCTTGATGTTGATCATTTCCAAGCTATGGTCTCACATCTCACCACACCTCACCTTCTAACTTTCTCAAAGCAAGATCTTCCAACACAACCATCTCATAATTGCATGTTTCATCTTGAATCTTACCTCCATAAAAAAAAGGTCAAGAGGGTCTTGGTGGATGGAGGTGCAGCGCTGAACATCTACACCCTTAAATTAATGAAAAGCTTGGGATTCTCTAAAGATGCTATTGATAAGAAAGGAAAAGGCATAACCATTAGAGCCTATGACGATCAAGAAAAGGTGTTTCAGGGCACCATCCAACTCCCTATTTGAGTAGGCTCGACGATCATGGAAACAATTTGTCAAGTCCTCAACCTAGAATTGCCTTATAACATCCTTTTGGGGCATCATTGGATTTCACAGGATGCAATTTGCCACTTCCACCTTCCACCAATGCATAAAATTCTTATACCAAGGCCAAGAGGTCACTGTCCATGGTGATCCTGAAACATTCTATTATTGCAAAAATTTGGAAGAAAAATATTACAAAATCCCCCAAGTGCCCAAGATTGATGAAAGCCCTTCAACACCATACATAGACCCATCCACTCTCACCTCCACTTCTATGACAAAGACACCCAACATTCCCGCCATATCCGACATCAAGGTCATAATACCGGATAATGGGTGTGGGGATTACATCATTCAAAAGAATGCTTTCATGGTAGGAGAGTTACCACAATCTCCTAAATTGTGTGGCCAACCACAACCCACTAGCACTCCACCCCAAATATTCACAGCAAGCCCCTCTAACTTCAGGAGTTGGGGAGACTTGGGCTGAGAAGTAGTAGAAGAAGATCCATATAGAATGTTGTACCAAGAAAACAAACCTGTAGTCAACCTTCCTATGAATGAAAACAACAAAGGGTTACAAACGATGCTCACCATTAGCTATAACAGAAATAAGAAAATTGGGTAGAATGATAATGATCTTTTGGAAGCCCTCATTGTTGAGAAATGCATGAGGAATCTTTCCCTTGGTTGTACTCCTCCTAGGTTAACCATACATGGTAGAGCCATCCTGGTTAGAAGGGACAGAACACCTCCTTAGGTATCAGTATTATCCCCTAGGTCATTAGTCGGTGCCCAATGCTTACCAGTATCTACAGGGTTTCCTTTAGACAATTTCACCTTCAACATAACTGATGTGTGTATTAGTGAGGATGATGAACCCAAGAGAGGAATACCTATATTATTCAAAGACTCTGGCCTCTTTATGATTATCACCCTATCTTTTGAGTCTGAAAACCAAGCCAATGAGATAAAACTAGTCTACCCCCAACTCATCGATTACGACCAATGAGGACCACCAATTCTAGAAACATTCAAAAATGAAGAAGTGCTTTTGGAATTCATGGGACTGAGGGATAAAATCCCATGTGGGGATCACAAGGTAGTATTTTTCATCGATCTATACATGCATGCATATTACAGGGAGATGATTGAATCCCTCATTCGTAAAAGCAAAAAACTAAGAATAATCTCTAGGTCTTTGAGTGAAAACCACACTGTGGCACTCTCAAACCCAAAAAAAAGTAAAAATAAAGGATACATCCAATGATGAAAACCTCTCTAAGGTGCCTGAGGATAGGGGATTCAATCTTCCTCTCAGTGCTCTACATCAAGAAAAGTTAGCAGTTCTAACTAAGAAATGAAACCCAATCAACTTGGTGATAGAGGAAACTTCTCACATCACATTTTATGAAAATTCATTACTATTAGAGGAATAGGAGCTCCTAGTTGCCTTCTTGAGAGAAAGGAAGGTTAACTTTGCATGGACCTATGTTGACATGTTTGGGATTGATCTAGAAATAGTGGTTCATCATCTAGCAATATACCATGAAGCCAAACCTGTGAAACAAAAGTTAAGAAAAATGCATCCTCATATTTTCTTGTTGGTCAAAATGGAATTGAAGAAGCTACTTGATGTAGGATTCATATGGCCAATTGAATACCTAGAGTGGGTATCTAATCTGGCACCTATTTCTAAGCCCACTGGGGGCATTCATAGCTGCACAGATTTCAGGGACCTAAACAAAGCATGTCCCAAAGATGACTTCTCATTGCCTAGTATTGATATGATTGTAGACATTGCTATGGGACATGAGATGCTCTCACTGATGGATTGTTTCTCTAAGTACAACCAAATCATGATTTCCAAGGAGGACCAACACAAAATGGCTTTTACTTTTCCATGGGGGACATATTACTAGAATATGATGTCGTTCGGCCTAAATAATGTTGGAGAAACCTACCAGAGGGCCATGAAATTGATCTTCCATGACATGATCCATAAAAATAAGGAAGACTATGTTGATGACAAACTAGAAAAATCAAAAAAGAGGGGAGGGACCACATAGCAGCATTAAGTGCCATCTTCGACAGGCTTGAGGAATATAAGGTCTATCTAAATCCAAAGAAGTACATCTTTGGCGTACAATCAAGAAAGGTGTTGGGATACATTATTTCCATGAGGGGTATTGAAATAGATCTCGCCAAGGTAAAGGCAATCCTTGAGATGGAGGCACCTAAAACATTGAAATAGCTAAGAGGCCTACAAGGAAGACTCCAGTCAATTTTTTGGTTCATAGCTCAATTAGAAGATAGGAAAATACCCTATTCTCACCTACTCCAATAGGGGGTAGTGTACAAATGGGATGAGAAATGCAACCAAGTCTTCAACAAGATCAAATAATATCTACTCACACCTTCGGTTCTCATTCTACCAATTCCAGGAAAACCTCTAATCCTCTACATATTAGTAACAGTGGTAGCTCTTAGAGCTCTCCTAGCTTAGCATGATGAAAATGGAACAAAGAGTGCCATCTATTACATCAGTCATACAATGGTAGGGCATGAATTAAACTACTCATTCATTGAAAAATCCTATCTAGTAGTAGTGTTTTCCTTGCAAAAATTCAGACACTACATGTTGGCACACAAAATCAAACTCATCACCAAGATTGACCCCCTCGAGTACCTACTATCCAAGGAAATTCTCACAGGAAGGATGCCCGAGTGGGTCATGATCTTATCTGAATATGACATTGAGTACATGGAACAAAAGGCAATCAAGGGCCAAGTGATCACTGATCAACTTATAGAAGCACCCATGTATTCAGAGAATCCACTTATATTAGAGTTTCCTGATGAATCCATCTTCAACTTAAACATAGCCAATCATAGGAAACTACACTTTTATGGTTCCTACACGCAACATGGATTAGGAGCTGGAGTCTTCTTCATCACCCTATAGGGGGACTACATGCCTAGATCCCACTTTCATCAAAAATACATCCCACTTTGTGATCCTAGGAGATACCCTGTATCATAGAAGCATAGAAAGAACCCTATTACAATGTCTGAATCTTGAGGAGGCCTTGACCATTTTAACTAAGGTGCATAATGGCATTTTTGGTTCCCATTCGAGTGGTATGACCTTGTCCAAGAAGTTACTAAGAATGGGGTACTACTGGCCCATAATGGAAAGGGAAGCACATGAATACATCAAGAAATGCTTACAGTGTCAATAGCATGGAGATCTCATCCATGCTCCAGCTCAAGAACTTCATCCCATCATAACACTATGGCCCTTTTCCCAATGGGGGCTTGATCTCATAAAAAAAACCACTACCTCATCCAGTGGCCACAAGTTTACCATTACTGCCACTGAGTACTTCACAAAGTCGATGGAAGCCATACCCATGACCTACATAACTAAAAAGTAGATATCAAAGTTCATCCTGAACTACCTCATATGTCGTGATGGTGTCCCACAAGTCGTTATCTCAGATAATGGGAAACCTTTCAAAAATTAGAATGTCTGTGACCTATGCTACAAACTCAAATCCAACATCGCTTTTCTACACCATACTATTGTCGAGGGAATGGCCAAGCTGAGGCCACAAATAAGACCATACTAAAAATATTGAAAAATATGGTCAATGAAGTTGGCCACGACTGACACTTGCAATTAAATCCCGCCCCCTGGGACTATCACACAAGTATCTGCACACCCACAGGTGCCACCTCATTGTCCTTGGTGTACAGGTCAGAATCCATATTACCCATCGAGATCGAGCTCCTGTCACTGAGAATCTCACTACAAAACCACATTATAAATGAAGAGTATTGGGTTTCATGACTGAATGAGCTAGAGTTACTGGATGAGCGATGTCTGAATGCCTTGAACCATCTACAGGTTTACCAAAACTGCCTCAAACAAAATTACTACAAGAAAATTAGAGGCAGGACCTTCCAGGTCGGAGAACTAGTACTAAAAGAAAATTAGAAGAATGTACCCAATTGAAATAGCAAGGGAAAGTTTGAGCCTAATTGGTTGGGTCTCTTTATGATCACAACAAGCTAGAAGTCAAGGGAATATCAGTTGTCAACACCCGAAGGGGAACCTCTGTAGGATCCCATGAATAGCTCCTATCTCAAAAAAATTTATGCCTAATCTTGCAAGGTATAAAACCAAAAATACAAAAACATGAGAAAAAGTCTTGAAAAAATGGTCACCTTAATGAAAACCTAGCAAACAAGTGTCTTGGTGACAACAAAAAATTCAAAAAATCCAAAAAAATCAAAAAAAGTATTAAAAAATAGTAAAAAGAAAAATCGTCCTCTAGTGAAAACCACCTCAATGGCGCTTTGGGCAAGTACCTCGGTAAAAACCTAGAAAATAGGTGCCATGTGTAAAATAAGCACTCTCCATTCACCTTGGTCTCCGCAAATTTATCTCCATCACTCATCCATCTATCACATTTCATATGCATCCTTTTGTCACCCATCCACATCCACACCATAGCTTGGTTTTGTGTTCATGTCATGATCGCTCCTAAAGCTGCTTGGCCCATTCCAAAGGTCAGTTTTTCCTACCTATATCAAAGTAGTCTATTGCATCATACTAGGGGCATGTCCTACATTAGATCGGATTCGTGTACATTCTTGAGGTCTTAAAATCCAAAAATCCAAAAACATAAAAAAATATAAAAATCCAAAATCATCAGAAAATCAAAAAAATCCCAAAAACATCAAAACATCAAAAAATCCAAACACATCCAAATCATTTCAAAAATCCCAAAAATAGGTCAAAAAAAAAAGTAAAAAATAAAAAAATCATTTGTCGAACTATGTCATCTTTGGCTTTGAACATAGACAAGGTTGATCTTTGATCATCCCCTAGGACATCTAGGTTAGTCTTCTAGGAGTCCATCATAACAAACTGACATTTCATCATGTTTATATCTTCATCTATAAATCGGTCAGGTCGTCAGTTGAACTACGTGGTCTCTGCGTGTATAACATGGGCAAGACTAATATGTCAATTAGCCCATGAGACCCCTAAGATAGGTCTTTAGGTTAGGTCTTTGGTCAAAATCTCATAAAATCTTAAAAAGAAAACATTGGAAAATCTCAAAAATACCAAAAATAGCCTCAAAACATTTGAAAAAGATCAAAAACATTCAAAAAACTCAAAAAATTCATCCATCTGTCTCATCTCACTATCACTCGCAATAAAACATCAACCCTAATAAATTGTCATCACCCTCAACCTTTTGTAAAACAGTGAAAAACAAGTCTAACAATCAAAAGTGAAAACTTAAATGTCAAAGTCTCAAGCCTGAATTAGTAAGTAAACAAGTTGGTCATTTTTTTTGTATCAATAGCTTATCATCCAATCAATCCAATCATCATCTGATATCATCATGTCCTAGGATGCATCCTTCCTGCAATGGACATCAACATCAAGCATCACCGTAGTTTTAGTCTTGGCTAGCAGTATGAAGAACATTAGCTTGTTTGTTTACTTTATTTTATCTTGTTGGATTTATCTTATTGCACTCATTCCAAGGACCTTTCGATGATGTCTAAATGAAATATTTAGAGAGATAGGAATGGGGAAACAATCATTATCTTTTTTCTGTTGTGCTTATTGGATATTCTTGTAATATAACTTTGGTCATATGTGCTTTGTTTAGTTTGTAGGGAGGGTGTTTTGAATGTCTTATTGACCACATAGGAAGGCTTGCCTTTCTATGTTTTGGTCCAAGATATTTGAGATATTTGAACTACACTTTGAATAGGGTTTTGTATGCTAGGTGTGAACATGGGTACTCCTATCTGATTGTTGAGTCAAAGTCCATCACACTAGGTGCAACACCATCTCGGTTCTTTATAACTTGATGCATCGCACCGCATGTGTAATCAAACATAAGGTAAATGGCCCTTTGAAAATCCCAACTCTCGGAAAGCGAACATCATCCATATCATTATCATCTCCAATAAGGTCTTCTTAGATCACAGGCTTGTTGGATCCTCTTTTCTTCATCTTTTTTTTCTTTTGTCTTCTTTCCACACTAACATGGTACCATGGCAGTTAATCAAAACATCATGTATGCATCCATCCTGCATCCACAAACTATCAACATACTGCATGATGCATATCATACCATATAGGAAATATAAATCATATCACATACATTGCATCTCCATCATTTGCATAATATAGGTTGGTTATTCTAACCATCTCATCAATTACACATTTGCATTCATTACATCATCATATTCATAGATCATATCACATAGGCATCATCACATCATCCATTTGCATAAATCACATAAGGTCATCATGACATAAGCATCATCATATCATATCATATGCATCATCATGTCATCCATAAATGCATCCATATCATGCATGAGAAAGATAATGAAAAAGAAAAGGTTGCATTTTATATATTTCATCATCATCCATTACGTGCATAATATAGATTTGTTAGTCTAAGCATTCACATATCATAATCATTGCATTTGCATTATCCTACCATAACAGAAAAGATACCTAAAAAGAAAGCATCTTATCACATAATCATGGTACATCACAAAACATCACATTTGCATCTTCACATAGGACATAATATAGACACATTAGGATCATTTGCATTGCATCCATACATCAACATCATCATAAAAAGAACATAGAAAGATACTGAAAAAAGAAATGCATCCATAAATCACTGCATCATAAACATTATTGCATCACATATAGAAAGTAATAGCATCCATCATGCATAAATAAGATAGAAAAACATACATCAGATCAAAGTCATATCATCTCATATATATCATCAAATAATACACTGTCATGGTACAAAATAAGGATCAAAATATACATGTGCATATGTCAATATAGTATAATGGCCCACTGGGCTATCAAAAATGAGCCCATGAAGCGTAAAAGAATAAAAGAATATTGTCTCTGATCAAATTGGAGCTATCACTATTGGCTACTCCCATCCCCAAGAGCCCTCTCCCCATGATCCTCTGGGGCTATGAAATCTATCCTCTGTGAAAAATCAGGGACCCGGGCTAGTATGGGCACTGCCTGATGATAATGCAGTCTATAATAATTTGCCTCTCGAACCATCTCACTATATTCCTATAGCGACACTATGCTCCTGGATGAGGATGTCGACATGCTCTCTAGTTGTTGTCCCCTACCCATCTCTAAGGCGGCCTATAACTTTGCAACCTATTTTTGCTGGATGGCTTGATCCCTCTTTGTTTTAAGCGCTAAGACCTGTTGTCTCGCCTGATCTTGCTTGGCTATTAGAGTGGTAACTTGTGCCTATAACTACAAAATCTTCCCATCTTTGGGGTCTAGCTATGGTGGTGGTTGGATGGGTGGCTAGTCCTAATCTCCATCCTTGGGTGGTGTCTATTGCCCATCTTGGTCCTGTAAACCCTAATCCTGGTCTTATCGGACCTGATCCTAATCCTACCCTTGTCTAAGGTGACCCCTATCCTAATCTTCATCCCATGGGTGTAGTCCTTGATCTAGCTATGGACCCCTACCTCCCTAGTCCCCATCTCTATCTCCATCCCCTTGGCATCCCTAGGACTATCTACCTACTCTACCCCTAGGATGTCATCATGCCACCACTGCTCCTAGTAATGTCAATCTAAGAGATGGTCAGAACTAGTCTTTGTAAGCCTATGTGACACCTACATCTGTCTAGCCCTGATCATATGGCCACGACCTAGCCACAAGCTGTCGAAAACTCTACATTCATCTGCCAGAATGTAGCAATCCCAAGACTACTCCCTCGTAGTACATGCAAAGATCACCACGTATTGGTCATCAGGATGATCCTGTGGCTTGCCAAACTACCTCTGAACTTGGCCTGGTAGGTATCTCTCCACCATGGTGTGCTTGTGACCCTACATAAGCTTATCCTGACATGCAAAAAATAACTCATGTGGATCATCGTACTAGGTAGGCCATCCAAGATATGGTTTCCATGTAAACTCCTACATGTCAACGATGTCTCTCCTCCAATGAGGAATCTTGTGCTAACTAGTGTGACTAAACGAAACTCCTCTCTGATATCTCCAAATTACTGGACCATCTGGCTCCATGTCAATGGGCATGACTCTGACAAGATGAAGCACTAAAATGTGCTCCAGGCCCAGATGTGTAGGAGTGTGACACCGGCCCCAATGGATTAGCTATCCAAATATGCCACCTCATGAAGATCTATGTAAAGAGAGGCTAGTAGTACTAGCCCCCAAGGAAAGCATACTCTCCCTCTAATCATGCACTCCCAAGTGAGCCCCCGTCCAACATTGAAGTATCGGTTGCATCGATCTGATGCCACAAGCCTTGATATGATGGATGCTACAACCAATCAGAATGGTGAAACAATGAACCTATACCACTCTAGGTCAATTTCGCCCTCTAAAAATATGATCTCCTCAAGTTACATCACATCATAGCATGCATCTCAGTTGGCATCCACATCATAGATCACTCACTCTCCATGGATTAGTAGTCACAAAATATGCTAGAGGTCCTCTAGAGTGATGGTCGCCTCGCTAGTGGGAAAGTGAAAAGATGATGTCTCACTATGCCATTGCTCTGCCAATGTGGTCATCATGCCCAGGTGTGTCCTGACTAGGCATGCGTAAGAAATGTACCAAAGACTAAGTGCCCTAGGTGCTGGGCATGTGCAGGATCATGGTATGCCAAGCAGGCCCTTAAGTGGCAAAAAATTCAGAAAAATTAGTGTTAGGCAACTTGACGTAAATATTTGAATAAGTTATCTATATTATTTCAAAAATATGTAAGAATAGAATTTGTAGAAAATTGAATGTAGTTTCTAAAATGCTAGGTTTATTTAAAATAAATAAAATCTATTTGGTGAAAATTTGAAATTTCAATGCTGATTACTTAAATTTCAGGGAAAAATAAGAAGTAGGTGTCTATTTGACCACCTAACCATAATAAAATGATAATATTTTTTTGTAAGATTTTATATATAAGTAGAGGACTCATGTCCGGATGTGATGCATATTTTTTTGTAATTTTTTTTCCAAGTAAATAATTAATTATGAATTTTTTATTACAACTTTTAGAAAAAATAAAAACTTGTCTGTCTGACCACCTTAACTTGGTCAAAAATTCATGAAATTTAATTTTTCTTTTTTTAATCCTATAGTATGTGAAGCATAGAATGCGACGCATGTTTTGGATTCAAAAAATATGATACTGTTTGAAAGTTATAAATGTTTTTCAATCAGCCTATCGATCAATACTTTAGTCATAATTATAATAGAAAATGAATAATAATTATTTATTAAATTCAAATTAAACCATAATTTATATTTTTGGAAAGCTGAGAATCTCCTCTAAAAACCCTTTTAGTTTCATTAATTTTGGGTGAAAAAAAGTTGTCAGCCACATACCCTACAAATATTGCCACTTTTTGGTGCACCATGATCCTGCACATACCCTGCTCTTGTAGTCGCTCGTGCATCTCCTCTAATATTCCAAAAAGAATCAGGGACCTATGCTCACAGGAATAGAGCATCTCAGCCTCCTCCTACATTAGCAAAGTCATAGTGTCAAGTTTTGTAAAAAAAAATCCTAATCTTGGTTGAAGTTTTCACCATTGAAACAACATATGTGAACTATTTGCAATGGTGGCGTGGTTTGAAATTTTCAAACTGTGCCATTGGAAGAGTTTGACCCTCAAATTCGTTGCCACAACATAGTTTAAGCGCTCCACTATTTGACCTCCAAACACTAAATCCTAAAGTGCATCACTGCGGCGCCATAATCATATGCGATCTAGTTTGGAGTTTGAACCCAAACTCCAAACTATGCCACCATGTCGCTATTAGTGGCCATGGTATAGTTTAGCACTGCACGACACTGAAAAATAGTATGAAGTGGTGCTATATAGAACCACTTGACAAACTTGGACTTCCTAAGGCTATTAAATGCACTTAAACTCAAAAATGAAGTCAGGTCGAGATCACTCATTAGTGGTCCTACGTCGGGAAGCTGTTGGTACACTTGCACTAGCTTCAAGACGTAATGTGGAAGCACTCATTGTTCCATCTCTCAAAGGCATCAGAGCTCAAATCGCAGGATTCTCTAAAGGCTATGTGTGAAAATGAATTGGAAGTGGCCCCTCGAGGCCGATTTAAGCTTGAAAGTTAGGGTTATTTTCCCTTGTTTAGCCATCTATCTAGGGTTTTGGACCCTCGATCCTTTTTCTATCCAACTGAAGACCGTTTTGCACCATTTTTTTGTGTCTTTGCACATTTTGGCATTCTAGAGCCTTTCTAGACCCATCAGGCACCTTGTCCTCTTTTTTTGTGAGATCACCCAAAAATCCAAATTTTCATCTGATCTCTCGAGGGGATAGTATATTAGCATATTTTTTCCATTGGGGCATTTTGAAATTGAAAAAAATTTAGCCTTTGATCAAGACATGTTTATTCTTTGAATCAATGCAACAAGTGCATCGCTCCAAAGAGGGGCAAAATGTAGACATGTAAAATCTACTGATTGACGCTATACACCTAATCCTAATTTAATTAACATCACTTCATCTTGAATCATCCCCTTTTCTAACCATTTAATCGAATAACCTTTATTTTATTAAATTCATCAAATTTCACCTCTTAATCAAATAAATAAAATTTATTTGATTAAGTCATCATTTCTCATTAATTAAATAAATCATTTTATTTAATTAATTCTATGGTCCTAATTTTTAAATAAATCATTTTATTTAATTAAATCTCTAAAATCATCTAGTTAAATTAAATAAATTTATCTTTATTTGATTTAACACTAACATCATTCCTTTTTAATTAAATAGGTCAATCTTTTATTTAATTAAATCTAAAATCATTATCTTCTCATTTTGATTAATCCAAAAGTCTAAGTCAAATTGTCAAATCATCAAATCTCATCACTTAAATTAATCAAACTTGATTAATTAACTCTCTAATCACCTAAATCCTCTAGATATTGCAAGTTGCACAATAAATCATTTCTTTTGATTTATTAAATCTTTATTTACTTTCAAAAAGGTATCAATGTTGGAATATTCTCCAAATTTGAAAATCCTTCCAAGTGGGATTTGTCCTTCCAAAAAGGCATTTAATTCATCTTACATGTCCTTTTTCCTTGATCCAAGTGGACATAACTCCATTTGCCTCTCCCTCCAACTTGTCATTTCACTAACTTCAAATTACACCTAATTGCATTTATGGTCACATTCATCAAAATGTGCACATCCTTTGTCCATTCACATCTTCACAAGTGGCACTTTCCCATTGGATGTTGAATGATCCCACATTCTTTGATTTTTCTTATTCTTTTATCCTGTTCTTCTATAAATAGAAGGCTTTTCTTCTCATTTTGGAAACACAACTTAGAGAAAAATTACTTTCTTCACATTGAGAGCTAATTTTATCCATCTTCATACCATTTGTCATCATCTTAGCTAGGTTATTGTAGATTTCACCAAGGAGTTCATTGCTCTTCATCAACAAGTGGATCAATCTTCATCAAATCATCACAAAGCTTGCAAAGGAGTTGGGAAATATGAATTTCCACATCAAATTGACATGAATTCCCCCATGGAATTGAGAGTTTTCATGTATAAATAGGATTTGACAGCTTTCCTTGTTGTGTTCTTCATTTATTTCCTATTTTGAGCATTGTAGATGAATTTCATGGGGAATCTTAGTTCTAACTTGCATATGGATCTAACTATGTGTTTGTTTCTCATGTTTGTGCAAGTCTAGGATTGGGGTTCACACATAGTAAAATTAATTATTAAAAAAATCATTATAAAATAATCTATTAAATATTCATACCACATCAAATTATAATTGTTACATGTAAGATGACATGATAACCATTTAAAATTCTTTTAGTTAATGATGCAAATATTATTTGAATCTTATAGTAATTTTTATTTTTAGGCATATGGTTATGGAGCAGATGAAAGTGATGACACTTCACATTTTATTTTGAGGGAGTTACATATTTTTATTATTGACATTTTTTTATGACAATTTGAGGTTACATGTTTTTTATGATTTATGACATGATATATTAATTTTAAAATAAAACTAATTTTGGGTCCAAGATAAAATGGGGGAATAAAACTAAAATTATATTTTTTAATTATGATGATGGTGTTAAAAATTGAAAGTAAATTTTGTAGCTTTAAACTTGTAATCCTACGAGATTGTAGATTCAATTAAGTATTCTTTGTCACAATTTATTTGTGGGTGATTAATCTTATTAATTCAATTTTACCAATTGTAGAAGTAGACAGAAGATTGTAGAAGAATGAGACAAGAAGATAGATGTGACAAAACATATACGTGGAGAAACCCTTTCAGGAAAAAACTCCACCACTAGAATCAATAGTGCTTGTATTATTTAACCTTAGAACATGATTACAATAATTATATACCAATTCTTGATTGGTATGCTTCCTTTACCTTCAACTTGCTTCTTCACAACCTGCAAATAAACTTTGATAAAACTCTCTTCAACTTGTTGCAATTAATAGATAATTGTGAGCCTTGAAAACTCCAAAGAGTTGTCAATTAAAAAGCACAAAGCTTATCTCAAAAACCTACGCTTATCTTGTGCATGTAGAGTTCTTCCAGGAAAAACAATGTCAAACCAATCCCTTCATCAATTTGGGTATCCCAAACTGAAGTCTTAATTGATTGATGATTACGACAATATCTTGTAAGCTTCTCTTCAAAGTTGGCACCCAAGAATGGGCCCCACCTAACCGAGCCTTGTAAATATCTTCTCATGCAAAGGTGTCAACTCCAAGATGCCAACTTGGGTGCCCAAGGTTGGTCCAAGTCAATCTTTGTTAACTGAAACATATCTCTCCACCATTCATGAAAATATCATGCATGATTGATCATCTCCTGGTAATTGAAAATATCAACATGTTATCTATCATGCAACTAAAGTCAACTACATGCAACTGAAGATAACTGAACTATATCTAAACTGAATTGAACTGAAACTTCTCCTGAATAAGCTCTAAATTCCCTGAAAATCACATATCTAGATAAAGTAATTTTTTGAGTCAGAGGTCCAAAGCTTGTAACCTTTTACATTTTCACCATAACCTATGAATATGCATTTCTATGCTTTTGGATCCAAATTAGATCGCTTTTCTTTAGGCACATGAACAAAGGCCTCACAACCTAAGATCCTTAAATGTGCAACACTAGGTTTTCTACCTAACCACATTTCATGAGGGGTTTTATCTTCAATAGATGAACTAGGGGATCTATTGATTAAATAACAAGTACTCAGAGCCTTGTCCCAAAGGCACCAATCTATCTTAGCACTACTTAACATACTCCTAGCTCTTTCCATTAATATTTGATTCATCCTTTCTACTACTCCATTTTGTTGAGGTGTATATGGAGTAGTTTTCTATCTCACAATTCCTGCATGCTTACAATAATCATCAAATTCCTTAGAAAAATATTCACCACTATTATCTAATATCAACACTTTTATCTTATGATCTGATTGTTTCTCAATCAAATCCTTAAATTTCTTAAACTTATTAAACACTTGGGATTTGTTATGCATAAAATAGATCCAAGTCTATCTTGAGACATCATCAATAAATGTGACATAATATCTAGATTTTCCAATAGAGTCAATATCCACAGGACCCATAACATCCAAATGAATAATCTCTAATAATCTTTTAGTTTTATTTGTTCTATTAGGAAATGAAGATCTAGATTGCTTTCCAAACACATTATGCTCACAAAAATCATTTTTTCCAATTTTATAATCAAGAATACCGTCAACCAATTTCTTATTAAAAATGGTCCTATGACCTTTTTCACCAATGTGGCCCAATCTATGTTGCCACAACATACATGTATTTTCAAATTTAATTACATTGGCCAATTTATTAAAATTTGAGGTATTAAGCTTAAACAAAGTCCCTTTCTGAGATCCTTTAGCAACCACCATATTCCCTTTCACCAACCTACAACCACTTTTATCAAATGTCACATGCATTCCAGAATCATTGAACTTAGATAGAGAAAGTAAATTTCTAGCAAATCTTGGAATATGTAAAACATCATTAAGGGTATTAACCCTACCATCACTAAAACACAACTTTACCTCTCCTTTTCCCACAATCTTTGTCGTGTTATTATCTCTAAAGAAGACATTTCCTCCATCATATGTAATCTACTTCATGGACCACTCCTTGTTAGGAGTCATATGATAGGAGCAACCTGAATCAATAAGCCAAGAGTTATCACTAACAATATTAGTTGTAATGATCAATGCATCATTACCATCATCTGAGGATTTCTCTATAGAAGCATCATAACTCTTTTTCTTGTTCTTACAATCCTTCTTTACATGTCCAAATTTTCCACAATTCCAACACTTTACCTTACTCTTACCAGGTGTTTTAGATTGTCCTTTAGACTTACCCTTTTCTTTCTTGTCTGCCTTAGAGTCCTTTTCCTTAGGCATACCTCTTACAAGCAAGGCATATTGGGTTCCCATTTTAGAATTCCTTCTCATATCCTCTAATAGGAGAGTAGGAATTATATTTTCCATCTTAGGATCTACACCACTACCACCGATAGCAACAATTAGATTTTCCCAAGATTCTAGTAAAGAACAAAGTAACAAAATGGATTTATCTTCATCTTCTAGCTTTACAACAATAGATGCTAACTGAATTAGAATCAAATTAAAAACATTTAAATGATTTGCAACAGAATCACCATCTTTCATTTTGAAAGAATACAACTATCTTTTCAGATACAACTTATTAGGAAGAATTTTAGTTTGATAGATATCACCTATCCTCTTCCACAATTTGTATGTAGTAGTTTCATCTAAAAAATTCAAGAGAACTACATCAACAAGACATAATCTTATGGTCCCTCTTGCCTTCTTATCAAGCTTAGCCCAATCCTCATCTAACATTGTTGTTTATGGATTTGTATCACTACAAACAACTAACCACTGATCTCTCTCTTCAAGGAGATCCTCCATTTTTAATTTCCACATCTCATAACTAGATCCATTGAATCTTTCAATATCTAAACAAGAATTAGAAGTCATTGTAACACACTTCTTTTACAAATCTACAATAACACAAAAAATCTCCCACTATAGCCAGAAAACCTTCAAACTTTTAAGAGAAAGGCATACGAAACTCTAACCAACCATTAGCTCAGATACCAAATGTTGAAAATTGAAGGTAAATCTTGTAGCTTTAAACTTGTAATCCTATGAGACTGTAGATTAAATTAAGTATTCTTTGTCATAATTTATTTGTGGGTGATTAATCTAATTTATTCAATTTTACCAATTGTAGAAGTAGACAGAAGATTGTAGAAGAATGAGACAAGAAGATAGAAGTGACACAGCATATATGTGGAGAAACCCTTTTGGGAAAAACCTCCACTACTAGAATCAATAGTGCTTGTATTATTTAACCTTAGAACAAGATTACAATAATTCTACATCAATTCTTGATTGGTATGTTTCATTTGCCTTTAACTTGCTTCTTCACAACCTGCAAATAAACTCTGATAAAACTCTCTTCAACTTGTTGCAATTAATAGATAATTGTGAGCCTTGAAAACTCCAAAGAGTTGTCAATTACAAAGCACAAAGCTTATCTCAAAAACCTATGTCTATCTTGTACAAGTAGAGTTCTTTCGTAAAAAACAATGTCAAACCAAGCCCTTCATCAATTTGGGTGTCCCAAACTGAAGTCTTAATTGATTGATGATTACAAAGATATCTTGTAAGCTTCTCCTCAAATTTGGTGCCCAAGAATGGGCCCCACTTAACTAAGCCTTGTAAATATCTTCTCATTCAAAGTGTTAACCCCAAGATGCCAACTTGGGCACCCAAGGTTGGTCCAAGTCAATCTTTGTTAACTGAAACATATCTCTCCACAATTCATGCAAATATCATGCATGATTGATCATCCCCTATTAATTGAAAGTATCAACATATTATTTTCCATGCAACTAAAGATAACTAAACCATAACTGAACTAAACTAAACTAAAACTGAACTAAAATTTAAGTGATAGTGCCACTCCACATACATTGTAATTATCAATCCCTATTTTTTAGGAATAAGACATGCATTACATAAGAGTTATCAATCCACCAAATAGTTAACTGAATCAAGGTGTGTCCCACCTCTTATGTGGGTGCCCCATGTGCTCCTATTTTGTAGGATCTCTTCTTGGGCTTCCCCACATGTTCCTATCATTTTGGAATAATTACAAATGTCAATTTACATGTTCATTTCATTCAAATTTAATCTCTTTCTTATCCTAGTTTTGGGGAACACTTTCCAAGGACTTAGGAGATACATGAAATTTGTTTAGGATTGCAATTAAATGACATCCTATTCCCAACAAATGGGAGTTACACATTATTATTGCATGTTCTATGACAAGAAGGAGGCTTTCACATTATTATTATTATTTTATGACAAGAATATTTCTATTTAAGACATGTTCTATGACAAATGGGGGTCACATAGCCAATTTGAAAATGAACCTTTTGTAGAAATTAATATTTTATTCTCCCAAAATTAAAAAGGCTCCTATAAAAATAATGATGAAGAAGGCATTGGGAAATCTTTCCTTTGGAATTTTTTGGAGAAGTTTTATTGGAGGGGAGATAAACTCAATGGAAGGAAGACAGTTGAAGTTTTGGTTCAACGCATAAAGGATTAGATATTATTTTGCGTAAATTTCTTTAATTTCTTCCTCTCTTTAAATCTTTCATTTTCTTCAAGAAAATCCCCCTAAATTAATGTTCTTGTCTTTTGTGAATTTTCCTTTCTCCTATGTTAAATCCTTTTATTGCTTCAAAAAAATAAATCACTCTGAATTTCTTGCATTTGATCCCTTTAAAATTCGATCTTCCAATATAATCCCTTTTAAGAAATTTTGAATCTTCTCCAATTAATCTTTCCTTGATTATTTGATTTTACATCCATTTAAAATTTTCTTCATTCTTCATTTAATTTTTTAAAAATTAATAATTGAAAAATCTCTCTTGAAACCCCAATCTAAATGAATTCTTCTAGGTGCACCCAAAATTAATTTAGACAAAATATTAAATTTTTATTATGAAAATTCTTAAACCTATTCGTTAATTTTATTCTTCCTACTCTTTATTATTTTAAGTTAAATTTATTTAAAAATAATAATGTAAAACTATATTTAAATAAAATTTAATAAAATAATAAATAAAACATTTTTAAGCCTTTTAAAGACCCTGCGTGTGCGCCCTTGATGGCAGCTTCCCATATTGATACTTTTAGTTTTCATTTTATAAAATTTATAATAAACTTTAAATTTATATGTTATTCAAATTAAATATATTTATTTTATAATTAATTTTTTATAATGAATATTAATGAATAAAAATAATAATTTATATTTATTTGATTAACAATATTAAGCATGTATTTACATAATTTAATTAAAATATTTTTTTGATAAAAGGAAAAAAGTTTGTATATTATATTAATATAATATTAAATAATTACAAAAATACTTTTAGACAGCAAAGATTATGTAGGAGTTTTACATGGAAAAATATTTAACAACCCAACTACCAAAATTTCATCAAAATGTCCATCTTTGGACCCTATACAATAGAAACTATCAACATTCAGTTTTCTCCTTGCTCCTCCTGCACTACTGCCTTGGCTTGGATGACTGAAACAACTTGTGAACCACATCAAGCCAAGTGTCGTCTCATTATTTGTTTCCATACGTCACCTTTGACCCACTCACAACACTGTTTCACCTTCCCTGTCATCGCCATATCAAGGGGACTTCAAATCCCTTCCCTTCAAAATAGAGGTATTTTTTTTCTAATTTACAAAGATAGGTAATATAAAAAAGGTTAAATTAAATAATTTGATATTTAAAAAAATATATATATAAATGGAAAAATATAGGGATGACTTATTATTTCTAATTTATAAATTGATCAATATAATAGAGTTATTTACTTTTATTTTAACTTGTATCAAATTTACTTGATAAGTAAATGAATATCTACTAATTTAAGATTGTGAATTAATTCAAAAAATAAATGTAATTGATTAGTTATTGGTAGAAATTTTGATTTTATTTACCTTTCCTCAAAATGGATCAAAGTTTAGTCAATAATTTTTATTGGAAGTTTCTAAATTGCACAAGATCCTAAAAGCAATGAATCAAGTATTCATTTCAATCAATAGATTTATTATTTACCCATTTTGATCCTTAGTAATCTAATTATCCCATGCAAAAAGGAAAGTACTTTTAGTATAGAAATTAAAATTGATGCATGCAAAAGAAAGTTTCTCAAATATAGTAGTTTAATTGTTACATGTAATTAATTAAAATGATTAATTAAATTAACATTTACTTTCAAATAAATTTATTAGTGTTCATTTTCAAACTTAATATTGTTTAAATGTATTAGTGTTAATTTAATTTTTGTTTGAATTTCAAAAGCAATTAGGATTAGTTTCCAAATTTATTCTTAAGTAAATAGTTTCTAATTTTCACATAATGTTGTCTTAATTCATTTAATTTGCAATAATATGTTGGTAATTCAAGTTAGTTTAAATTTTCAATTAGTGTTAGTTTAAATACATCTTCAAAAGAAAAATTTATTCCACAAAGGAAATTTGTAATTTATTTTAGATACTTAGCAATACAATTTTTGGGTTCAAAGTGGAAAGTGCCAAAGTTGAAAATACATAAAGGATGGTCAACATCAATCCACCACCTATCCCAATAATTATTCCTTGACCCTTGGTAGTGGCAACAATGCATAAGTAACCTATTACAAGCATTGTGTAAGGGTGCATTAGTTTGTGGGTCACTAAGCAATGCACACAAGTCATATTTCAATATTTATTTTTGTCTTATTTTCTCATAAGATATTTTTTTGGAATATAATTGTCATTTTTCTTCCCTCTTATTTGACCAAGCATTAACTTGGCCACTCATAGAATCCATGTGAGAGATGATCGATTCTAGTGAAATGGCGAAGGGTAGACTTATGGGAGTTTGTTCCTAATGGATCTCTCAACCTTTCAATTATTGCCTTAAGTTCTCTCTTGTTGTTTTCTATTTGCACTAATATGTTAGCTTACATCTCAAGAAGATGTCAAGGTATTGTTAGATGTGTTTGTTGCAATTATCTTCAACAAGGTTTTTATGAATTGGTGAATGAGGGTTTTCATCAATTGGTGGGGCATTCTCAATTCCTATAAATTAAAAAAATTCCACTCAAACCATTTCTATCTATCGATTTATACAAATGTTTATACTAAAAAACTAAGAAAACTTACCTCATCAACCTTAGGGACATAGTGGTGGAATTTTTGTGGTGATTTCGTGGAGAATAGATGGTAATATGGTTTTCACAACATGATCTTACTCTGAAAGTGTTGCAATTTGTTGTTTTGTTGTTGAGACATCCAATTCAAAAATTAGACAAGTTGTTATACTTTTCCCTTAAAAATGTTTAATTATTCTCATACTTGAAAAATATAACTTAATTAAATTAAAGATATACAAAAGTTATATTAATTTTTTAGAGAATAAATATAATAATGTTAATCTTATGGTAGACATTTTTGTAAAATTTTAATAATTTTAATTAGATTAAGGTAAAAAAATTAAAGACACCAACTTATAAATATTCACTTTTCATTTACACTATAATGAAAAAGACATTTCAGATCTCTCAATATTATTACATGTCTAGTTAAGTTCGAGGAAAGTTGGCACACCTGTCGTGGTAGTGGAATTAGAATAAAAGTGAGCACGCCTGTCGTGCCAGTTAAGTGAAAATAGAAGTGGGCTCACCTGAGTTGACTGATGTGAGGTTGGTATATTGCTTTCAGCTATGGTATTTCCACGCAATAAAGCTAGGCCAGCTTGATAAAGATTCCTTGCATACAACACATGCTTTCCATTACAAAGTGGGAGTGGGCTCCACTTCTCAAAGTGGGATTGACCAAGTCAAAGCAAAGTAGCATTTTCCAGGAATGCTAAATTATTGAGCTGTATGTTTGGAGTTAATACTGTAACGCCCCGCCGTGCGAACCCCAAAGGACATTAACACAATAATTACAGCACGATTTTTTTTTTAAAATAAACATAACATACATGTAATACACATTAATTCATAACATGAATTTCAATTAAATAGATTCATTAACACATACATCCCTTGGGGTACACGAAGAGTCATTACACAACTTAGATCCATACAACATCAATAAAGAATAAAATCCAAAGATATAATCATCAACAATAAATATAACACATACATGAAAAATTCATTGATAAGAAGCCATCTGTACATAAATACAACATATGCATGATTAACATAACACATTGAATAACAACTACCATGGTCAATATCCACACCAAGTTTAACATTTCATTACAGTACAATGTTTAAGAAGTACAATGATAAAAGAGTGTTCCAAACATGAATGGAAACCATACACAAAATACCATGATACAAATAATTAGAGAAATACAAATATCAAAACTGGCTCCAAGATAGATACAACTCTGGAGTCGCTGCAATAGCACCAATCCGCACCTCTCGATCCTCGACTGGGGACCCAATGGGGTGCATAACACGTTCCACCCGACCATGTGAGTCCGAAGACCCACCCCCCGTGCTAGGAGCTAACAAGAAAGAGACCTCAACCAAGAACATCCAAACATGGAACCACAAGACTCAACAACATACCAAGGTATCATAACACTCAAGAATTAAAATGACATAATCAACCACATCCAGGAGTCATAAATCTCATCACATAAATCAAAACAATAGCCAGTAAACAAGGAACCAAAGGAAGATCATAAAACACTTTCAAATCAAGTTGAATTAAAAACCATATCACAATTCAGAAACACAATGATACAATACAATAACATCATATCACAGTACCATAAGAGTACAAGGTCAAAACCCAAACATCCACAAGATTTATACAAGATCAAAGAATACACCAAAGATCAAATAGGGTAAAACCATAAATCAATTCAAAACAACTATGTTCCATCAATTCAAGACAAAGACCCACTTCCAGAGGATTTCCAAAGTAACAACATAAGAAGGAGTGTTAGAGGAGAGTGTCATCGCATGGCTTAACATGGATTCTCCAGGCTACCTACTGCAAGGTACCGCCTCCATCTACTGATGGATTATCCAGGCAACCAAGCACTAGGAACCGCCTCCATCTATGGTTATCCAGGCTACCTATCTCAAGGAACCGCTCCATAGGGTTGCTCATGCGGAACCGTTAACCTTTCATGAAGACAAGGCAACGATCTTGCCAACCACGGCCTTCTCAATCCCCTTTAGTCTGTGGTAGCACTCAAAGGTGGATGAGGCATCAATTATCTTTTTAATGTGATTCTACCCACCCCTAGTTAATTATTTAAATTATCACTTATTAAATTCACTCTAACGAGGGCTATCCTGGCGCCCCTTTGTGCGCCGACCACCCACTTAGAGCCACTCTCTCTCTCTCTAGACACTCAAAACATAAAACCCAAATCCAAGGGTTTACAACATAACAAGTACATTAGATCACAACAGAAGCATGCAAGGCATTACCCATCTTGCCATAAATACATAATCAAAATCTCAACGATTCATGTACAACCCTTTCAAAAACATGAAACCAAAACACTTGCCACAACAAGGGCACATAAAAGGAGGAACATTAACCAATAGTAAAATAAACCTCTAGAAGATTCTCATAAAGTTACACTAGGGTTTCCCCATGAAAATCTGACAACAATAAAAGCAAAACCTTAAAGAACTATTTTCAATTCAATTATGATGAGAGAATACATCAAAATAAGATCAACAACTCCCTTAAACAACATCAACAACTTCGATACGAACTAAATCGGACATCCAAGGGAAACCTCTATTTTCTCCTCTCGGAATACCCATAACTCAAAGAACTTTTCAATTGACTCATTAACAACTCAAGCAGAACCATCAATCATGACAAAGATAACATTAACCAATTTGCCACTTAGGTAAAGAACAAAAGAACACATACTGGTTCCCAACAAATAGCAACATAAATAAAATGAGAGAAAAACTCCAACTCAAAAATCAACTCAGGAAAAGTCACATTGAAAGAATCCATAAAACCACACATTCTAATAATATATCCATTCATTCAATAAGAAGTAACTTGAAACATTTTAAAAAGAACATTAGTTTAAAGATCAATCATTTCCAACATTTAAGGATAGCACAATATTGCGAAGTGAAAATAAAATCTAATGGTTCAAGTCGTAAGACACTATTCACAAGTATACTCTTTCAAACACAATTATATTCCCATTTACACATTATAACAACAATCTCCCTTTGAAGATCAACCCACTCAAACCAACAATTTGATCCTAATATCAATCACAAGTATTTTCTAGAGCTGTTCTTATAGAAATCCCACAAAACAACTATTAAAAGAATATGAGGGAAATTGACTTAGAAAAGATCATCTAATTTTATTCATTTACATAAACCCTTTGTTTAACTAAATATAATTAATCAAAACATTTATCGAATCAACAATCATTCACTAGCCTTTATCGTAATACCCAACTATTTAAAGTTTTCAAATTTATTTACTTCCATTTATCTTATAAATCAATTCTCCCACCTAAACAGAAATAATCCTTATCGCCAATATTATCTACATACAAAACTCTACTTTTCATTATTTCTAAGTTAACTATCCCACTTGAAATTAATCAAATTGAGAATAAACTAATCTATCAATGTTACCCAAATTATTAACATAAGGAAACTCTCTCTCTAATCACTTTACTAACCTACTCAATAACATAATACCTAACTTAACTACCTAATAATTCTAATTTTCTAACTCCTATAAATAAATCATTTTCTGAACATAAACACATTAATCACAAAGTCTTAAGGAATAATTCCATACAAGGAAACCATCAACACATCAACCTTTAAGAACACTATCTTAAAACACTTACAATGAACAGGCCATTGAGACATCTCCATAAATATCCCACAAATAACACCCATCTTAAAACAATTAAATAACACTTAACCAGTAATCACAACACTTTGTTTAAAACACATTTACTCACACATTATAACCATAAAGACCTTCCTTTAATTTAAGCATTATTTCAACGTTTTTACCACTTATTTTAATATATCCACTTAATTTAATTAAGAGAGTATTTACTACAAATAATTATATTTAAAATAACTATATCATTTATAAGATAACCAACTCCATCAACTGTTTAATACGAATTCTAATTATAACTTTAAAATATAATACTAAGATGACAATTCTATAATTTACAACTTTATTATAATACTAAGGTGACGACACTAATAGATTATTTCACATAGTAGTTTGATAAATAATTATCATTCACAGACTCATTAGATAACAAAAAGGTAATTAAAACCATTTAACATTTAATCAGTATCATTTAAATTAATGAACCTATGAACCTGGGATTTATCCTCACTTAAAATTAACTTTATCATTTAACCTTCAAGTAAAAGAAACTATGTAAATGTAGAATCACTTATCACCTTTAGTGAACCCTAAAACTTAATTAACCATATAAATCAATTTACTTTAACTAAATACACAGTTCATTTATCTACAACAAAATTAAATACCTAATTCAATAATGTTTATTCCGTTAAAATATTTTGTTAAATAATATTTTACTAAACAACCTATCGAAATAACCATTTTCACTTTAATTATTTACCTAATTCATTCCTTGGCACAATAATTCACAAGTAATTGTAGCAATATTTTATTCTAGTAACCAACTACCTATTTGCCAAGAGTATCCATTAGCCAATCCTAAAAGCATGCGAGGAGTTTAGATATTAAGATAACATTTATTTCATTCTAAAATAAATATAAAAGATATCATGAAATTAATACTATAAAATTAAATCACCAATTAAAGATACACTTTATATTATAATTTTTCTTAATTTAAATCTCACGTTAAAAGCTTTTAACCTATTTTTCCATCCTAATTTAGATACAATGATTAATAATAAGAGATCATTTATCTAGCTGGGATAAAAATCTAATTCTTCACAGCACAACCTTAACCTAAACAAAATTAATATTTTCAGTTAATCTACTCTAATTCATTCACTTCATTAACTACTAATATTACGAATATTACCTAAAAGCAAGATCTTCACAGCAATAAAATAATATACCCCTTGCACAATATTTACCTTAAACCTATTCAGTTACAAAAGCATAACCCTAATTCCCGATATTCTAATGTGTCACCAATTTTCAAAATATATCACTATCCTTCTATTTCTCCCATATTTACAAGAATTAATTACAAAGGAAAATTCAACATTCTAACTATCAAATATTTATAAAAGACTCCATAGCCAAAGACAAGCATATTCGTTCATTGGATCAACTCTTCAATAGATTGATTAAGAAATAACAATATTTTACTTATGGTTTATTTTATATTTTATTTATTCAATTCTATTAATATAAATAAATCATTTCCCTCCAAGTGTTACTTCCCTAATAATCAATTTATTTTAACCACTAAGTTTAATAACTAACAAAATGCAACTTATTATTATAATAAACCCTTAACATCTTTATTATTTCTCTATTTATCTCAAAACCTATCATACTAGCAGACCAAAATTTTAATTTAACTTTTTATAAATTATATTTATTATCAGCAAAACGCAACCATAAGGGAGCAGCTTGACAGCAGCCTCATATTTTAAGCATAACGCCAAAACTATAATCTGGGTATTTAAGATTTTTGGACAACAAATAGAACACTGGAATTTGGAGAAACCCTTTAAATTTACCAGCAAAATAGTTTACCAAGTATAACTATATATATATCTATTTTTTTTACAAACAAAATATAATATGTATATATATAAACAATCGCAATAGATTTAAAATATTATAATTTAAATCAACATTTTAATGGATCTTTAATCCTAATCTCACATCTATAAATCTATAAATCTATAAAGAACCAGAGGTTCATCAATAATAAAATAAATGAATTTTCATTAAATCACTTAAGAATATGAAATGTAAAATTTACCCAGAATACAAATAGATTTCAATACGTAACTAACTCTTTATAATTATTCACATAAATTATGAATATAGATTGAAACCACCGCATATGATTATAAGTTGAAAACCATATCATAAAAACTTAAATCAAAACCCTAGCACCACATGCAATTTGAATCTTCAAGATGATTTACAATTCGCACACAACATAACAAAAATATAGAGAGGGGAAAGAAAATTGTACTCTTTTCCAGAGAGCATTGACAAGAAATTTCAATTGGCGTTGTAAATCAAAGTTGTCTGAAATGAAAACCCAGAGCCGAACAATCCATGACAGAAGGAGCCACCCTTTGAACCCGCCAAAAACCCCCCTTTTATCTCTAGAATAATTCTCATTTTAATAATTTGTTTCACAGAGTCTTTTTCCACTCCCAACGAGAAACCGTTCAACTTCCAGCAGTTATGAATGAACGACAACCCTTAATTATTATTTTATAATCTACTCTTTAATATATGAACCAAATAGGTCATCTATTAGATATTCAATAAATATTTAATAATTTAATCTTTCTTTTAGTTACAGATAAATATTTTCTCCTTAATTTATTTATCGAATTTAAACATTAAATGATAATTACCTTGCAATTTTCTATTTTTATTTATTTCTATTAACAATGTAATTTTATTCTTTCATAACCTCTAATTATATCAAAACATTTAATTAATTATTTATTTCACAAAGAAATTTATCACATTGTTTAATTACTCATACTTCTTTTAGTTATTATTTTAATTTAATAATTAACCATCCAAAATAGTTATCGTATCATTTACTAATGTAGTTATAATTTCACTTCCCAATTAAATTAAGTTCCCTTTTAATCCTTTTTAATATTTTATCACTTTTAAATTTATTAATTAAATTTAATCATTAAATGATAACTATCTTTCCTCATTTAATCTGATTATTTTAAATAACTAACTCCCAACGATAATTAAATTGACGTTTATCATTGAATCTAATTCTTTATTTAATTCCAAATGAAATAGGTAACCTTATAATTAAATTAATTTTATTAATCAAATCCAAACATATTATTAGTGTTACCTCATAACCTTAAAATTAAATTAAATAATAAAATCACCACATCATCACGACATTACTAACAACTACTTACTTGACATCAACGATGACCGAAACGGAGGGCACTACATCCTCCCCCCCTAGGCTTCAACTTACTCCTGGAAGTTGAGCTCAATCACAAACCATAACTAACAATAATATTTGATGTCAAGTAAGTAGTTGTTAGTAATGTCGTGATGATGTGGTGATTTTATTATTTAATTTAATTTTAAGGTTATGAGGTAACACTAATAATATGTTTGGATTTGATTAATAAAATTAATTTAATTATAAGATACAGGCTTTTAACTTTAGATTAAATAAGAATTAGATTCAATGATAACGTCAATTTTAGTCGTTGAAGACCGAATTGGCCCCAAAATAATCGAATTAGGCGAGAGAAAGATAGTTATCATTGTGTTAAATTAGTGTAAATTTAAAAGTGACAAATAACCAAAAGGGCCAAAAGGAACTTAATTTTGAGCCAGGAATGAAGCCTATTTATTGACAAATGATCGATAACACAACATTAATTGTAACCAGGTAAAATAACAAAAGTAGCGAAATGAGTAAGCAATGATAAGCTAACTTTATTGAAAATAAATATTAATTAATGTTCTCAGTAAGGTTATAGTAAAACACGTATTATAGAAATAGGCTATAAAAATGACCATACGAAAGGTATTATCATTGTATTTAAATAGATAAGTAAGGAAAATATTTATGCAACAACTAAAAGCCAAGTATTGAAATATTTATTGAATGTAATAGATGACCTATTTGAACTATATAACAAAAGTAGACCACTAAAATAATAATTAAGGAGTTGTAATTCATGGCGGAAGTTAGCATTGAAGTGGAAAAAGACTCGTAATAGAAATAAAATGAGTACTGATAAAGGAAGTTTCTCATATCAATTACTAATTTCATTCGGTACAACTGTTCTAGCATCAATTAATTTCTTGTCAACCTCTTCTGAAAGAAGTACATCTCTATATTTTTGTTATGTTGTGTGCGAATTGTAAATCATCTTGAAGATTCAAATTGCATGTGGTGCTAGGGTTTTGATTTAAGTTTTTGTGATATGGTTTTCAACTTATAATCATATGCGGTGGTTTCAATCTATATTCATAATTTATGTGAATAATTATAAAGAGTTAGTTACGTATTGAAATCTATTTGTATTCTGGGTAAATTTTACATTTCATATTCTTAAGTGATTAATGAAAATTCATTTATTTTATTATTGATGAACCTCTGGTTCTTTATAGATTTATAGATTTATAGATGTGAGATTAGGATTAAAGATCCATTAAAATGTTGATTTAAATTATAATATTTTAAATCTATTGCGATTGTTTATATATATACATATTATATTTTGTTTGTAAAAAAAATAGATATATATATATAGTTATACTTGGTAAACTATTTTGCTGGTAAATTTAAAGGGTTTCTCCAAATTCCAGTGTTCTATTTGCTGTCCAAAAATCTCAAATAACCAGATTATAGTTTTGGCGTTATGCTTAAAATATGAGGCTGTTGTCAAGCTGCTCCCTTATGGTTGCGTTTTGCTGATAATAAATATAATTTATAAAAAGTTAAGGCTTTATTATAATAATAAGTTGCATTTTGTTAGTTATTAAACTTAGTGGTTAAAATAAATTGATTATTAGGGAAGTAACACTTGGAGGGAAATGATTTATTTATATTAATAGAATTGAATAAATAAAATATAAAATCAACCATAAGTAAAATATTGTTATTTCTTAATCAATCTATTGAAGAGTTGATCCAATGAATGAATATGCTTGTCTTTGGCTATGGAGTCTTTTATAAATATTTGATAGTTAGAATGTTGAATTTTCCTTTGTAATTAATTCTTGTAAATATGGGAGAAATAGAAGGATAGTGATATATTTTGAAAATTGGTGACACATTAGAATATCGGGAATTAGGGTTATGCTTTTGTAACTGAATAGGTTTAAGGTAAATATTGTGCAAGGGGTATATTATTTTATTGCTGTGAAGATCTTGCTTTTAGGTAATATTCGTAATATTAGTAGTTAATGAAGTGAATGAATTAGAGTAGATTAACTGAAAATATTAATTTTATTTAGGTTAAGGTTGTGCTGTGAAGAATTAGATTTTTATCCCAGCTAGATAAATGATCTCTTATTATTAATCATTGTATCTAAATTAGGATGGAAAAATAGGTTAAAAGTTTTTAACGTGAGATTTAAATTAAGGAAAATTATAATATAAAGTGTATCTTGAATTTCTTACATGTTCTCTTAATTGGTGATTTAATTTTATAGTATTAATTTCATGATATCTTTTATATTTCTTTTAGAATGAAATAAATGTTATCTTAATATCTAAACTCCTCGCATGCTTTTAGGATTGGCTAATGGATACTCTTGGCAAATAGGTAGTTGGTTACTAGAATAAAATATTGCTACAATTACTTGTGAATTATTGTGCCAAGGAATGAATTAGGTAAATAATTAAAGTAAAAATGGTTATTTCGATAGGTTGTTTAGTAAAATATTATTTAACAAAAGATTTTTACGGAATAAACATTATTGAATTAGGTATTTAATTTTGTTGTAGATAAATGAACTGTGTATTTAGTTAAAGTAAATTGATTTATATGGTTAATTAAGTTTTAGGGTTCACTAAAGGAGATAAGTGATTCTACATTTACATAGTTTCTTTTACTTGAAGGTTAAATGATAAAGTTAATTTTAAGTGAGGATAAATCCCAGGTTCATAGGTTCATTAATTTAAATGATACTGATTAAATGTTAAATGGTTTTAATTACCTTTTTGTTATCTAATGAGTCTGTGAATGATAATTATTTATCAAACTACTGTGTGAAATAATCTATTAGTGTCGTCACCTTAGTATTATAATAAAGTTGTAAATTATAGAATTGTCATCTTAGTATTATATTTTAAAGTTATAATTAGAATTTGTATTAAATAGTTGATGGAGTTGGTTATCTTATAAATGATATAGTTATTTTAAATATAATTACTCTCTTAATTAAATTAAGTGGATATATTAAAATAAGTGGTAAAAACGTTGAAATAATGCTTAAATTAAAGGAAGGTCTTTATGGTTATAATGTGTGAGTAAATGTGTCTTAAACAAAGTGTTGTGATTACTGGTTAAGTGTTATTTAATTGTTTTAAGATGGGTGTTATTTGTGGGATATTTATGGAGATGTCTCAATGGCCTGTTCATTGTAAGTGTTTTAAGATAGTGTTCTTAAAGGTTGATGTGTTGATGGTTTCCTTGTATGGAATTATTCCTTAAGACTTTGTGATTAATGTGTTTATGTTCAGAAAATGATTTATTTATAGGAGTTAGAAAATTAGAATTATTAGGTAGTTAAGTTAGGTATTATGTTATTGAGTAGGTTAGTAAAGTGATTAGAGAGAGAGTTTCCTTATGTTAATAATTTGGGTAACATTGATAGATTAGTTTATTCTCAATTTGATTAATTTCAAGTGGGATAGTTAACTTAGAAATAATGAAAAGTAGAGTTTTGTATGTAGATAATATTGGCGATAAGGATTATTTCTGTTTAGGTGGGAGAATTGATTTATAAGATAAATGGAAGTAAATAAATTTGAAAACTTTAAATAGTTGGGTATTACGATAAAGGCTAGTGAATGATTGTTGATTCGATAAATGTTTTGATTAATTATATTTAGTTAAACAAAGGGTTTATGTAAATGAATAAAATTAGATGATCTTTTCTAAGTCAATTTTCCTCATATTCTTTTAATAGTTGTTTTGTGGGATTTCTGTAAGAACAGTTCTAGAAAATACTTGTGATTGATATTAGGATCAAATTGTTGGGTTGATCTTCAAAGGGAGATTGTTGTTATAATGTGTAAATGGGAATATAATTGTGTTTGAAAGAGTATACTTGTGAATAGTGTCTTATGACTTAAACCATTAGATTTTATTTTCACTTCGCAATATTGTGCTATCCTTAAATGTTGGAAATGATTGATCTTTAAACTAATGTTCTTTTTAAAATGTTTCAAGTTACTTCTTATTGAATGAATGGATATATTATTAGAATGTGTAGTTTTATGGATTCTTTCAATGTGACTTTTCCTGAGTTGATTTTTGAGTTGGAGTTTTTCTCTCATTTTATTTATGTTGCTATTTGTTGGGAACCAGTATGTGTTCTTTTGTTCTTTACCTAAGTGGCAAATTGGTTAATGTTATCTTTGTCATGATTGATGGTTCTGCTTGAGTTGTTAATGAGTCAATTGAAAAGTTCTTTGAGTTATGGGTATTCCGAGAGGAGAAAATAGAGGTTTCCCTTGGATGTCCGATTTAGTTCGTATTGAAGTTGTTGATGTTGTTTAAGGGAGTTTTGATCTTATTTTGATGTATTCTCTCATCATAATTGAATTGAAAATAGTTCTTTAAGGTTTTGCTTTTATTGTTGTCAGATTTTCATGGGAAACCCTAGTGTAACTTTATGAGAATCTTCCAGAGGTTTATTTTACTATTGGTTAATGTTCCTCCTTTTATGTGCCCTTGTTGTGGCAAGTGTTTTGGTTTCATGTTTTTGAAAGGGTTGTACATGAATCGTTGAGATTTTGATTATGTATTTATGGCAAGATGGGTAATGCCTTGCATGCTTCTCTGTTGTGATCTAATGTACTTGTTATGTTGTACAACCCTTGGATTTGGTTTTTATGTTTTGAGTGTCTAGAGTGAGAGTGGCTCTAAGTGGGTGGTCAGGCACAAAGGGGCGCCAGGATAGCCCTCGTTAGAGTGAATTTAATAAGTGATAATTTAAATAATTAATTAGGGGGTGGGTAGAATCACATTAAAAAGATAATTGATGCCTCATCCACCTTTGAGTGCTACCACAGACTAAAGGGGATTGAGAAGGCCGTGGTTGGCAAGATCGTTGCCTTGTCTTCATGAAAGGTTAACGGTTCCGCATGAGCAACCCTATGGAGCGGTCCTTGAGATAGGTAGCCTGGATAACCATAGATGGAGGCGGCTCCTAGTGCTCGAGTGCCTGATAATTCGTCAGTAGACGGAGGCGGTACCTTGCGTAGTGGTAGCCTGGATAATCCATGTTAAGCCATGCGATGACACTCTCCTCTAACACTCCTTCTTATGTTGTTACTTTGGAAATCCTCTGGAAGTGGGTCTTTGTCTTGAATTGATGGAACATAGTTGTTTTGAATTGATTTATGGTTTTACCCTATTTGATCTTTGGTGTATTCTTTGATCTTGTATAAATCTTGTGGATGTTTGGGTTTTGACCTTGTACTCTTATGGTACTGTGATATGATGTTATTGTATTGTATCATTGCGTTTCTGAATTGTGATATGGTTTTTAATTCAACTTGATTTGAAAGTGTTTTATGATCTTCCTTTGGTTCCTTGTTTACTGGCTATTGTTTTGATTTATGTGATGAGATTTATGACTCCTGGATGTGGTTGATTATGTCATTTTAATTCTTGAGTGTTATGATACCTTGGTATGTTGTTGAGTCTTGTGGTTCCATGTTTGGATGTTCTTGGTTGAGGTCTCTTTCTTGTTAGCTCCTAGCACGGGGGGTGGGTCTTCGGACTCACATGGTCGAGTGGAACGTGCTATGCACCCCATTGGGTCCCCAGTCGAGGATCGAGAGGTGCGGATTGGTGCTATTGCAGCGACTCCAGAGTTGTATCTATCTTGGAGCCAGTTTTGATATTTGTATTTCTCTAATTATTTGTATCATGGTATTTTGTGTATGGTTTCCATTCATGTTTGGAACACTCTTGTATCATTGTACTTCTTAAACATTGTACTGTAATGAAATATTAAACTTGGTGTGGATATTGACCATGGTAGTTGTTATTCAATGTGTTATGTTAATCATGCATATGTTGTATTTATGTGCAGATGGCTTCTTATCAATGAATTTTTCATGTATGTGTTATATTTATTGTTGATGATTATATCTTTGGATTTTATTCTTTATTGATGTTGTATGGATCTAAGTTGTGTAATGACTCTTCGTGTACCCCAAGGGATGTATGTGTTAATGAATCTATTTAATTGAAATTCATGTTATGAATTAATGTATATTACATGTATGTTATGTTTATTTTAAAAAAAAAATCGTGCTGTAATTATTGTGTTAATGTCCTTTGGGGTTCGCACGGTGGGGCGTTACAAATACCATCAACTTTATTCTACGTAATCCACTACAACTTTACCCACATCCATTATTCACAGGAGACAATTCGGGGATTAATTTAAATGAATAATAAATGAAAATTAATAATTTTAGACGTAGAAAATAAAATCATAATTAATTAAGATATATATATTTGTAAGCTTAAGATAATTTATTGTTGTTTAATTTTGATTAATATGTTTTAAAAGTATTATTTCTAATTTTTTATTTACGATATTACAAGTTCATGATATTATCTTTTTTTATTTTACGATGAAGTACTTCATAAAACAATTTTATAAATCAATAAGTTAGATGCAACATGAAATCAACATATTAATAATTTATATTTATTTAAATAATTTTAACATATGTAAAATTAACATTTTAATAATAAAATTTAATCTATTATTCTAATTTAGTTTAAAAGACTTAACATTTTAATAATAAAATCTATTTTACTATTTTAAGTTTAATCAAAATATCTATAAATGTCTAAATTAAAATAATTTAGTGTTGTTGAAAGTGTTCTTTTACTTGTTGCATGTACACTTGTAACAATATACAACAATTACAATGTCACTACAAGAAACTTTCACTATGTTTCAAGTGTACTCGCAACATGTGTCTAACAATGGAATATTTGATCTAACCATCTAAACCAAACTTTACATCACAAGAAGGTATAACCTATTGACAACAAAAATGATTTCTAGTACAATGAATCAACACATTCATCTATTATAATGGTAAAAAAATAACACCAACTTAATTGTGGCATCCTTTAAAACAAGGACCCAGTTCTAAGCATAAAAGAATAGTTTAACTACTAAATGTACATGCATATCTAACAAAGAAAATTTTGAGAAATTTATCTTTATCTTGTATTTTGATCATTCAACTTTCCAACAAGAACAATAATGGAAAGATTGCACATAGAAGATGGATAAAATCTAATTATATTATGATTCAAATAATAATTAGAGAATTACTAGTAGACTTGTTTCACCAATGAATGAAAGATAAAGCCTAAAGTAACTAAACAACTTTCTAGTCAATTAGAAAAATTCAGTGTTATTAATTAGTAGTATGATTACGTAGATCAAAATATGATTAATAACTATAAATTCTTTCTTTTAATTTCAATTATCTTACTAATCAAGGAAAAGAATTATAAATATTAGTAAAATACAAAATAAAAAAGTACAACTAAGCAAATGTCCTAATATATATATGTATATATATATATATATCATACATTGAACAAATATACATTTTATTATAATTTTTTTGATAAAAAATCAAGAAATAGTATTAAATTTCACTATAAATAAAAATGATAATTTTCTTATTACCAAGTTATATATAAATATAATATTTAACATGCATATTCACATTTGAATTGAAAATAGAAATTTAGTTACATTTTATATAAGACTGCATAAATTCAATATTTAAAAATATATATAATTTACATTTGAAGGAATGTTACATATTGTTTGTATTATAGTATTTTCACATAATATATTATTTGAATTATAGTATTTTGAAATTAAATGGGACAATCAATATATTTTAAAATATAAAAAATATTAAAAGATATTTCTTTTGATGATAGGTGTCAACATTTCTACTGAGTTAGATAATAAAAGTACACATATTCAAAATTATGGTGGGTCCAGATAAGCAATCACACTCTTAGAGTTCAAACAAGGCATAGCCTAGAGAAAAAAAAAACATAAAGTAAAAATTCGATAAGCAGTGAGAGCAGTAGAAGGGGGAGCTAGCAAGTCCTTGTCACTCGACCTATCCCAATATTAGTGGGGTCTAGAGTGATGTTAGGAGGATCCAAACTCTTTTCATCTTTATCTTCATCTTCTTCATGGTTGGCTGAAATCACCAAAGATAGCTAAGGAACCTTGATAAATGAAACCATTTAGAATTATTTGAAGTTGGCCACCTAGAAGCACCACCATAGGGAAATCTTAAAGTACCCCTAAAGACCACCCAGAAGCGAGACCTTGAGGGGGAGTAGAGGTTGAACACTATCAAACTGATTATGACACACTCTTGGGACCTTGATCTCTTCAGAGAGCTAAAGGAGAGACTCAAGGACTAGAAATTTGGGTAAATTCCACATCACCACATATCGACCAAATAACTCATCCCTTAATCCCAACCATCTAATCCATCTACATGGATCATGATCTCAATCATTCGTCTCTTGGCACGTGTCCTTATCTGTGGACTATATGCTCATGCATGTGTGAGCATGCTACCTCATCCCACTCCATGCTCCCACATGTCTAACCATGCCAAAAGGCTATGAATCCTCTCTATGCAACTTCTTGATCTTAATCCTTAATTCCATATTCTAATCTCAAGCCTCCATTTACCTCTTGAGAAAGACCTATTTAAGGAGGGTTGTCACCCTCATTTCAATCATCTCCTCTCATGTTATCCTTATGCTACCATTATCATGATCAATTATCTATTTTCACCCTTACGTTGTGAAAATGGTGAAACATTAGAAAATATCATCCACATCCAACCACTTGCAACACATCCACACAACCCAATGGAGGTATAATGATGGTTATTTTCATATTTTTCTTTCATTATTGTTCTTTCTTAATTGTTTTCTCTATCACAATTGTGAGATCATTTGTTTGAATTTTTGGTTGTTCATTACTACTCTCATTGTATACAATTCAAATGGGGGTTCCATAATGGTCACCCATTCCAATTTAAGATAAACCTATTTTGATTCTCATGTTTAGAACACCTTTCATGATAATAAAGATTATGATTGTTAGTGTGAAAAGGGTACTTTATCTAACTAGTTCATTCTTAGCTAGTTCTCCACTAAAGTCATCTTCACACTAGCTTAACTTTACATAGGGATAAGGTGGTTGAGCATTTAATGACATGAGTTGTCACACCTTATAGGATGCCCACACTTGTCATAATCTAGTTGCAACTATCTCTCCCCTTGGCCTATATAACCAAGGCATTTCCTTTGTAATTCTCAATTCTAAAGTTGAATATAGCTTTGCATTCTTAAGAGGAATACTATTTATTCCTCCTCATATTTTTGGTTTTGCTTTCCTTCAGTCATTAGATTCTTTGTAGGCTAGTTAGCAAATCTCACATGGTATCAGAGCCAAATTTGAGTTGTGGGTTAGCATTCCTTTAGGAAATCTAAGAGTGTTGAGAAAAACTGAGTATGCTCTTCTCTTGCATCCTCAAATGATATAGATAATCAAAAAGGTGTGAAAAGAATACTAGTTTCTAGGGGGTTCATACATTTACTTGTTAGTTATAGGTTTTATGAAGCTTCCTAGAGAGATTCTAAGCTCACCATTGAGTCTAGAGTAGATGAGACAGTCAAATCTGCCCCTTATTTTGCCTGAAATAGACATTGGAGGCCAGATCTACAACAATTTGAAGCAGGAGGTTCATTGCTAGATCCAGCAAGGAGCCATCATTTCAAAGCATTTTGGGTCAAATCCGACCCTGCCATCAGGCTCAAAAGGCCCAAAAACCATAAAATCGACTGTCAAAATGTTGATTTTGGACAAAGTTGCCAGGCCAATTTTGACAGCTCATAACTCGGGCTCTTGACCTCCAAATTCAGTGCAACTTTTTTTTATTTGGGATAATTTTTCATGCTCTACGCATTGGTGAAGATGGTTTTAGATTTTGGTGGATTGATTTTTCAGAAATTGTTGATTCTTAGGGACGACTCCTTACCGTTCTCGTTTTGCAAACTTCAAAGTTGCATAACTTTTGCATTCAACCTCAGATCGAGTTGATTCTTTTTTTGAAAGTGCATGATTTTTTGTGTACTTTGCATTGATGATTTTTATTTCATATGAAATTTTATCAAATGTATACTTTCAGCACCTGCTCATTTCTTGAGGAATTGTAAAAGCATTGAAATCCAAAAATCTATAACTACACTAAATATAAAGCGCCAAATCATTTTTTAGGGGGTTCTTTGATTGAGTAAAGAAGGGGGGTCTCTTTTTGTCTTTGTGCTTGACAATCTCTTATAATTTTTGCTCTATTTTTCCTTCACTATGGGTACATTTAAGTTTTCATTGCTCACGTCGTACAACTACAATACATGGCATCAAAATGCATGGAATGCCTTAATGAAACTAGGACACACACCTTATGTTGAGAAGAAGGTAACTGAACCCACAAATGATAAAGGAAAACTACTCTGGATGTTTGAACATACAAAAGCTCTTGGTTGTCTAAGGAGTTTTGTTTCTCTTGATATAACGTTTTAGATTAAAGCATGTAAAGATTCACATGATGCATGGGAAAAATTAAAAACTCTCCATGGTACAACTAATGAAATTTGTGGTTATCCAATTGACAACGAACTAATGCGTCTTGATCCGAAGTCTTTTGATAACATCCAGGATTATGTAACAAAGGTCAATGACCTTAGAGCACAATGTAAATCATGTGGCTTAGAGAAGAAAGACATTCAACTTGTCTATAACACTCTAAATAAACTTGGACCTAAATTTGCAACTTTTGTTTCTAGCTTTCATACTCATAGGTTGACAATGGGATCTACATTAACTACACCTTTTTTTGTGTCATTTTCTAAAATGTTGATGCAAGATCAAGGTAAGCTTCTTTCAATGGGCCTTATTAAGCCTTCACACTCACAAGCTTTTATGGTTGGTTAACCAAAGGGTCAAAAAGCAACAAGAAAAACCGACAACAAAGAAAAGTAGTTCAAGAAGAAGTCACAAAGAGATCAAGCACAATCGTCTTCAACAACCAAAGCTTACTCCAACTCCTCTTCAAATGGGAAATTTCAAAAGAAGGAAAGGCCAAGTTGTAGCTATTGCAAAAGAACTGATCATGAGGAGAATTCTTGTCATAAGAAGCAGATCGATGAGTTAAAGAATCTTCTTAAAAGGAACAAAATTAATCTACCTTCTTCTATTGCTCAACAATCGTCTACTCCTTCCAAATAAAGTAAAGGGAAAGCACATGCACTTTTTGCTATTACTGATTCTTCAAAAGAGTGGATTCTTGACTCAGGTGCATCACATCACATGGGTTCTAGGGTGATCCCATAAAGCTGGTTTACAATTTTTGGGAGGATCTATTTTTTGCTGAAATCACATATTTTTAGAAAATATAATGATTTAAGCCTTAAAAAATCCCATTTAAAGCATTCCAATTGAGGATGGTTTGATCAAAATACCTTAAATCAAACCCCCTTGGATAGAACCTCGCTAGTTTTAAACCATACCTATAACAGAGTCTCCTTTACACCTATCACAATGTTGATAAAAAACCACTTTTGATTTACCTTTTGGGGGATCAAATGAATTCATTTAAAATTTATTTTTTGTTAGTATGTATTCCTTATTATAAGCTTCCCAAAAAGTATAATTTAAATAAATTTTTATTATTATATTTATTTTTATTTCTTGTGAATGTAGGTTTTTCATAAAAATCAAGCTCTCAGCACATGTGGAAAAATAACGTTATCAAAGAAAATTGAAAATATGAGTGCACCAGATATTGAAATCCTTGATCTAACAAAGAAAAAAAATTTGAATTTCTTGATACATACAAAAAAGTTACGAAGTTATATGGTTTCTATGTCTGAATTATAATTGGTTTGAATTCAAAACTTATTAAAGAAAAACTATTCAATAAAAACTATCTAACCAAGTGGAAGCACTAGATATAGAGAGTTATGAATCTAAATTCGAAGAATTAGAATTTTATCCTTCATGGATAAAAATTTATATGTTATACGGTGAGCGTCACTTTTTTAAAATGTTGTTTTCTCAAAAAACTAGCTTTAGGAGATGGAAAAAGAAGTGCAATCTGATTCCAAAATTTTGAAAATATATTTATAATCTATAGACAAAATTTCACGAAATTCTAGTTTGCATCATCTTCAAATTCCTCACGGTTTAGCTACTATAGGTGCCCGAAAGTAAAAATTTATTTTTAAAAAATTATTTAAATGTCCAGTTTGGCCAAAATTGTAAACCACTATTGTGGGATCACCCTCTACTAAAGAACAATTTTCTTTGTTGGAGCCTTGTTTTGTGCCCCACACTCTCATTGTGGATGATTCTCCAGTGGAAGTCATTGGGAATGGTTCAATTGATACTGGAAATGGTACATTTGAGGATGTTCTTTGCGTTCTTGATTTGTCAGCCAACCTTCTCTCTATCTACCAAATCACTTAGAATGGTAGAAAAGTTGAATTCACTCTAGATTCTATCAGCATAAGGAATCTTGAAGATAATGCACTCCTTGTAGTTGGTAAGGTCAATCATGAGTCTCGCCTATATGCTTTCTCTCATTTTGTACCTGATTCACATTCAACTGCATTGTTCACCCATTCAAATGTTGTGAGCAAACTCTAGCATGAGCAGTTTGGCCATCTCAACTACCGCTATCTTCAACAACTTAGCAAACAAAATATGGTTATGGGTCTTCCTCAAATCATTTTTTTTGATGGTGTATGTTTAGGTTGTGCCTTGGGAAAACATCCTGAAGAAAAGTTCAACAAAGGGAAGGCTTGGAGGGCTTCAGAAGTCCTTGAGTTGGTTCATAGTTACTTGGTGGGTCCTTTTCCATCATTATCTTTAAGTAAGGCTCACTATTTTCTCACCTCCATTGATGATTATTCCAGATACACATGGGTCTACTTTCTTCGACACAAAGGAGAAGTCTTTGATAGATTTCAAGAGTTTAAGGCTCGTGTTGAGAAGCAGCTTGGAAAGTGTGTCAAAATTCTCTGCACTAATAATGGCAGAGAATATGTGAACCATCAGTTTGAGAAATTCTCTACTCTTGAAGGGATTGATTTTCAACATATTGTTACCTACACACCACAGCAAAATGGTGTAGCTGAGAGGAAAAATAGGTCCTTGAAAGAGATGGTTGGCTGCATGATCCACACTTGCTCCCTTGCACCTGCATATTGGGAAGAAGCTATCAATTGTGCTACTCACATCTAGAATAGAGTTCCACATAAGGAATTAAAAGGCATCACTTTCTTCAAAGCTTGGTGTGGTCAAAAACCTGTTGTGGGGCACTTTAGAGTTTTTGGCTCCACAACATGGGCACATATTCCTTCAGAGAAGCACAAGGCCTTGGAACCACAAAGTCAACCTTGTATCTTTGTTGGTTACCCTTATGGTGTTAAAGGATATCGGCTAATGGATCCTACAACACATGAGCTCTTAATTGAGCATAGTGTACATTTTGAGGAAAGCTCTTCAAGCTCCTCCTCTACTCTTCCTTCCTCCACAGTGGATTTAGAGGATTCTAACATTGAGGATTTTCCTCACACTTCCTCTAGTCATCTCGTTGATCATGAGATTTCATCTTCCTCTTCTGAGAGTTCAAAATCTCCTCCTCCATCCCCTACAATGCCTCGTTGGGCTCGCCAAACACTTGATTCTCTAGGCAATCTTCATGGGATCCTTCAAATACAAGGAGGACTCGATCACAACATCAAGACATTCCAAATTCCTACATCGCCATAGCTTTAGATCCATAGTCATTTTGTGAATCTGGTATTGTTGAGTGGGATTTCGCAATGGAGGAAGAGTACAACTCTTTAATGCAAAATAAAACATGGGATCTTGTTCCACTTCCCAAGGGAAGAAAACTGGTTCGGTGTAAGTGGATCTATTGAACCAAATTTGCACCAGATGGCTCAGTTGGCAAGTATAAAGCATGACTTGCAGCCAAAGGTTTCTCTCAAGTACCAAGAATTGACTACACTAAGACCTTTGCTCCTGTTGCAAAAATGAACTCCATTCACTTGCTACTTGCTATTTCTACAACTCATGGTTGGGTTGTACATCAAATGGATGAGAAGAGTGCATTTCTTCATGGAGATCTACATGGAGAAATTTATATGGAGTAGCCACAAGGATTCATTCAAGATTCTTCATTGGTTTGTAAACTAAGGAAGTCTCTCCATGGCCTCAAACAAGCTCCACAAGCTTGGTATGCCAAAATGGACTCCTTTCTTCTCTCCATTGGGTTCTCCAAATGCCACTCTGATCTAAATGTCTACATCTTACAACAGGAGGTTGCTCTTCTCTTCTTAGCTCTCTATGTCAACTGATGACTTGATTGTCACTGGGAGCACTTCATCCATCATCTCGACTGTTAAGACTACTTTGCATTAATGATTAACTTGGGTTTCTTGCACTACTTTCTTGGGATCAAGATCACATAAACCTCTTATGGGATCTCATTTGCACAACCCACATATGCTCTTGATCTTTTGTCACGTTTTCATATGATTGATTGTAAGCCTACATTGACTCCCTTTATGTCTAGAGTTAAGCTTGCGGCCAAATGTTCCACACCACTAGTTGATGCTACTTTGTATCGTCAACTTGTTGGTAGCCTCATCTACTTGACTCATACTCGCCCTAAAATTTCCTTTGCAGTTGGAATTGTTTCACGCTTCATGATAGAACCACATGAGCTTCATTGGAAAGTTTCCAAATGCATCTTGCGCTACATCCAGGGCACTCATCAGTATGGGATTCGCTATGCAGCAGGAAAAAGTTCAGACTTACTGGGATACACAGATTCTGATTGGGTTGGTGATATTGATGATCGCAAGTCCACATCTAGCTATAGTTTTCACTACGGTTCTAGCCTCATTTGTTGGCCGAGTAAGAAGCAACATGCCATTGCTCTTTCTTCAATTGAAGCTGAGTATCAGGGGGTGTTAATGCTTCCACTGAGGCTATTTGGCTTTAGAATATCCTCACTGAACTTGGTATCACCTTTCAGAAGCCATCAGTCATCTATTGTGACAACCAAAGTGCCATCCAGATCTCAAAGAACCCAGTGCATCATCAATGAACCAAACACATCAAGATCCATATGCATTTTCTTTGGGAGCTGATTCAAGAGCAAGTCATTGATTTGTGCTATTGTCTTATAGTAGATCAAATTGCAGATATATTCATGCCAAACCCTCATTAAAAGAAGTATGTTCATCTTTGGTCTCTCTTGGGGGTGAGGCACATCTCTTCTGGGGGGTCACTTAGAGCTTCTTCATTTATCCTCTCATGGGTAGGAGTTTTATCCCACTGGGTTTTCTCCTTCTTTATCATTGAGAGGTTATTATGTACATGGGTACCTCATCAGGCCTAGTAGCCGGGACCCATTACGCATCTTTGCATTGTATACTTCTCCCTAAGTTTCACTTAAAGGGGGTGTTAGTGTGAAAGGGGTACTTTATCTAACTAGTTAATGCTTAGCTAGTTCTCCACTAAAGTCCTCTTCACACTAGCTTAACTTTACATAGGGATAAGGTGGTTGAGCCTTTAATGACATGAGTTGTCACACCTTATAGGATGCCAACACTTGTCATAATATAGTTGCATCTATCTCTCCCCTTGGCCTATATAACCAATGCATTTCCTTTATAATTCTCAATTCTAAAGTTGAATATAGCTTTTTATTCTTGAGAGGAATACATTTTATTCCTCTTCATATTTATGGGTTTTCTTTCCTTCAGTCATTAGATTCTTGGTAGGCTAGTTAGCAAATCTCACAATGATCATGATGCTCGTGTGGTCAACCAATAAATTTCTAATGAGATTGATGGTTTGGGTAATGTTGGAAAGCTTACATAGCTAGTAGATATGATGCATGATGTGTTCATCAATAATCCATATGGAATAGAGATATTCCAAGGAATTAATGCCAAGATCGCTTCACCCATTATGATTGTTACATCTATCTTCTTTC
>VDFB02000015.1:246943515-246968733 GCA_007258455.2 Sequoia sempervirens
ATAAGGAGGCTTATGATCACCTTTTAATTTGTTTCTATCTTGAACTATTCTATTTAAAAAATATTTTTTCTCCATTTCATCCACTGCTTCATAATCACTAGCAAGTTTTTTTAGGTCAATGTGGACATTTTCAATTCCAAATTCTTCGGTTGTAAACCCCAACACTTTTCCAAGTTCTTCTACATTAATGGATAATAATAATTCTTTGCTATCTTTATTAAAAATTTCTCTTTTGTTATCATCATAATTTTGGGCACAAACACTGATAAATTATGGGCAAGGGAAAGCCTCATGTAACATTATGCACCCTAATCTAGTAACCCATGATGCACTAATATTGTTAACTTGCATTTTCTTTGAGGCCTTATTATGAGATGAAAATATAAGTTCTGAGGTATTCCTACCATAGGTTTTAGAATCATAAATATCATGGTATTCATTAGTGAAACCTAGGGTTTTAAGAAATTTTGCATAATGTATTTTTTTATTCGACATTGCTCTAGTGGTACTGCTGGTAGACATGCTTATACAATGTGAAACTGTGAATTCCCTATTAGTCCTCCTTAATTTTTCTTAATTCTTAAGTCTCTTAGCCCTAAACCCAAACTTCAAAGTTTGACAAAATAAGATTTTAAGAATGTCAAACGATGAAATGTAATCGCAGGAATTCTTTCACTTACTTGGATTTTGATTTTTAAAAAGATTAATGCTAACAATCGTGGAAATTGGCCACTAGATTACTGGAATGGCTTTGTTGGAAGTGGAACTATGGAACCCAAAACAGGGTTGTGCATTGAGATGAGCAAACTAAAGACTAAAATCTCCCATGTGCTGACCCTCTCACTTAAAAATAAAATCACTTAACATTATAAATTGAAAGGGTATGTGCAGGATCATGATGGGCCAAAAAGTGGCAATATGATGGGTATGTGGCTAACGACTTTTTTTTTACCCAAAATTGATGAAATGAAAAGGGTTTTTAAAGGAGATTCTCAACTTTCCAACAATATAAATTATGCTTTACTTTGAATTTAATAAGTAATTATTATTCATTTTCTATTCGAATTATGACTAAAGTCCTGATTGATAGGTTGATTGAAAAACATCTATAGCTTTCAAAATTTATCACATTTTTTGAATCCAAAACATGCGTCACATTTTATGCTTCACATACTATAGGATTAAAAAAATAAAAATTGAATTTCATGAAGTTTTGACCAAGTTAAGGTGGCTAGACATATGAGTATTTATATTTTTAAAAGTTGTAATAAAAAATTCATAATTAATTATTTACTTGGAAAAAAATTAAAACAAAATATGCATCACATCGGGAAATGAGTCCTCTACTTATATCTAAAATCTTATAGAAAAATATTATTATTTTATTGTGGTCGGGGTGGTCAGATAGACACCTACTTCTTATTTTTTCCCTGAAATTTAAGTACTACTACATTGAAATTTCAAATTTTCATCAAATAGTTTTTTTTTTTAAAACAAACCTAGTGGTTTAGAAACTAAATTCAATTTGCTACAGATTCTATTCTTACATTTTTTTGAAATAATATAGATAACTTATTCAAATTTTTACGTCAAGTTGCCTAACTTTGATTTTTTTGAATTTTTTGCCACTTAAGGGCCTGTTTTTTCCATGATGATCCTGCACATACCTAAAAGTGTTCTTTTTTTAATATTAAAGTGAACAAAATTGAAACATCTACGTGTTTCTTTCGGACTACACAATTAGTACAGGGCTGTCGCTAACAACATTTAAAATAAGCCATTTAGTCATGTATTGACAACAAATTCTAAAGAGTCTAAATCGTTGATCTTTGTAAATCTAACGGTTATAGGGTGATTCTGGAGGTTTAAGTTCACAACCATAGCGCTCTGTGCATTTCATTCTAGAATGCAACTACAGCCATACATCAAATGTTCATTGAATAGTTGAGCAATTTATGATATAATTAGTAAACATGTGTTGTAAAGTTTTTTTAACCTTTAATGTGCTAGAACTGACATCAACGCCTTTATTAAATGAATTACAATGCCACATTAATAGCACAACCATTAATAGCATAGTAACACTTAATGTTGCAAAGGACTTAATAAAAGGAATTACAATGTCACATTAATAGCACAACCATTAATAGCACAGTAACAATTAACATTGCAAATGACTTAATAAAAGGAATTACAATGTTACAAACTCAAATTAATAGCACAACCTTTTATTTTATTACAAATGAATGATGATGTCACATTATTACATAGTACAAATACAAATGTAAGTGCAAGCGCCAAGCTTCTGCTAGACCGCTGGTGAAAACGTAAATGTAATACATGTGTGTCTGAAAATAAATGGGACTCGCTAGGTCAACCATGCGCTCTGAAAATAAATGCATGGGGAAAGGGAGGCCAATCAAATGGGGGGAATTGAAGCTGTGAAAATACAAAATGTACTTATCCCCTTTGAAAATCAAAGTCATGCAGAAGATGAGGGGTTGTAAAACTACTACCATCTTCTACTTGCAGCTTCCATGCACTGGAAGAGCACTTATCTCCATCAGAGCTCCTCATCTTGGCTCAAAACATGTTTGAGAAGTCAAGTGAACCAAATCAACTTCTTTCCAATTCCACCCATTCTGAACTTGAAGGAAATTTCTCTTTTACTCTGTAACTACATAACTACAGGAAGGAGAATTTAGAGTATCCCCAATAATACCACATCATCTTCTTCCTGAATCCTTATTAACCCTACAAAATGAAAACCCTTATGACAATTTTCAAACATTACACTTAATAATATAGCCTTTAGCCTTCAATGAATGATTTTAGTTGTGCTCACTATCCTTATTTATGGGTAGACATTGCCATCAATTATGCCACTACCAGCCTAGTCCTTGTGTACACCTCATATGTGTCACGTGTGAGGTTGGGTATAGTGATAATCACAATTCGCCCAAACCAAAAAACCAACTTAATCAATTTGTGTACTTAACTTAAGCCTTATATTTAATTAAATATTTAATTTGATTGATGTATGGACTCTGACAGCCTCACTATAGGAAAAGTGTACCTCAAGCTGACAAGCTATCAATTGTATTACTTTATGTTTTAATTTTAAATCATCTTGCAATTATTTCATAAATAGATAAACCCTAACAAGAGTGACAAATTTTAGTGTTTATAATGTCTTTTTTTTTTTGTTTATAATGTTTTTTGTCAATTTGATGGGAAACTTTCTTTTTTCATTTGCATTGCTTTATGTTTTACTTTTAAATTTACATACAATTATTTCATAAATAGATAATAATTAATTTCTTAAAGGAAAAAAAACTGATTTGAATAGATTCATAGACACTAAACTCAGAAAATAACTCTTTACTATAAATTTATAACAAAGATTAACACAATCATTTATTTTATTACAACTGAATTACAATGTCACATTATTACATATCTTTTTAAAGATGAGTAGCTATAGAGTAGGCAATCTCCTGCTTTGTATAAATAACATATGTCACTCTACATAGACACAATATATTCCAAGTTGTTGATCATGACAATGGAGTACAAATTGATTCCAATTTCCAACGTTCTGCTGGTGATAACGTAATAAAAATGTGACACTAAAAATAAATGCATGATTCCAAAGCTTCTGCTGGTGAGAATAAAATACAAATGTGGCACTGAAAATAAATGCAAGGAACTCACCTGGAGAACCATGCCGGGGAAATGGGAGCTGTGAAGATAAAAAATGTGCTTATCCCCTTTGAGAGCCAGAGTCATGCACAAAGATGAGGGGTAGTAAAATTGCTCCCATCTTCTACCTGCAACCTCCATGCATCGGGATAGCGGTTATGTCCATCAAAGCTCATCTCCTAGTTCAAAACCTATCTAAGAAGTCACGTGAACCAAATCAACTTCTTTCCAATTCCACCCATTCTAAACTTCAAGGAAATTGGTTTTTTACTCTGTAACTACATAACTAGAGGCAGGAGAATTTAGAATATCCCCAATAATACCACATCATCTTCTTCCTGAATCCTTATTAACCCAAAAAAAATGAAAACCCTTATGATACTATACTATCACTAACCCTATTTATGGGCCCCTAGTACCCCTACCAGCCTGATTCGTGCAAACCAAAAAACCAACTTAATCGATTTGTGTAACTTAAGCCTTATATGTACAATTAAAAAGTTTAATTTGATTGATGTTTAGCTACATGCAAACTGTATCTCAAGCTGACAAGTTGTCAAAATCACCGGACTCCAATGCCACTCAAATGGTATGAAATCATTAGAAATATTGTTTCATTAAAGCTATGAGCTATCCAATCAATCGCTTCGGATGTTTAGATGACATTAATCATTGTGAGCAGTACAACTATCACACTTTCTTCAAAAAGATTGAGAATTTCAATTAAATGAAATGTAATATGCTAAGTCATTGAAAAGAGAGAAATGAGCCTTGATCTCACCACATGTCTGCATCTAATGGTTCTAGTGTTATTCTAGAGGTTTCAATTTGCAAGTCTACTGCTTCAGAGATTTACTTCCAGAATGCAACTACAACCGTCCATCAAATATTCATCGAATGGTCGTGGTTAGATTGATTTGTCTTTACATCCTTTGTGTAAAATATTCTTAAATTTTTAAGCCTTGGTCCTATGTTCTTCCTAGGCGGTCCCTCTTTTAAAACAAACTTTATGCACATGCATATTTTTTCCACTAAAGTTCTTCTATCGCTCATTGTCAAAATCAAACCATGATGATGACCCTTGATCTCGCCACATGTCTACATCTAACGGTTCTAGTATTATTCCAGAGGTTTCAATTCACAAGTCTACTACTTCATAGATTTACTTGTGGAATGCAACTATAACCGTCCATCAAAAAATCATCGAATGCTCATGGTTAGATTGATTTTCCTTTACATCCTTTGTGTAAAATGTTCTTAAGTTTTTAAGCCTTGGTCCTATGTTCTTCCTAGGTGGTCCCTCTTTTAAAACAAACTTTATGCATGTGCACATTTCTACCACTTAAGTTCTTCTATTGCTCATCACCAAAATCCAACCATGATGTTGACCCTTGATCTCACCACATGTCTACATCTAACAGTTCTAGGGCTATTTTGGAGGTTTCAATTCACAAGTCTACTGCTTTAGAGATTTACTTGCAGAATGCAACTATAGTCATCCATACAAAATTCATTGAATGGTCATGGTTAGATTGATTTTCCTTTACATCCTTTGTGTAAAATGTTCTTAAGTTTTTAAGCCTTGGCCCTACGTTCTTCCTAGGCAGTCCCTCTTTTAAAACAAACTTTATGCACGTGCATATTTTTGCCACTTAAATTCTTCTATCGCTCATCGCCAAAATCCAACTACAATGATAACCCTTGATCTCGCCACATGTCTGCATCTAATGGTTCTAGTGTTATTTTGGAGGTTTCAATTCACAAATCTAGTGCTTGAGAGATGTACTTCTGGAATGCAACTACAACCGTCCATCGAAAATTCATCAAACAGTCATGGTCCATATTGGTGGTCACTAAAACTTGGAACCTTAGAACCAAAGTCTGAAGTTTCGAAGTTTTTGAAACTTTCGACCCACCAACTACAAAGATGACCAAGAAATACTTGCAACTAAGGTTAGGAAAAGCACCAAAACCTTGACTTTGGTGAAGTAAGATAGGAAAGGTGGCAAGGATTGTGCATTTATGAAGTGAAGATCGCAGGCAGATTGGAGTAAGTGGACATGACTGAAGGATCGATGGGTAATTAAGATTGATACTTGCGGAGTTTAGAAAATTGTTACCTCTCAGCCCTCGACTAGTGAAGTTAATAATAGAGTTTTGTGTGGAGAAGAAGGCACATAGAAAGTCTAAAACAGTGGTGGTGGTGGCGTTGTAGTTGCAACATTTTTCAAATGGAGGCCAACATCACTCTACGTTCAAGGAGGCAATTAAACCTGTTTTATGGTGAAGCTTATGACTAAAGATTAATGTGGATGTTTTTATTCATTGATGTGAGGTTGGTACAAAGTGTGCAGATGATTTTGGGGAAATCCTTTGGAAATATGAAGCATAGATACAAGACTAACATGGATGTATACTCCTCGATTATAGCATGGGATTTGGACTTGGGTGAATCGACAAGCACAATGAGAGAAGTGATGGAGATGATTGTGCATAAAGATTTCTTGGAAGCATTAGAATCAATACTTGAATGGGCAGTTCCAAGTGAAGGTTTGAACATCTAGGAAGACTTTGAAAATGTGGAACTAGAAGGGGCAGAAGGATGCACCCCTTTTGTGCGTTGGAAGAAGGATGAGATTAAAAATCGATGCAGAGAAGAAGCAAGGTTAGGCTGGAAAGCATTGAATCTCTTTATAGACTTGATAAAGGTGGAAGCAATTATAGCACAGTTGAAAGCACAGGCGAAAGCACAGGCAAAAGTGGAGGCAAAGCGCATGGAAGCACAGGCGAAAGTGGAGGAAAATTGTATGAAAGCAAAATGATAGAATGCAAGGAGGTGGAAGATGAATGGCAAAGCAACAAGGAAATTTGGTTATGAAACAGTAGCACTAGTTGAATTTGTAGTTTTTTAAGGGCTTTTGCAGAATTAATGCAAGACTAGTACTAATTTTTTGGCTTGTTGGGGGTTGAACCCTGTTATGGATGTATAGTGTGAATAGTATGAAGGGTAAAAGAATGATTGAAAATCTTGTTGAAATATGTAAGGTAGTTACAGACAGTTGTGAAACTGGTTTTAGTTGGACAGGGTTACTTTTTCTGTTATGAAGCATGTTAAGATGTTTTGTTGAAAAAACTGTTATAGTTGCAGGTGATTTTTGGATGGTTGATGAAAAGTAAACAATGAGGGAAATGATGTAATCTTTATTTTCATGTAATACAAAATCCTATTAGTTATTACCGACCAAAAAAAAAAGATTAATTCGTCAATTTTTTTTCTTAATCATTTAAAAATAAGTTTTATTTGCCAATGAATTTTTTTTAGTTTGAAAAAAGTTTTAATCACCAACAAAATTATTTTTTTTTGTTTGAAAATAGGTTTAATTCGCTAATGGAAATATTTTATTGGTTTGAAAATAGATTTTAATCGCCAATTAAAATGTTTTAGTGGTTTTAAAAAAATTGTATTTCGCATGATTTTCCATAGACTTCTAGCGATTAGAAAAGATTTGCCAATGGAGTTGTTTTTTCACGAAAAATGAAAAAATTCACCACTAAAATTAATATTTTTATCGGGAAATATAAAAGATTCGCTACGATTTTACACCTTCGCCAAGGGAGGGGTTTCTTAAAGTTTTCCCTAAAAATTATTTTATATTATTTTTATTAAAATATTTTAATTTAACTAATTAAATAGATTCAAATGTGATATTTAATTGAGATTGTTGATATTTTGATGTTCATTCTTTTTAACACATTACTTATTTTTACTATAATTCATTTGACACATTGTTGGAGTGGTCAAGAAATTTTGTGTTGAAAGCCTTAGGTCCAATATAGGTAACAAAAATGTGTCTTACACTACAAAAATTAAACTAAACTAAAAATCTCCAAATAAATTGAATTAATAATAGTTCGGTAAAGAGAGTCAAAATTGTATTTGAAAATTGCATACATAAAAAATATTATTCTATACCTAAAATATTATAAATTAAATTAAAGTATCTTTATATACACATAAAATTATACTCTCTAACATATTAACTCATATATAATTTTCTATCTGCATAACCCTTGCACCTCCTTCGTACAAATGTTAGTAAAACCACCGAGAAAAACTAACGACACCTCACAAAGTTTAAATTGAATGGGAAGATACAGAAATGCTTGAAAGAAGATGTAGAGAAGGTAGAATTGAATTGCATAGGTATTACTTGAAAGAAGATGCAGAGAAGGTGGAATTGAATTGCATAGGTATTACTAAAGATGAAAGATGAGAGCGAATTGCGAGGCAGAAAATGAGTGGTAAGGAATGCAGAATCATCTTTTTGTTTCTTTCGCCGACTTTGACCACACAAGCACGTGAAGGCCGTATAAAGTTTTTAGCTTTTGCTTTACTAAGGCGGGTGGAAAGAGGAAAGGAAGAGCGAGGAAGCATCCTGTTTTTCTGTTTCGACAACTTTGTTGACTAAAGCATGTGAAATGTCGTGTACGATTCATTCTCTTTAAGTTGTATTCCGCGTCTTAAAAGAAGCGACGAATAGAAATATGGGTTTAAGGAGAAATGCGCGTAGAAAGATAAGATAGCGTCTGGACTACTCCTTATAAGTCACCTCCTAATTAAACACCATAGTTAACTTTTTAAGATGATTGGGAAGCATCAATTTACTTTCCGTTGTCAGGTATGGGATCGACATTAATAATGAGTAATAGTTATGTTGATAAACATTATTAATATATTAAAAATATAATTATTATTAAATAAATTTTGATTATACAAATTTATAATAAATAATTGTTTATAATGTTTCATCGTTATATTGTGATAAATTTATATTTGTGATATTTGAGAAAAATCTTCATCTTATATTTATTATATTTTTTAAAATAATTATTTAAATAGTCATAAATGACGGGGAGTCAATAAAATCTTGAGTTTATATCTTTCTACCCAATTTAGATTTTTTTAAATGGAAATGTGAACTATTTTTAATCTTCACATAAATAAACACATTTCATTTAGCTAATTTGCTGCATTTTGTCATCATTGAGTAATATGTGAATTAAGTGTAAATGTTACTTTTGAGTTATAAGATGATGTCATAATATATTTAGTGTTTATATTTTATGGAATGGTGTGATAATTTCTAAATCTATTCATGATTACTGTAAAACATGCAAAGCTATAAATTTAGGTACATATTATCCATAATCGGTCTCAACAGTCTCTTAGTTAATTTATTTTTTAATTGGAAATCATCTAAGAGATTAATAATTTTGGAGCATAAGGATTGAAATTGTATAACACAATCACTAATGTGTTCATTTGGTCCTTCAGCACATTGAAAGAGAGATTTCTTTTTAGCTCTAAGGTCTATATTAACTTTGAATTACTCCAAGGACACATTTGCCAAATTATCAATAAGTAAATAGATCCTCATGGCATTGAAAAGAACCAATTAATAGCATAATGTTTAAGAGTCCTTAGAAATAAATTAGCCAATAGCTCACTACTAGAAAGAAAATACATCCATGTTGAGTTTCATATGACCTTAGATATGTGTTAGCATCATCATTTCCATCATAAATTAAAAATAGAGTTCCATAAAGCACATAGGTAGTGGATATACAACACTCTCATAATATAATATTAGTGTATGTAAATAGCATCTTTAAATTCCTCACTTTCTTTCCCATTATGTGTTGCATCCTCTTAATTCTCTACTTGTTATATCTTATAAGTTAGTGCATCTATAATGGAAGATGCAAGAGTCACAAGGGATGGTTGAGGGGCACTGTGGTGTGTATAAGAGAGGATGTGTGAAGTATGAGCGATAGAAGATGTTATAGGGTCAGGAAGGGGAATAAAATCATAAAGATAAATGAGGGTATGTATGGAGGTGGGTAGAGATGTAAAATGAGGGCAATACATGCATGTGATGGGGTAGTAGATGTAGGAATGTCATGAATAAAAAAGCTACTAATAAGTAAGATAGTCTTGGATGAGATAGGCATGCAAGTGTGATACATCAAGGGAGAGGCAAGTATCTCAAGATAGGTAAGACTAGGAGGAAGGTTATATTGAAGAGGGAAAGTGGAGAAGGGATAAGCACTATGTGGTAGAAGAATAGTAGTGGAAGTACTTTGAGGATGGCGATCTAGAAGGGGTAATAAATTAGAGGATGGATCAGTGGTAGAAGTTGGAAAGAAGATAGATGTAACAATCATAATGGGTGAAGCGATCTTGGCATTAATTCCTTGGAATATCTCTATTCCATATGGATTATTGATGAACACATCATGCATCATATCTACTAGCTATGTAAGCTTTCCAACATTACCCAAACCATCAATCTCATTAGAAATTTATTGGTTGACCACACGAGCATCATGATCATTGTGAGATTTGCTAACTAGCCTACCAAGAATCTAATGACTGAAGGAAAGAAAACCCATAAATATGAAGAGGAATAAAATGTATTCCTCTCAAGAATAAAAAGCTATATTCAACTTTAGAATTGAGAATTATAAAGGAAATGCATTGGTTATATAGGCCAAGGGGAGAGATAGATGCAACTATATTATGACAAGTGTTGGCATCCTATAAGGTGTGACAACTCATGTCATTAAAGGCTCAACCACCTTATCCCTATGTAAAGTTAAGCTAGTGTGAAGAGGACTTTAGTGGAGAACTAGCTAAGCATTAACTAGTTAGATAAAGTACCCCTTTCACACTAACACCCCCTTTAAGTGAAACTTAGGGAGAAGTATACAATGCAAAGATGCGTAATGGGTCCCGGCTACTAGGCCTGATGAGGTACCCATGTACATAATAACCTCTCAATGATAAAGAAGGAGAAAACCCAGTGGGATAAAACTCCTACCCATGAGAGGATAAATGAAGAAGCTCTAAGTGACCCCCCAGAAGAGATGTGCCTCACCCCCAAGAGAGACCAAAGATGAACATACTTCTTTTAATGAGGGTTTGGCATGAATATATCTGCAATTTGATCTACTATAAGACAATAGCACAAATCAATGACTTGCTCTTGAATCAGCTCCCAAAGAAAATGCATATGGATCTTGATGTGTTTGGTTCATTGATGATGCACTGGGTTCTTTGAGATCTGGATGGCACTTTGGTTGTCACAATAGATGACTGATGGCTTCTGAAAGGTGATACCAAGTTCAGTGAGGATATTCTAAAGCCAAATAGCCTCAGTGGAAGCATTAACACCCCCTGATACTCAGCTTCAATTGAAGAAAGAGCAATGGCATGTTGCTTCTTACTCGGCCAACAAATGAGGCTAGAACCGTAGTGAAAACTATAGCTAGATGTGGACTTGCGATCATCAATATCACCAACCCAATCAGAATCTGTGTATCCCAGTAAGTCTGAACTTTTTCCTGCTGCATAGCGAATCCCATACTGATGAGTGCCCTGGATGTAGCGCAAGATGCATTTGGAAACTTTCCAATGAAGCTCATGTGGTTCTATCATGAAGCGTGAAACAATTCCAACTGCAAAGGAAATTTTAGGGCGAGTATGAGTCAAGTAGATGAGGCTACCAACAAGTTGACGATACAAAGTAGCATCAACTAGTGGTGTGGAACATTTGGCCGCAAGCTTAACTCTAGACATAAAGGGAGTCAATGTAGGCTTACAATCAATCATATGAAAACGTGACAAAAGATCAAGAGCATATGTGGGTTGTGCAAATGAGATCCCATAAGAGGTTTATGTGATCTTGATCCCAAGAAAGTAGTGCAAGAAACCCAAGTTAATCATTAATGCAAAGTAGTCTTAACAGTCGAGATGATGGATGAAGTGCTCCCAGTGACAATCAAGTCATCAGTTGACATAGAGAGCTAAGAAGAGAAGAGCAACCTCCTGTTGTAAGATGTAGACATTTAGATCAGAGTGGCATTTGGAGAACCCAATGGAGAGAAGAAAGGAGTCCATTTTGGCATACCAAGCTTGTGGAGCTTGTTTGAGGCCATGGAGAGACTTCCTTAGTTTACAAACCAATGAAGAATCTTGAATGAATCCTTGTGGCTACTCCATATAAATTTCTCCATGTAGATCTCCATGAAGAAATGCACTCTTCTCATCCATTTGATGTACAACCCAACCATGAGTTGTAGAAATAGCAAGTAGCAAGTGAATGGAGTTCATTTTTGCAACAGGAGCAAAGGTCTTAGTGTAGTCAATTCTTGGTACTTGAGAGAAACCTTTGGCTGCAAGTCATGCTTTATACTTGCCAACTGAGCCATCTGGTGCAAATTTGGTTCAATAGATCCACTTACACCGAACCAGTTTTCTTCCCTTGGGAAGTGGAACAAGATCCCATGTTTTATTTTGCATTAAAGAGTTGTACTCTTCCTCCATTGCGAAATCCCACTCAACAATACCAGATTCACAAAATGACTATGGATCTAAAGCTATGGCGATGTAGGAATTTGGAATGTCTTGATGTTGTGATCGAGTCCTCCTTGTATTTGAAGGATCCCATGAAGATTGCCTAGAGAATCAAGTGTTTGGCGAGCCCAACGAGGCATTGTAGGGGATGGAGGAGGAGATTTTGAACTCTCAGAAGAGGAAGATGAAATCTCATGATCAACGAGATGACTAGAGGAAGTGTGAGGAAAATCCTCAATGTTAGAATCCTCTAAATCCACTGTGGAGGAAGGAAGAGTAGAGGAGGAGCTTGAAGAGCTTTCCTCAAAATGTACACTATGCTCAATTAAGAGCTCATGTGTTGTAGGATCCATTAGCCGATATCCTTTAACACCATAAGGGTAACCAACAAAGATACAAGGTTGACTTTGTGGTTCCAAGGCCTTGTGCTTCTCTGAAGGAATATGTGCCCATGTTGTGGAGCCAAAAACTCTAAAGTGCCCCACAACAGGTTTTTGACCACACCAAGCTTTGAAGAAAGTGATGCCTTTTAATTCCTTATGTGGAACTCTATTCTAGATGTGAGTAGCACAATTGATAGCTTCTTCCCAATATGCAGGTGCAAGGGAGCAAGTGTGGATCATGCAGCCAACCATCTCTTTCAAGGACCTATTTTTCCTCTCAGCTACACCATTTTGCTGTGGTGTGTAGGTAACAATATGTTGAAAATCAATCCCTTCAAGAGTAGAGAATTTCTCAAACTGATGGTTCACATATTCTCTGCCATTATTAGTGCAGAGAATTTTGACACACTTTCCAAGCTGCTTCTCAACACGAGCCTTAAACTCTTGAAATCTATCAAAGACTTCTCCTTTGTGTCGAAGAAAGTAGACCCATGTGTATCTGGAATAATCATCAATGGAGGTGAGAAAATAGTGAGCCTTACTTAAAGATAATGATGGAAAAGGACCCACCAAGTAACTATGAACCAACTCAAGGACTTCTGAAGCCCTCCAAGCCTTCCCTTTGTTGAACTTTTCTTCAGGATGTTTTCCCAAGGCACAACCTAAACATACACCATCAAAAAAAATGATTTGAGGAAGACCCATAACCATATTTTGTTTGCTAAGTTGTTGAAGATAGCGGTAGTTGAGATGGCCAAACTGCTCATGCTAGAGTTTGCTCACAACATTTGAATGGGTGAACAATGCAGTTGAATGTGAATCAGGTACAAAATGAGAGAAAGCATATAGGCGAGACTCATGATTGACCTTACCAACTACAAGGAGTGCATTATCTTCAAGATTCCTTATGCTGATAGAATCTAGAGTGAATTCAACTTTTCTACCATTCTAAGTGATTTGGTAGATAGAGAGAAGGTTGGCTGACAAATCAAGAACGCAAAGAACATCCTCAAATGTACCATTTCCAGTATCAATTGAACCATTCCCAATGACTTCCACTGGAGAATCATCCACAATGAGAGTGTGGGGCACAAAACAAGGCTCCAACAAAGAAAATTGTTCTTTAGTAGAGGGTGATCCCACAATAGTGGTTTACAATTTTGGCCAAACTGGACATTTAAATAATTTTTTAAAAATAAATTTTTACTTTCGGGCACCTATAGTAGCTAAACCGTGAGGAATTTGAAGATGATGCAAACTAGAATTTCGTGAAATTTTGTCTATAGATTATAAATATATTTTTTTCAAAATTTTTGGAATCAGATTGCACTTCTTTTTCCATCTCCCTAAAAACTAGTTTTTTTCAGAAAACAACATTTTAAAAAAGTGACGCTCACCGTATAACATATAAATTTTTATCCATGAAGGATAAAATTCTAATTCTTTCGAATTTAGATTCATAACTCTTATATCTAGTGCTTCCACTTGGTTAGATAGTTTTTTATTGAATAGTTTTTCTTTAATCAAGTTTTGAATTCAAACCAATTATAATTCAGACATAGCGTGACCATATAACTCGTAACTTTTTTTTGTATGTATCAAGAAATTCAAATTTTTTTTCTTTGTTAGATCAAGGATTTCAATATCTGGTGCACTCATATTTTTCAATTTTTCTTTTTGATAATCTGTTATTTTTCCACATGTGCAGAACAGAGAGCTTGATTTTCGGTGAAAAACCTACATTCACAAGAAATAAAAAATAAATATAATAATAATTAAATTTATTTAAAATTATACTTTTTGGGAAGCTTATAATAAGGAATACATACTAACAAAAAATAAATTTTAAATGAATTCATTTGATCCCCCAAAAGGTAAATCAAAAGTGGTTTTTTATCAACATTGTGATAGGTGTAAAGGAGACTCTGTTATAGGTATGGTTTAAAACTAGCGAGGTTCTATCCAAGGGGGTTTGATTTAAGGTATTTTGATCAAACCATCCTCAATTGGAATGCTTTAAATGGGATTTTTTAAGGCTTAAATCATTATATTTTCTAAAAATATGTGATTTCAGCAAAAAATAGATCCTCCCAAAAATTGTAAACCAGCTTTATGGGATCACCCTAGAACCCATGTGATGTGATGCACCTGAGTCAAGAATCCACTCTTTTGAAGAATCAGTAATAGCAAAAAGTGCATGTGCTTTCCCTTTACTTTATTTGGAAGGAGTAGACGATTGTTGAGCAATAGAAGAAGGTAGATTAATTTTGTTCCTTTTAAGAAGATTCTTTAACTCATCGATCTGCTTCTTATGACAAGAATTCTCCTCATGATCAGTTCTTTTGCAATAGCTACAACTTGGCCTTTCCTTCTTTTGAAATTTCCCATTTGAAGAGGAGTTGGAGTAAGCTTTGGTTGTTGAAGACGATTGTGCTTGATCTCTTTGTGACTTCTTCTTGAACTACTTTTCTTTGTTGTCGGTTTTTCTTGTTGCTTTTTGACCCTTTGGTTAACCAACCATAAAAGCTTGTGAGTGTGAAGGCTTAATAAGGCCCATTGAAAGAAGCTTACCTTGATCTTGCATCAACATTTTAGAAAATGACACAAAAAAAGGTGTAGTTAATGTAGATCCCATTGTCAACCTATGAGTATGAAAGCTAGAAACAAAAGTTGCAAATTTAGGTCCAAGTTTATTTAGAGTGTTATAGACAAGTTGAATGTCTTTCTTCTCTAAGCCACATGATTTACATTGTGCTCTAAGGTCATTGACCTTTGTTACATAATCCTGGATGTTATCAAAAGACTTCGGATCAAGACGCATTAGTTCGTTGTCAATTGGATAACCACAAATTTCATTAGTTGTACCATGGAGAGTTTTTAATTTTTCCCATGCATCATGTGAATCTTTACATGCTTTAATCTAAAACGTTATATCAAGAGAAACAAAACTCCTTAGACAACCAAGAGCTTTTGTATGTTCAAACATCCAGAGTAGTTTTCCTTTATCATTTGTGGGTTCAGTTACCTTCTTCTCAACATAAGGTGTGTGTCCTAGTTTCATTAAGGCATTCCATGCATTTTGATGCCATGTATTGTAGTTGTACGACGTGAGCAATGAAAACTTAAATGTACCCATAGTGAAGGAAAAATAGAGCAAAAATTATAAGAGATTGTCAAGCACAAAGACAAAAAGAGACCCCCCTTCTTTACTCAATCAAAGAACCCCCTAAAAAATGATTTGGCGCTTTATATTTAGTGTAGTTATAGATTTTTGGATTTCAATGCTTTTACAATTCCTCAAGAAATGAGCAGGTGCTGAAAGTATACATTTGATAAAATTTCATATGAAATAAAAATCATCAATGCAAAGTACACAAAAAATCATGCACTTTCAAAAAAAGAATCAACTCGATCTGAGGTTGAATGCAAAAGTTATGCAACTTTGAAGTTTGCAAAACGAGAACGGTAAGGAGTCGTCCCTAAGAATCAACAATTTCTGAAAAATCAATCCACCAAAATCTAAAACCATCTTCACCAATGCGTAGAGCATGAAAAATTATCCCAAATAAAAAAAAGTTGCACTGAATTTGGAGGTCAAGAGCCCGAGTTATGAGCTGTCAAAATTGGCCTGGCAACTTTGTCCAAAATCAACATTTTGACAGTCGATTTTATGGTTTTTGGGCCTTTTGAGCCTGATGGCAGGGTCGGATTTGACCCAAAATGCTTTGAAATGATGGCTCCTTGCTGGATCTAGCAATGAACCTCCTGCTTCAAATTGTTGTAGATCTGGCCTCCAATGTCTATTTCAGGCAAAATAAGGGGCAGATTTGACTGTCTCATCTACTCTAGACTCAATGGTGAGCTTAGAATCTCTCTAGGAAGCTTCATAAAACCTATAACTAACAAGTAAATGTATGAACCCCCTAGAAACTAGTATTCTTTTCACACCTTTTTGATTATCTATATCATTTGAGGATGCAAGAGAAGAGCATACTCAGTTTTTCTCAACACTCTTAGATTTCCTAAAGGAATGCTAACCCACAACTCAAATTTGGCTCTGATACCATGTGAGATTTGCTAACTAGCCTACAAAGAATCTAATGACTGAAGGAAAGCAAAACCAAAAATATGAGGAGGAATAAATAGTATTCCTCTTAAGAATGCAAAGCTATATTCAACTTTAGAATTGAGAATTACAAAGGAAATGCCTTGGTTATATAGGCCAAGGGGAGAGATAGTTGCAACTAGATTATGACAAGTGTGGGCATCCTATAAGGTGTGACAACTCATGTCATTAAATGCTCAACCACCTTATCCCTATGTAAAGTTAAGCTAGTGTGAAGATGACTTTAGTGGAGAACTAGCTAAGAATGAACTAGTTAGATAAAGTACCCTTTTCACACTAACAATCATAATCTTTATTATCATGAAAGGTGTTCTAAACATGAGAATCAAAATAGGTTTATCTTAAATTGGAATGGGTGACCATTATGGAACCCCCATTTGAATTGTATACAATGAGAGTAGTAATGAACAACCAAAAATTCAAACAAATGATCTCACAATTGTGATAGAGAAAACAATTAAGAAAGAACAATAATGAAAGAAAAATATGAAAATAACCATCATTATACCTCCATTGGGTTGTGTGGATGTGTTGCAAGTGGTTGGATGTGGATGATATTTTCTAATGTTTCACCATTTTCACAACGTAAGGGTGAAAATAGATAATTGATCATGATAATGGTAGCATAAGGATAACATGAGAGGAGATGATTGAAATGAGGGTGACAACCCTCCTTAAATAGGTCTTTCTCAAGAGGTAAATGGAGGCTTGAGATTAGAATATGGAATTAAGGATTAAGATCAAGAAGTTGCATAGAGAGGATTCATAGCCTTTTGGCATGGTTAGACATGTGGGAGCATGGAGTGGGATGAGGTAGCATGCTCACACATGCATGAGCATATAGTCCACAGATAAGGACACGTGCCAAGAGACGAATGATTGAGATCATGATCCATGTAGATGGATTAGATGGTTGGGATTAAGGGATGAGTTATTTGGTCGATATGTGGTGATGTGGAATTTACCCAAATTTCTAGTCCTTGAGTCTCTCCTTTAGCTCTCTGAAGAGATCAAGGTCCCAAGAGTGTGTCATAATCAGTTTGATAGTGTTCAACCTCTACTCCCCCTCAAGGTCTCGCTTCTGGGTGGTCTTTAGGGGTACTTTAAGATTTCCCTATGGTGGTGCTTCTAGGTGGCCAACTTCAAATAATTCTAAATGGTTTCATTTATCAAGGTTCCTTAGCTATCTTTGGTGATTTCAGCCAACCATGAAGAAGATGAAGATAAAGATGAAAAGAGTTTGGATCCTCCTAACATCACTCTAGACCCCACTAATATTGGGATAGGTCGAGTGACAAGGACTTGCTAGCTCCCCCTTCTACTGCTCTCACTGCTTATCGAATTTTTACTTTATGTTTTTTTTTTCTCTAGGCTATGCCTTGTTTGAACTCTAAGAGTGTGATTGCTTATCTGGACCCACCATAATTTTGAATATGTGTACTTTTATTATCTAACTCAGTAGAAATGTTGACACCTATCATCAAAAGAAATATCTTTTAATATTTTTTATATTTTAAAATATATTGATTGTCCCATTTAATTTCAAAATACTATAATTCAAATAATATATTATGTGAAAATACTATAATACAAACAATATGTAACATTCCTTCAAATGTAAATTATATATATTTTTAAATATTGAATTTATGCAGTCTTATATAAAATGTAACTAAATTTCTATTTTCAATTCAAATGTGAATATGCATGTTAAATATTATATTTATATATAACTTGGTAATAAGAAAATTATCATTTTTATTTATAGTGAAATTTAATACTATTTCTTGATTTTTTATCAAAAAAATTATAATAAAATGTATATTTGTTCAATGTATGATATATATATATATATACATATATATATTAGGACATTTGCTTAGTTGTACTTTTTTATTTTGTATTTTACTAATATTTATAATTCTTTTCCTTGATTAGTAAGATAATTGAAATTAAAAGAAAGAATTTATAGTTATTAATCATATTTTGATCTACGTAATCATACTACTAATTAATAACACTGAATTTTTCTAATTGACTAGAAAGTTGTTTAGTTACTTTAGGCTTTATCTTTCATTCATTGGTGAAACAAGTCTACTAGTAATTCTCTAATTATTATTTGAATCATAATATAATTAGATTTTATCCATCTTCTATGTGCAATCTTTCCATTATTGTTCTTGTTGGAAAGTTGAATGATCAAAATACAAGATAAAGATAAATTTCTCAAAATTTTCTTTGTTAGATATGCATGTACATTTAGTAGTTAAACTATTCTTTTATGCTTAGAACTGGGTCCTTGTTTTAAAGGATGCCACAATTAAGTTGGTGTTATTTTTTTACCATTATAATAGATGAATGTGTTGATTCATTGTACTAGAAATCATTTTTGTTGTCAATAGGTTATACCTTCTTGTGATGTAAAGTTTGGTTTAGATGGTTAGATCAAATATTCCATTGTTAGACACATGTTGCGAGTACACTTGAAACATAGTGAAAGTTTCTTGTAGTGACATTGTAATTGTTGTATATTGTTACAAGTGTACATGCAACAAGTAAAAGAACACTTTCAACAACACTAAATTATTTTAATTTAGACATTTATAGATATTTTGATTAAACTTAAAATAGTAAAATAGATTTTATTATTAAAATGTTAAGTCTTTTAAACTAAATTAGAATAATAGATTAAATTTTATTATTAAAATGTTAATTTTACATATGTTAAAATTATTTAAATAAATATAAATTATTAATATGTTGATTTCATGTTGCATCTAACTTATTGATTTATAAAATTGTTTTATGAAGTACTTCATCGTAAAATAAAAAAAGATAATATCATGAACTTGTAATATCGTAAATAAAAAATTAGAAATAATACTTTTAAAACATATTAATCAAAATTAAACAACAATAAATTATCTTAAGCTTACAAATATATATATCTTAATTAATTATGATTTTATTTTCTACGTCTAAAATTATTAATTTTCATTTATTATTCATTTAAATTAATCCCCGAATTGTCTCCTGTGAATAATGGATGTGGGTAAAGTTGTAGTGGATTACGTAGAATAAAGTTGATGGTATTTGTAACGCCCCACCGTGCGAACCCCAAAGGACATTAACACAATAATTACAGCACGATTTTTTTTTTAAAATAAACATAACATACATGTAATATACATTAATTCATAACATGAATTTCAATTAAATAGATTCATTAACACATACATCCCTTGGGGTACACGAAGAGTCATTACACAACTTAGATCCATACAACATCAATAAAGAATAAAATCCAAAGATATAATCATCAACAATAAATATAACACATACATGAAAAATTCATTGATAAGAAGCCATCTGCACATAAATACAACATATGCATGATTAACATAACACATTGAATAACAACTACCATGGTCAATATCCACACCAAGTTTAATATTTCATTACAGTACAATGTTTAAGAAGTACAATGATACAAGAGTGTTCCAAACATGAATGGAAACCATACACAAAATACCATGATACAAATAATTAGAGAAATACAAATATCAAAACTGGCTCCAAGATAGATACAACTCTGGAGTCGCTGCAATAGCACCAATCCGCACCTCTCGATCCTCGACTGGGGACCCAATGGGGTGCATAGCACGTTCCACTCGACCATGTGAGTCCGAAGACCCACCCCCCGTGCTAGGAGCTAACAAGAAAGAGACCTCAACCAAGAACATCCAAACATGGAACCACAAGACTCAACAACATACCAAGGTATCATAACACTCAAGAATTAAAATGACATAATCAACCACATCCAGGAGTCATAAATCTCATCACATAAATCGAGCAATATACGATAAACAAAGGTCAAAGGAAGATCGTAAAGAGCACTTTTCAAATCAGGTTGAATTAAAAACCATAATACTTTAATTGAAGCGCAATATTACAATACAATAACATCATATCCATAATTACCACCTAAAGGTCAAAACTAAACATCCTAAGGTACATACAAGATCAAAGAATACACAAAAAGATGAAATGAGACAAAACCGCTCAAATCAATTCCGAAACAGCTTCATGTTCCACATCAATTCAGAAGACAAAGACCACATATAGAGGATTTTCAGAAGTAACAACATGGAAGGGTGTTGAGAGGGGTAATAAGTGGCGGCATGGATTATCCGGACACCACTATCGTGCAGCCTCCGATCTCTTGGCGAAATTGTCAGTTCTTTCGGCGATGGGAAGCGCCTCATCTATGGTTATCCAGGACTTACCTATCTCAAAGGCAACTTGCGCTCCTTAGGGTTGCTCATGGGAACGTTAACCTTTCCGCGAACAAAGACGCCGATCTTGCCAACCACGGCCTTCTCAATCCCCTTTAGTCTATGGTAGCACTCAAAGGTGGATGAGGCATCAATTATCATTTTAATGTGATTCTACCCACCCCCTAGTTAATTATTTAAATTATCACTTATTAGATTCACTCTAACGAGACTATCATTGCTGTAGCAGAATACCACTTAGAGCCACTCCCTCTCTCTTAGACACTCAAAACATAAAACCCGAATCAAGGGTTGTATTACAACATAACAAATTACATTAGATCACAATAGAGAAGCGTACAGGGGCATTACCCATCTTGCAAGTACGTAATCCAAAGTCTCCAGCGATTCATGTACAGCTTCAAAAACATGAAACAAAACACTTGCCACATCAAGGGCACATAAAAGGAGGAACATTAACCAACAATAAACATAAACCTCTGGAAGATTCTCATAAAGTTACTCTAGGGTTTCCCCATGAAAATCTGACAACAATAAAAGCAAAACCTTGAAGAACTATTTTCAATTCAAATATGGTGAGAGAATACATCAAAATAAGATCAACAACTCCCTTAAACAACATCAACAACTTCGATACAAACTAAACTGAGAATCCAAGGGAAACCTCTATTTTCTCCTCTCGGAATACCCATAACTCAAGAACTTTTCAATTTGACTCATTAACAACTCAAGCAGAACAGTCAATCATGACAAAGATAACCTTAACCAAATTACCACTTAGGTAAAATTTCCTAAAATTTATCTGGTTCTAACTCGTCGCAACATAAATAAAATGAAACTCCAGCACTCGGCATCAACAAGGAAAAATCATTGAAAATCCATGAGGCTACATTTCAATAATATCCATTCATTCAATAAGAAGTAACTTGAAACATTTTAAAAATAATATTAGTTTAAAGATCAATCATTTCCAACATTTAAGGATAGCGCAATATTGCGAAGTGAAAATAAAATCTAATGGTTTAAGTCGTAAGACACTATTCACAAGTATACTCTTTCAAACACAATTATATTCCCATTTACACATTATAACAACAATCTCCCTTTGAAGATCAACCCACTCAAACCAACAATTTGATCCTAATATCAATCACAAGTATTTTCTAGAACTGTTCTTATAGAAATCCCACAAAACAACTATTAAAAGAATATGAGGGAAATTGACTTAGAAAAGATCATCTAATTTTATTCATTTACATAAACCCTTTGTTTAACTAAATATAATTAATCAAAACATTTATCGAATCAACAATCATTCACTAGCCTTTGTCGTAATACCCAACTATTTAAAGTTTTCACATTTATTTACTTCCATTTATCTTATAAATCAATTCTCCCACCTAAACAGAAATAATCCTTATCGCCAATATTATCTATATACAAAACTCTACTTTTCATTATTTCTAAGTTAACTATCCCACTTGAAATTAATCAAATTGAGAATAAACTAATCTATGAATGTTACCCAAATTATTAACATAAGGAAACTCTCTCTCTAATAACTTAACTACCTAATAATTCTAATTTTCTAACTCCTATAAATAAATCATTTTCTGAACATAAACACATTAATCACAAAGTCTTAAGGAATAATTCCATACAAGGAAACCATCAACACATCAACCTTTAAGAACACTATCTTAAAACACTTACAATGAACAGGCCATTGAGACATCTCCATAAATATCCCACAAATAACACCCATCTTAAAACAATTAAATAACACTTAACCAGTAATCACAACACTTTGTTTAAGACACATTTACTCACACATTATAACCATAAAGACCTTCCTTTAATTTAAGCATTATTTCAACGTTTTTACCACTTATTTTAATATATCCACTTAATTTAATTAAGAGAGTAATTATATTTAAAATAACTATATCATTTATAAGATAACCAACTCCATCAACTGTTTAATACGAATCCTAATTATAACTTTAAAATGTAATACTAAGATGACAATTCTATAATTTACAACTTTATTATAATACTAAGGTGACGACACTAATAGATTATTTCACACAGTAGTTTAATAAATAATTATCATTCACAGACTCATTAGATAACAAAAAGGTAATTAAAACCATTTAACATTTAATCAGTATCATTTAAATTAATTAACCTATGAACCTGGGATTTATCCTCACTTAAAAATAACTTTATCATTAACCTTCAAATAAAAGAAACTATGTAAATGTAGAATCACTTATCTTCTTTAGTGAACCCTAAAACTTAATTAACCATACAAATCGATTTACTTTAACTAAATACACAGTTCATTTATCTACAACAAAATTAAATGCTGAATTAATGTTTATTGGATTCTAAAATATTTTGTTGAAATAATATTTTGCTAAACAAACCTATCCGAGAGGCAACCATTTTCAAAAGCAATTGTTACCATAATTCGTTCATGGCAATAGTGCAGTGATTTGTAGCAATATTTTATTCTAGTAACCAACTACCTATTTGCCAAGAGTATCCATTAGCCAATCCTAAAAGCATGCGAGGAGTTTAGATATTAAGATAACATTTATTTCATTCTAAAATAAATATAAAAGATATCATGAAATTAATACTATAAAATTAAATCACCAATTAAAGATACACTTTATATTATAATTTTTCTTAATTTAAATCTCACGTTAAAAGCTTTTAACCTATTTTTCCATCCTAATTTAGATACAATGATTAATAATAAGAGATCATTTATCTAGCTGGGATAAAAATCTAATTCTTCACAGCACAACCTTAACCTAAACAAAATTAATATTTTCAGTTAATCTACTCTAATTCATTCACTTCATTAACTACTAATATTACGAATATTACCTAAAAGCAAGATCTTCACAGCAATAAAATAATATACCCCTTGCACAATATTTACCTTAAACCTATTCAGTTACAAAAGCATAACCCTAATTCCCGATATTCTAATGTGTCACCAATTTTCAAAATATATCACTATCCTTCTATTTCTCCCATATTTACAAGAATTAATTACAAAGGAAAATTCAACATTCTAACTATCAAATATTTATAAAAGACTCCATAGCCAAAGACAAGCATATTCATTCATTGGATCAACTCTTCAATAGATTGATTAAGAAATAACAATATTTTACTTATGGTTGATTTTATATTTTATTTATTCAATTCTATTAATATAAATAAATCATTTCCCTCCAAGTGTTACTTCCCTAATAATCAATTTATTTTAACCACTAAGTTTAATAACTAACAAAATGCAACTTATTATTATAATAAAGCCTTAACTTTTTATAAATTATATTTATTATCAGCAAAACGCAACCATAAGGGAGCAGCTTGACAACAGCCTCATATTTTAAGCATAACGCCAAAACTATAATCTGGTTATTTGAGATTTTTGGACAGCAAATAGAACACTGGAATTTGGAGAAACCCTTTAAATTTACCAGCAAAATAGTTTACCAAGTATAACTATATATATATATCTATTTTTTTTACAAACAAAATATAATATGTATATATATAAACAATCGCAATAGATTTAAAATATTATAATTTAAATCAACATTTTAATGGATCTTTAATCCTAATCTCACATCTATAAATCTATAAATCTATAAAGAACCAGAGGTTCATCAATAATAAAATAAATGAATTTTCATTAATCACTTAAGAATATGAAATGTAAAATTTACCCAGAATACAAATAGATTTCAATACGTAACTAACTCTTTATAATTATTCACATAAATTATGAATATAGATTGAAACCACTGCATATGATTATAAGTTGAAAACCATATCATAAAAACTTAAATCAAAACCCTAGCACCTCATGCAATTTGAATCTTCAAGATGATTTACCATTCGCACACAACATAACAAAAATATAGAGAGGGGAAAGAAAATTGTACTCTTTTCCAGAGAGCATTGACAAGAAATTTCAATTGGCGTTGTAAATCAAAGTTGTCTGAAATGAAAACCCAGAGCCGAACAATCCATGACAGAAGGAGCCACCCTTCGAACCCGCCAAAAACCCCCCTTTTATCTCCAAAATAATTCTCATTTTAATAATTTGTTTCACAGAGTCTTTTTCCACTCCCAACGAGAAACCGTTCAACTTCCAGCAGTTATGAATGAACGACAACCCTTAATTATTATTTTATAATCTACTCTTTAATATATGAACCAAATAGGTCATCTATTAGATATTCAATAAATATTTAATAATTTAAT
>VDFB02000015.1:246968833-247006073 GCA_007258455.2 Sequoia sempervirens
GGATTGGCCTTGAGGCTAATTTTGTGATTGATTTTGAGGCTGATTGTGTGGCCTATCCTTATTGAGGTATTGAGTGGGTACATGGGGAAGCCGAGGATTATTACTAGCATTAGGGTCAGGCAGCATACTAAAGTAATTAGGTGGAGTGGAAGTCCTAAATGGTCCACCCACCTACCTATTCCTCAGGAAGTAGGGAGTTGTTCTTTGGTGGAACATGTGAACCTCATCTACATGTAGTTCTTCCTCATCTATTGGACCATTGTCTACTAAATTGAATAGTTGAGACAAGGTTTCTTCATTACTTACCTCTTGCACTTCTTCATTCTTGGTGGGGGAAACCTCAGTCTCTGGCTCATTGCAGTCGCTTTGTGGGAATGGAGCCTAGTTGACCATGAGACAAGAGGAGTCATAAGGCTCAGATGGGGAAAATCCCTTGCAACTGACACTGTCAACAACGTTCTAGACCTCCACTTGAAAGATTTCTACAACCGTCTGGAATTTGGGAAAATCCAACTCAGAGTGTCTGCTTGTCTTGTGAATCTGGCACCATTTAGACAAGGCTTCTTCAGCCAAGTATACTCCACTAGTCATCTTCTCATTGCTAGCAAGATGATCAAGAGGAATGGGAACACCCCCATTATTGGGCCTTGTGTTCCACATTCAATTTTTCCTTTGGGAAGGTATCCTCTTGAAGTTTTGATTTGAATTCTACCCTCTGTCATAATTCTGCCCAGAAGAGGTACTCACTTCACAATTGTCCCTACCATCTTTGTTGTCTCGGTTATCCCAATTAAGATTGGCCTAGAGGCTGCGTTGGGAGGCCTGCAGCTGATTATTCTGATTCTTCATGTGCATCATCTCCATAGAAATTTTCTTTATCATCTCAGTCAACTCCTCAAGTTTATCCTTCTCAGTGTTTCCTGGCTATGGTACTTGATTTTGTAGAAAGACAGGTGGGGTCACTGGATGATTTTGATGTGCTGGAGGGAATTATGGTCTTAACAAGTATAATGGTGCTTGCAGTTACTAGGAGTAAAACTGCTATTGTTTGGGAGCCTAACGGTAGGTTTGATGTTGTTAAGGCTACAACTAAGAAGGTATGGGAGGTGCATGATTCATTGACTGTCCAAGGTGTGGGATGATGGGAAGCTAAGGCACCTAGTTCATAAGAGGTTTCTAATGAGTGAATTCTTGGTTAATTCCCTGAACCTGGATTAGATGAGAAACCTACCCCAAAGAAGGTAGTGGGACATAAATGTTCTGCCCCAAATCTGTACTGGAAATGACTGCCTCTTAATAAGCATCTACCAATCTTGTAAGTGGTGGGCACATCCTTTTCACCAAGGCCGATGTGAGGTTTTCTAATGCTACATAGTAAACTAGCAGGGTCACAACATCGTTGTGCATATACGGATCTTGAAGTCTCATAAAAGCATGATGGAAATGATCATTGAAAGAACTGATTAGTTCATTAATTTCCCTAGAAATTGACATTAATTGTTGGTACAACTCTGAAGGGCTGATACAGATTTTGTATTTTTGTAGGAATGCATTCGACATAAGGTCCCATGAAGTGATAGATCCCCTTGGAAAATTGATATACCAATAAAAGGATTCCTCCCCGAGTGAGTATGGGAAGAGCTGGCAAGCGACATCCTCATGATTGATATGCATATCCTTAATTGATGTTTCTAATATCTTGATGTGTTCTTCTCTAGTCCTCTATGGATTGTGAGGATTGAACTTCATGGAAAAGCTCTCCAGATTTTTGGGCATATCATGATAGGCCTCGAAGTGCATCAAAGAGGGATTTTGTGCTAACCAAGCCATAGGAGGTGGAGGCGGTACCTGTTGTTGAGGAACAACAATCTGGGGCTGCACCTGTTGTAAGACAGTAGCCTGGGACTGTACCTAGGCCACGACTATTTGGGTTGTGCCTTAGACTTGAAGGGCAAGGGAAGAGGGAACCCCCTGGCTATAGGAGACAAGAGGTGGAAACACAACTTGGTATGGCTGAGTGGAGGGGATAAAAGTGAATGCAGTCTATTGACTTTGAGGTGAATAGAAGGAGTAAGGAGGTGACAGAAAAGGCAGAGTGGATGGGATGGAGGAAGAGGAGGAGGCTGCCTCATCTCTTTTCATTCTTCTTGCCCTTGTGGAGGGCTACAAATCTTGGAATTCCCCTTTGTTTGGTGTTGTTTGGTGTTGACCTTAGGACTCTTCATAGTCTCTCAGGGGAGAGTGAATCACCTTAATCCAGTTTAGCTCAATGGCCCTCCTTCTAGTGCCAGTTATGTTGATGGGTGTTTTGCACACTTTCTCAACACAGACAATGCATAGGTGCACTACCTCTCTTGAAAGGAAATATCCAACAAGAAGTTGCTGAAAATAACCCCAAGGTCTCTCAGGTGTTAGGTCATGACTTGCATCAAATTCCTCAATTCATATTTGATGTGATTTCGCTGGTAATCACAGGGCAGACTTACATAGCTGGATGCAAAGTGAATCTTGTGAGTTGAAGTTTCTAGGATGGAAATTGATGTGTATTTTGCTATAGGTTCAAAAAACAATCTGGAATTTTAATATATTCTTTAGTTTTGGCTTTACAATGTGCAATGAACCTTAGCATAGGTTGTTCCTAAAAAAAGAAAGAAAAAAGAGTAGGGAAAAGGATAGTTTCTTGGATATGCAACTAACTTTGAATAGTAGTCATGGAGTTCCTACTATGGACAACTTCCTTTAAACAAAGTTCCACTTAACTAGAAATAGTCACAGTCTCATGAAATTTGTGCTATCTTCAAAGGTCTACAGATATTTCATCATCCATTCACCATATACATGTATGAATAAAGATAAAAGTTCATAGCAGCTTCAAGTTTTAGTCCAAACTAACTTTACACAACCATCTACCAACAACAAACAACAAAAAGTATGAACTAGGAAGGCATCTACACAGTAGAAATTTCTTAACCACAGAATAGCATTACCAAATCTATTTAAGCATTCTAAAGCTAACTAGAACAATAATGTAAATCTAACTAAAACATCTAACTATGGGAGATTGAATCATGAAACATAGAGAGAAACTCATAAAATGCACCAAAGTCAATGTATTTTCATTAAAATTTCTATAGCATGTCATTACAACAACTCAAATCTCTTGAAAATGAGAGGAGATACCCTATTTATAGTGTCCAAAAGATAGAATAAATGGCCAAGATTCATTACAAATTAGGGTTCTACCTACCCCCTAATATATTACATTTTAAAATACAACTTTGTCCTTATCCCTATTTTGTCCTCTAGTGAAAGAACTGTAGCATTTTGTCTTTTTGCTAATTTCCCTTTTTTGTAGCTATTCCTTTAAGAACTCTTCATCAATAATAGGGTTTCCTTCTTGCTTCTTCAAAGCTGCATACTCCATGAACTTCAAGATTAACAGCTAGAGCTTATCAACATCTATGATTTCGGATCGTAGCACTCGATAACTCCATTCTTTGGATTGCTCGATGAGATTTTCCCAATCCTCCTCATACTTAACAGTGTGGTCTTAGAACAATTCTAACTGGGTGAAGGCTCGGGCAGCAAAGCTAATGAAATCAGTGGTGATTTCATCTGACATTTTTTCCTTGATCTTCTTCTAGAAGTAGGGCTTTACTTTCTCTGGATCCATCTGTATGACAAGCATATCATATCCCGTCAATAACTTCAAGTCTCAGATGCAATCGACTCTGATTTCCCTAGCCCACTCAATGTCCAGATCCACTTTGTCGAGTACCTGCTCCAACCTTTCCTTTTGATTCTCAAAGTTTTTCCACCTCACATCCACTAGCCATTGATCATTCTTCTTAAATGCAAGCTCCTTTTCCCAAGTCATGCTTGGCAGTTTGAGAATAGCCTCAATCTCTAGTTAGGTGGACTCATATCTCACTAGGAAGTCAGTGCAAAGTTTTCTTGTACCCTCAAGAGACTACTGTAGGTCTAAGAACTTATTTTTTGTCCTAAAAACACAGGTGATGCCTATGTTTCCAATATACAAGACCTACCGGAACCAACTTTCTGTGGTCCTATCCAAGTTCTTTCTCCTTTCGAGCTTGTCTATTTTTTCTTTTGACAACAACTGTGGTGGGGCTGAAGATGTGGTAGGAATTTCCTCTATTGAAAACCATTGTTGGATGTAGGTCGTTAGCTCAGTTACTTGTTCCTTAAGCTCTTCTTTCAAAATCTTTGTCTTGTATCAAATGCACTACTATGGCAATAGACTCCTCGAGGTGCTCCACTTTCTGCTCTCTGGTAGTTGTTCCCAAATCAATGGTGGAGACATTATAGCTTATCCCTTCCGCTCCCACTATTGGCATTGCTACTTGCACCATTTGGGATCCAAAAGCATCCATTGTCACCTTGGATATAATTTTGGGCTTCTTCTCTTTCTTGGTACTAATTTGTGCTCGAGCTAGGATAACCTCCAGTCTTGCTCTTGGATCACTCAGGCCAAAAGCCTTCTTCTCAAGCTACTTTTCCAGCCATTCAAGCATATGAGCCTTTCCTTTGGGCGATTCATGTCCACCCTCTTCTTCATTCCTTCGGACTTCAACTTCCTTATCTTTGGAAGTTTCCTTCTTCACCCTAGTGTCTTCTCCTTCCTCTTCATCAGAGTCTCAGATGAATTTTATGTTCTTGATTGCGGATTTGGTGGGTAGGTGTTCTTTGGGACTTTCTTTCCTCTTGGCCTCCTCTCCTTTCTTCTCTTCAACTTCTTCATCCTGTTCATCCTCATGCCCGTGTTTCTCAGGCTACTCTATTTTAGCGCTCTTATCAGCTCGGATCTCATTTTTAGGATGATCTTCCTCTTTATCCTTTTCTACACTCTCTCCTTCCCTACGAGGATGTGGCACATTTTCACGATGTTTCCTTTCTTGTTCTTCTTGTTTTTCAGAGAAAGGATTTCCTTCATCATGTTCAGAGATTTCTTCATGTTGATCACCTATAGGAAGCTCCACATCTTTTTCTTCCTTATCATCATCTTTCCCCTCTTCCTTGGGAGAAAAATTTCTACTTCTTCTCCAACATCTTTTAGTTGCTGAGTCTGCTCTTCTTCAAAGTTAGGATCAAAATTTCAATGATAATTTTTCTACCGATGTCTTCTTCTTCATCTCTACTCTCAAAGGATCATGTTTCTTGTTCTTCATGAACCACCTTGTCAATTTGAAATTTCTTATACTCTGGATGTTTATGATATTCATATGCTTCCTCCTCCAATGCCTTTGAGGCCTGTCATTCCCATTCCTTAGATATTTCCATTGTAGCCCTCATCTCGAGTGGTTTAGTTGGAGGCTTTGAAGTTAGGAATGGCAACAAGAATTTTTTCTAAGGCAGCCTAGATGGCTGGATTTGTCAACACCTCAGAGATCTCAGAAGGGACATTCTTTATATGTCATGAGAATGCCTCCGACAGTGTGAGCGTTGGCATTGGTATTACTGCATCTGTCAGTTGAAGTGATGTGGTGGGAGAAATGGAGGTGGATGAAAGTGAAGAAGTTTTGGCAGAGGAGGAGTCGATCATCAAAAGTTTCCCAATAGGTGGAGAAGAGGCAAGGTGATCCGAGATGTCCGCCGCAAGTGGGGATGTGGAAATCATGGCTTGAGAAACGAATGGAAGGGCGATAGAATCAGGAGTAGCCGGTGGAGATTTTGGTTGATCGATCTCCCTTTCTTCATATTTATGAAGGGGATCCTCTTGAATAACATGCATCCCTGTAGTGCTCCCTGACCTTTTGTGTTTCTTCACGGGTTCACCCTCTGAAGCTTTCCCTATATACAATTTTGGATCTAGCTACCACTCCTCAGTCTCTCTCATCTTCTTCGATCTCGTGAATGGAGGGGATCTGGATGTTTCTCCAGTTGAGGTTTTAGTAGCACCATCATCTGTGGCACTAGGCTCACTCTTGGTGTCAAACCACAATAGTGGTTTACAAATTTTATGAGGAAGGAAATTTCATTTTTCTTCCTTTCCCTAAACTCAACGGGTTCGGTCAAACTCAATTGTTTGACCAAACCACCTTTTATGTTTGACCGAAATCCAAAAACATAAACAAAAAATAATAATTTTAAGGGGTTCAGTCAAACATGGGTTCGACCGAACCCCCTCAAATAAGACAAAAAAAAAAGAACTTGTCACTATCATTTTTCACTTTTTTTTTCTTTCCCTGTGCTCTGTGCATGCGGTGAACAACGAACATGATCTGCAAATAGTGAACAAACTCGACTTCATCTCTCCGGAAAACGACAAACTTGAATTCATCTCTCCACAGTTCATTAGCCCAACTTGCATATCAAGCACCAGGTTTGTCAAATTCGAATTTCATAGACTTCAAAATGAGTTTGTTTGTTAAGTTTCTAAACCTTAAATGCAAATTTTTTCAAATTTGTTGAATTGAAACTACATTTGTTTGAAAGTTTCTAAAGCCTTTTCAACATACACTATTTCTATGATACATTTCTACTATGTCAAAAAATTAACATGCCCTTTCTATGGTTCCACATTTTGCATACATTTCTACCAGGGTACCTCCAATTTATTTGAGGCATTATATCAAACAATTCATTAACAAATTTATTTGAGGCATTATATCAAACAGTTCATGGTAATTTTTGATGGAGTATGATAGAAATAGTGTTTCCATTATATGCACCCTATATCAAACAATTCATTAACAAATTTATTTGAGGCATTATATCAAACAGTTCATGGTAATTTTTGATGGAGTGTGATAGAAATAGTGTTTCCATTGTATGCACCCTATATCAAACAGTTCATTAGCAAATTTATTTGAGGCATTATATCAAATAGTTCAAATTAACAAATTTATTTGAGAAATTATATCAAATAGTTCATGATATAAAGTTTAGGGTGCATACAATGGAAACTTGGATAAAATTCTTCATATTTTGCCTTTGAGTCTTATGACATTACTTCAAAAATGGTTGGTGAACTAAATGTATGAATCAAAGAATAAATTTAGAGGAAAGAAACTAGATTGTTTGAATGAAATGTATAATAAAATAGTTCTATTAGGATTAGAAGGAATGAAGGTATTATTAAATTTTCTAGTATTAGGAAAATATGAAAATATGTCCACTTTACTATATATATATATTTAAAACTATTCTTCATATATCCATGTTAAAACTATTAAAAATTAAATTACATAAATCAATTTTAAATTTGTACAAAGAAATAAATGACTGACTAAGAGCGAATATTTAAAATATAGCTATCCTCTTTGCAAAATCCAATTTGATTTGAGATATTTATGGACAAAAAATTTGGATGAGCATGAGGTAAGTAAGAAATAATAACCTTAATTTATATCTTCCTTCATCAAATAATTTCATGTTTAAAGAGTTTCTTAAGGCATATCCAATTATGAAAAACTATTATATACTTGTTATAACTATATTAAAGTATATCATGAATAAATTGAAAGGATAAAGAGTAAATCACTAAAAACACATACATGAATCATAGAAGTAAATTGATTAATATAAGGAGATTCAAGTGGTTGGATAATTTTTTCCAAGGAGTGGAAGAGGTTAAGAAGGAACCATCAAATAAATATAATATTTTAAATACTTTAAAAGAAAAATACATTTCTCCCTACTCTAAATTCAAATGGTATTCCTTCTAAGATAATAATAATTGAAAAAGAAGAAAATAGTCATTATGAAGATCAAGTACCATTGATAAGTTTTAAGAGATCAAATAAAATATTCAACAACAAAAGAAAAAAGAGAAAATAGTTAATGCTAAAGAAACAACTACAATCAAGCTACTATGTTAATAAATTCTCCTCTTATGTAGTCTTAATTTCCCTATAAATTGTGGCCTCCTTGTACAAATTAGCTATTGATCACCATAGTGAAAAAAATTTAACATTTTGAAATGGTTAAACATTATTATTATTTTTATTTGTATAAGTATAATTATTATGGGTTCATTTCTCCTCTCCTACTCTTCCTAATAAGGTTCTTTTTTACAAGCCTCATATAAATGTTAGGGTTCTAACTTCTAAAAATTGAATAGTGTCAACTTAATCTCATTAGACAATGCTCCCCTAGTATTAATGGGGCCAAATTTTTATCTATCAAACTCGGCTATGTTTACATTGAATAAGAATTTGATACCTTTATCCTGATACTTGAACTAAGATATCTTGGCTCTAATTTTAGTCCTTTTATCTAAAAATTATTGGTGACATATCCATTCATGTTTAGTTTCAATCATTTATTATTGCAATTAATTATTACAAGGAGATTCTTGAAGCTTGTATTCCATCCCCACCATTTTTATTCTAAATATTTGACATTTTTTTCAACTTAAAGTCTAAATTTTATGCTTAATGCTATACATATTTTTCTAGGATAACACATATTCATTATATTTCACTAAATGTGTTCAGGCATAGAAGAAAAACCTTCAATATATCTTTAAGATAACTTTGATACCATCAAGATAATCCCACCTTTCATTGCATTAATATCAAGGTTAACTAACCCTTCCTCTTTACATGCTTTTCAATTAGAGTATCCTCTAGTAAAAATAGAAACATTAATAGTGTGGTTATCAAAGAGTGTCTAGGGATGCACACATCACTATTATTAATAAATTATAAGATTGTAAGAAATGTTTATGGAAGAAATAACTATCTAATAGAGAATATGATGTATTAGTATTCTTACCTAATTTTCACCCATAGGCTCAATCAAGCAGGATAATTCATGTGACAGAGGTTCGAGAAGACCAAATGGAGCACTCGCACAAGGGGAAAAGTCATGCATCTGATGACATTTTACAGGGAGCTCATTTGAAAGGTCAGCATCATTCAAGTTTGACATATTTTTCCTTAAAGGAGAAAGTCGGCAAGACCTTCCAGATGTCTTGCTGACTAGCAAGGGTTCCATCAAGTCAAAATGTTTCACATCAAGGATCCTATCGGCAAGAGATCGATCATCATCCCAGTGACAAAAGGATATGCATATCAGTGGAAGATTTTTTCCTTCGGGGTAGAGTCTCGGTGACTTCTTAAAGTCTCACCGAAAGGATGCCTTTGGTGTATGTGAGTGGGCTTCACTAAAAGGTCTCACCGAAGGACAAGGTCTCACCAAAATGAGGCATCTTCGACAAAAGGTCTAGCCAAATGCAAGAAGTCACGGCGACGGTAGTTCACCGGGGAACTCTTGGCTTAAAGATTTTCCATCAGTAAGATGTCTTTCTGAAAGGATGGGCTCCCAGCGAAGGTTGGTGCCTTCGCCTGAATGTCTCGCCGAAATAAGGAGGTCTCCCCAACATATTTGATATTGGTGTAGCTTCCAGCCACCGAGGTAAGGTCTTGCCGACTCGTGGTCTCGGCCAAAGAAGGTAGTTTCACCATGATGTCTTGGCGAAGGAATTATGTCTCACCGATAGAATGAGGGGTCTCAGGGTAGCGTTTTGTTTTTGGTAAGATCTCTCACCGACACTCGGGTGTCTTGCCGACAGATGGGGAAGCCTCGACAGGAGATGATGGTTTTGGTGAAGGATGGAGGAATCACCGTGATGTCTCGGCGAACGTAGGTGGTCTCATTGAAAGATAAAGGGGGTCTCGATATATGTTTTGCCTTCGACAGGAGTCTCGACAAAAACAAAAAAACCTCGTCGAGAAAGTTTGACATCAACAAAGGGTCTTGTTGATATAAGGGTGTCTCTTTGACAAAAAAAAGAGCGCGTCGAAGGATTTGGCTTTCGGCATAAAGTCTCAGTGATGCGGAAGGTCTTGCCAATACAAAGTGAGCTCGGGGAGAAAAAAAAAAGTCGCTTAGAAGTCTCGGCGACCCGGGGATGTCCTACTGACCAGTGAACAACTCAGCAAAAGAAAGGACCTCAGTGTGAGGTCTGGGCAAAGAAAGGAAGTCTCACCGACATAAAGGAGCTCATCGAAGAGTAATCTTAGTGAAGTAAAGCAGCATCGGCGTGGCAATTTGAGCTCACTAAGAGGTCTTGGCGACCCGAGAATGTCTTGGTAACAGAATCAAGTGAGCTCGAGGAGTTGAGGCTTTTGCCAAAAGGTCCTAGCAACTAACTAAAGTCTTGTCAAAGGGGAACCAACTCAGGGAGAAAGATCCAACATTGCCAAGAGGTCTCACTGAATGCAGAGGGTCTCCCCGACATAAAAGACATCAATGTAGCATCCGATCAGCAGAGTGATGTCTTATCAACTTGGTATGGTCTCAGCGATAGAAAGGAATGTCAACATGACTCATGAAGCCCGTTGTGACCTCTTGGTGATAAATGTTTGTCTTGCCGATACATGAGGGAGACGGCTTCTGCGAACAAAGGAGATGGACTCTTAGGGATCGCTATGACTCTCATCGACAGTTCCATGTTATGCTGATGGTTACAGAAAGATATAATCGCATTGGGAGACATGATTAGTGTCTCACCAACATGCGATTCTGACTGAGTTAGCCTTTGACCATTGGGGAATCAACGTGAAATGTGCCTAGCCAATCAAAGGGAGCTAAGGGCGAGTCGTGGCTGTCTGACTAGAAAAAAGAAGATCAACAGAATGTGAATCAACGTGTATCTGTTATGAGCTCAGGAGCATTCAAAGCACTCGATAGGGAGGTTCAAAGGTGGACACGGGGATTAGATATGAATGTGGTAGCTACGAAGGATTTGAAGGCTCCTCTGAGAATGTTTCTTCACCGACATAGTCAACAAGGACACAAGGATGCAACATTCATTTCACGCAAAAGATCTAAGGGTAGATCTTTCTGAGCTTGATATTTTGTAAGCCCTATGGGGCCGACACTCTCTTGTATATAGGGCATTTTTTCCTTCTTGTAAAAAAGTTTGGCGAATACTTTTTCTGAAGTCTGTGACTTTTCCAATCCTCTCTCAGATTAGAAAACTTATGTAACTCAATTTTGGAGATGAAATTCAGTAAAGACCTTGATTGTTATTGATTTGAAGCTCTTCCCTACTTTCTCTTTTCATTTTTGTGTTTAGTTAGCTGATTATTCAAGCTTTTAGTGAGGTAAATATTTATTTCCTTCGAGCTTTGTCTCATATTTTAGAAGCTTTATGCAAAAAGCATGTTTTTGTAGGTCACAAATTGTGTCAAAAGATGCAATGAATTCTAGATGTGAAATTAAATTTCCTTCTAGGAATCTTAGCACCAAGGCCTGTTTGTGAAACACTTTTGCAAAAAATATATGCGGAAGTGAGTTGTGCAAATTTATCTTCAGTCATTGCAAGCAAGTGTATGAGGTCTGGTTTCAAATCCAAGTAACATTCGGTGTATCACCTTAGTTAGCTTTGTTTACATGCACTCCTCCCTTTCCCCTCACAGAATCTATAGTTTAGGTGATAGCACAAAGGAATCCAGCCTTCTCCGGAGGTTGATCTCTATTTATAAGTGACCCATAGCTTTTGAGGTCTTCCCATGTTACACTAAGGTGTTGAACATCATGTTTGACAAGGGTGCAACTTCAGGTGATAATAGTTTTGGCATGCTCGGTGGGACTATCGAATAGACAATTTGGAAATTATATGTCTACTACTAGTTTTTGATATGCATCCAATAAATTTCAGGCCTTTCAGAGGTAAAATACTAGCATATCATGGTGACTTCGACTTCATAACAACTAGTTCCAGCAACCCAGGTGTCTGCAATTAATAAGGTTTGATCTTTAGGCTTGCTTTTCCTCATGTCTTATCTCTACAATGATTAGTTATCAGCAATATAGTGACTTGTGACCTCCATTCCATGAGAGTCATGTGTATATGTCCTCCCATAAGCCATACTATATAGAACAACCTACTATTTTTATGTCAAATGACCCGATATTAGCATACTACCAATATTTTCATCATGTTTCCCATCCTCCCACTCCTAGTCAACTTTTATGTTAGCCATTATATCATCAAAATCAACCCTAAGAGGAGGTTTTCAATGCTAACCGGCATGATTATTTACACAATCAACCTCTGAAGCATCCCTTCCAAGCTATAATGGACCTGCTCCAATAGTTTGGTCATGTGTTGTGGGATTTGGGCCAGAGGTTTGAGCATATGCAGATTAATGATGTCAGTAAGGTGTTCTCCTACATGTATGGCATGTTGGTCGATGTCAAGAAACAAAAAAAGCTTATTTTGTAGCAGCAAGAGTTGGGATGTCAGTTTGAAGATCTTGAGAGAGAGATAGCAGCCAAAGAGGAGCAAATGAAATTCTTATCTGCTTAGGTACGAGGTAGTCGGGCTTATTTAGATTATCAAGCACAAAGGTCTGAGACACAGGCAACCCTTTTCATTCCTAGTTTCAGCTCACCTCCTCCTGCAATGTTGAATCATCTAATGAAAGGGGATGCTTCTAGAGATAAGTTTCCTAGCTTTAAACAAGAGAAACCTTCCAAGCTCTTTGGTGACCCTATCAATAAGTCTGCTACCCTCAGGATTCCAAGTTGGAAAGTCCCATTTCAGTCACCTTGTGAGTTTCCTTCTCCTATCATGCAAATGAAATCATCCTCTGGCATCCAGGAAGTAAAAGATGGGAAGATCTTTGACCAGTACAACTCACTCAACTTAAAGGAGACTAAAAATATTGATTTACTGCATCTAGCTATGGAGGAATATAGAAAAAAATAACAACAAATGATTGAGCAATAGGAATACATTGGAGAGCTATTGATAGATGATAATCAGCAAGAAAATGGAGGCTTAATTCAGGAAGAAAAGCTTGGGATTGAACCTGTTTCTATCCTCCAAGGTGAGAGTTTTGATGTTTCTGAGCATGTTCTAGATAAGGAAGCCAATGTTGAGCTTTTTGAAGAGTTCTCCACATGTATTATTAAACAGTTTTGTTCAAAAATGGATGGAAAAGAATCAAAAGAGTCAGAAGAAGTTGTCACTCATGGTAAGTTGGAACAACAGGTTCACAAGATTGAAGAAGTGATGAAACATTAGGAAAAACCTCATGAACCTAATTTGCAAAATCATAACTGGTTGGAGGAGATTCCATTCCATTGTATAGAAGAGCTTGAGAATTTATCACCACTTGAATTGTTTTCTTCTCGCTTTGAAAAAGACAAGCCTGAATTGGAGTATAACTCTTCTAGTGATGATGAGAATTATGAGCAGCTTCCATTTTAGTCTATAAAGGAGCCTGAGGTTGATGAATTGATTAAAAGTGTGTCAGAGGAAGCCATCTCATTATTCATTAAAGGAGTGAATGTCCATTTTGGAAAGCATGAGCATATTGGGGAGGCTACTACTCTTCCATCAAGTCAGCCACAGGGGTTAGACCTTTCCTACCAGTAAGGTGATAGAATGGCAGCTCATGAGCAAAATATCAGCAAGGAAAGTGCAAGCTTTTCCCTTACTAGAGGCTGCCCTATCAGACATCTAGCCAAAACGGATACCAACAAAGATATTGATACCTTGCTTACACCCAAGCATGAGGGTACTGCTGAGGAGGAGCACACTCAAGTTACCTTTCCACCTCAGAATGAGAATGTTTACATTCCATATGAAAAGGTTAGTAAGCTTGAATATGTTCTGCAAGAGATCTTCTAGCCATCCTTTGAATTTTCATGCATGCTTCATTCTCTTTAGTTGTTCTCCAACGTAGTAAACATTGTAATTTTTTTAGAAAGGGCAGTTATTTTACCCAACCTGTCAATGGGTTTGTTTGACCAATATCTTACTAGTTAGTGTAGGGTAGGTTTAGTTGTTATTTCTTTCCCTAAGTGTTGTTCCTAACACAATTAAATATTTTTGTTTCAATTTTCCATGTTTTTAATAAGTTTCCGATTGTTCTATGAATCTCAAGCAAGTTACAGCCATGTAAAAACCTGCTCCATGTCTGTTTCTAAGTTTTCCCAATGACTCCATGCCCAATGGATAGGCCTAGGCAACTGGTTTGCATGTTTAGCAGGCAAAAATCTAGCAAAGGTTTCCAGAAATGTTACCTAATTTTCACCCACAGGCTCAATCAGGCAGGATAAATCATGTGATAGAGGTTCGAGAAGGCCAAATGGAGCATTCGCACAAGGGGAAAAGTCATGCATCTGATGAAATTTCATAGGGAGCTCATTTGAAAGGTCGGCCTCATTCAAGTTTGACATATTTTTGCTTAAAGGAGAAAGTCAGCAAGACCTTCTAGATGTCTTTTTGACTAGTAGGGGTTCCATCAAGTTAGAATGTTTCACATCAGGGGTCCTATCGGCAAGAGATCGATCATCATCTCAGCGACAAAAGGATATGCATATCGGTGGAAGATTTTTTCCTTCGAGGTTGAGTCTCGGCAACTTCTTAAAGTCTCACCAAAAGGATGCCTTCAGCGTATGTGAGCAGGCTTCACTAAAAGGTCTTACCGAAGGAGAAGGTCTCACCGAAAGGAGGCATCTTTGACAAAAGGTCTTGCCAAATGCAAGAAGTCACACTGACGGTAGTTCAGCAGGGAGTTCTCGGCTTAAAGATTTTCCTTAAGCAAGATGTATTTCTGAAAGGATGGGCTGTCAATGAATGTTGGTGCCTTCACCAGAATGTCTCGCCCAAATAAGGAGGTCTCCTCGACATATTTGATATTCGTGTAGCTTCCAGCTATTAGGGTAAGGTCTTGCCAACTTGTGGTCTCAGCCAAAGAAGGTAGTTTCACCATGATGTCTTGGTGAAGGCATTATGTCTCACCGATAGAATGAGGGGTCTCAGGGTAGTGTTTTGTTTTCGATAAGATCTCTCACTGACACTCAGGTGTCTTATCGACAGACGGGGAAGCCCCAATAGGAGATGATGGTTTTGGTGAAGGATGGAGGAATCACCATGATGTCTTGGAAAATGGAGGCGGTCTCACCAAAAGATAAAGGGGGTCTCAATATGTGTTTTTCCTTCGGTAGGAGTCTCGATGACAACAAAAAGACCTCGCCAAAAAATTTTGACATCAGCAAAGGGTCTTGCCGATATAAGGGTATCTCTTCAACAAAAAAAAGAGCTCGCTGAAGGATTTGGATTTTGGCATAAGGTCTCAATGATGCGGAAGGTCTTGCCGATAAAAAGTGAGCTCGAGGAGAAAACAAAAAAGGTCACTAAGAAGTCTTGGCGACTCGGGGATGTCCTGCCGACTAGTAAACAACTCAACGAAAGAAAGGACCTCGGTGTGAGGTCTGGGAGAAGAAAGGAAGTCTCACCGACATAAGGGAGCTCACCAAAGAGTAATCTAAGCGAAGTAAAGTGGCATCGGCATGGCAATTTGAGCTCACTAAGAGGTCACAGCGACCCGGGAATGTCTTGGCGATGAAATCAAGTGAGCTCGAGGAGTTGAGGCTTTCGCCAAAAGGTCCTGGTGACTAACTGAAGTCTTTCCAAAGGGGAACCATCTCGGGGAGAAAGATCCAACATCGCCAGGAGGTCTCGCCGAATGTAGAGGGTCTCCCCAACATAAAAGACATTAGTGTAGTGTCCGATCGACGGAGTGATGTCTTATTGACTTGGTATGGTCTCAGCGATAGAAAGGAATCTTGACATGACTCATGAAGCCCACTGTGACCTCTTGGCGATAAATGTTTATCTTCTCGATACATGAGGGAGACGACTTCAGCAAATAAAGGAGATGGACTCTTAGGGATCGCTATGACTCTCATCGACAGTTCCATGTTATGCTGATGGTTACAGAAAGATATAATCGCATTGGGGAGACATGATTAGTGTCTCACCGACATGAAATTCTAACTGAGCGAGCCTTTGACCGTTGGAGAATCAATGTGAAATATGCCCAGCCAATCAGAGGGATTTAAGGGTGAGTCATGGCTGTCTAACCAGAAAAAAGAAGATCAATAGAATGTGAATCAACATGTATCTGTTATGAGCTCAAAAGCATTCAAAGCACTCGATAGGGAGGTTCAAAGGTGGACATGATGATCAAATATGAATGCGGTAGCTGTGAAGGATCTGAAGGCTCCTCTGGGAATGTTTCTTCACCAACATAGTCAACAAGGACATAGGGATGCAACATTAATTTTAGGCGAAAGATCTAAGGGCAGATCTTTCTGAGCCCGATGTTTTCTAAGCCCTAAGGGGCCGAAACTCTCTTGTATATAGGGCATTTTTTCCTTCTTGTAAAAAAGTTTGGCAGATGCTTTTTCTGAAGTTTGTGACTTTTCCAGCCCTCTCTCAAATTAGGAAACTTTTGTAACTAAATTTTGGAGATGAAATTCAGTAAAGACCTTGATTGTTATTGATTTGAAGCTCTTGCCTACTTTCTCTTTGCATTTTTGTGTTTAGTCAGTTGATTATTCAAGCTTTTAGTGAGGTAAATGTTTATTTCCTTTGAGCTTTGTCTCAGATTTTAGAACATTTATGCAGAAAGCATGTTTTTGTAGGTCACAAATTGTGTCAAACGATGCAATGAATTCTAGATGTGAAATTAAATTTCCTTCTAGGAATCTTAGCACCAAGGCCTGTTTGTGAAACACTTTTGCAAAAAATATATGCGGAAGTGAGTTGTGCAAATTTATCTTCAGTCATTGCAAGCAAGTGTATGAGGTCTGGTTTCAAATCCAAGTAACATTCGGTGTATCACCTTAGTTAGCTTTATTTACATGCACTCCTCCCTTTCCCCTCACAAAATCTATAGTTTAGGTGATAGCACAAAGGAAGCCAACCTTCTCTGGAGGTTGATCTCTATTTATAAGTGACCCACAGCTTTGGAGGTCTTCCCATGTTACACTGAGGTGTTGAACATCATGTTTGACAAGGGTGCAACTTCAGGTGATAACAGTTTTGGCATGCCTGGTGGGATTGTCTAATAGACAGTTTAGAAATTATATGTCTACTACTGGTTTTTGATATGTATCTAGTAAATTTCAGGCCTTTCAGAGGTAAAATATCAGCGTATCATGGTGACTTCAACTTCATAACAACTAGTTCCAGCAGCCTAGGTGTCTACAATTAATAAGGTTTGATCTTTAGGCTTGTTTTTCCTCATGTATTATCTCTGCAATGATTAGTTATCAACAAAATAGTGACTTGTGACCTCCATTCCATGAGAGTCATGTGTATATGTCCTCCCATCAGCCATACTATACAAAACCACCTGTTGTTTTTATGTCAAATGACCCGATATCAGCAAACTACCAATATTTTCATCATGTTTCCCACCCGCCCACTCCTGGTCCACCTTTATGTTAGCCATTATATAATCAAAATCAACCCCAGGAGGAGGTTTTCGATGCTAACCAACATGATTATTTATACAATCAGCCTCTGAAGCATCCTTGCCAAGCTATAATGGACCTACTCCAATATTTTGATCATGTGTTGTGGGATTTGGGCCAGAGGTTTGAGCATATGCAGATTAATGATGTTAGTAAGGTGTTCTCCTACATGTATGGCATGTTGGTCGATGTCAAGAAATATAAAAAGCTTATTTTGTAGCAACAGGAGTTGGGATGTCAGTTTGAAGAAGATCTTGAGAGAGAGATAGCAACCAAAGAGGAGCAAATGAAATTCTTATCTGCTTAGGTACAAAGTAGTTGGGCTTATTTAGATTATCAAGCACAAAGGTATGAGATGCATGCAGCCCTTTCCATTCCTAGTTTATGCTCACCTCCTCCTGTATTGTTGAATCATCCAGTGAAAGGGGATGCTTCCAGAGATAGGTTTCCTAGCTTCAAACAAGAGAAACCTTCCAAGCTCTTTAGTGAGCCTATCAATAAGTCTTCTACCCTCAGGATTCCAAGTTGGAAAGTCCCATTTCAGTCACCTTGTGAGTTTCCTTCTCCTATCATGCAAATGAAATCATGCTCTGGCATCCAAGAAGTAAAAGAAGGGAAGATCTTTTGCCAATACAGCTCACTTAACTTGGAGGAGACTAAAAATATTGATTTACTACATCTAGCTATGGAGGAATATAGAAAACAACAGCAACAAATGATTGAGCAACAAGAATACATTGGAGAGCTATTGATAGATGATAATCAGCAAGAAAATGGAGGCTTAATTCAGGAAGAAAAGCTTGGAATTGAACCTGTTTCTATCCTCCAAGGTGAGAGTTTTGATGTTTCTGAGCGTGTTCTGGATACGGAAGACAATGTTGATCTTTTTGAAGAGTTATCCACATGTATTATTGAATAGTTTTGTTCAACATTGGATGGAAAAGAATCAAAAGAGTTAGAAGAAGTTGTCACTCATGGTAAGTTGGAACAACAGGTTCACAAGATTGAAGAAGTGATGAAACATTAGGAAAAACCTCATGAACCTAATTTACAAAATCATAACTTGTTGGAGGAGCTTCCATTCCACTGTATAGAATAGCTTGAGACTTTATCACCACTTGAATTGTTGTCTTCTCGCTTTGAAAAAGACAAGCCTAAATAAGAATGTAACTCTTCCAGTGATGATGAGAATTATGAGCAGCTTCCATTTTGGTCTATAAAGGAGTCTGAGGTTTATGAATTGATTAAAAGTGTGTCAAAGGAAGCCATCTCATTATTCATTAAAGGAGTGAATGTCCATTTTGGAAAGCATGAGCATATTGGGGAGGCTACTACTCTTCCATCAAGTCAGCCACAGGGGTTAGACCTTTCCAGCCGGCAAGGTGATAGAATGGCAGCTCATGAGCAAAAGATCAGCAAGGAAAGTGAAATCTTTTCCCTTACTAGAGGCTACCCTATCAGGCATCTAGCCAAAATGGATACCAACAAGGATATTGATACCTTGCTTACACCCAAGCATGAGGGTACTGCTGAGGAGGAGCACACTCAAGTTACCTTTCCACCTCAAAACGAGAATGTTTACATTCCGTATGAAAAGGTTAGTAAGCTTTAATATGTTCTACAAGAGATCTTCCAGCCATTCGTTGAATTGTCATGCATGCTTCATTTCTCTTTAGTTGTTCTCTAGCGTAGTAAACATTGTAAATTTTTTAGAAAGGGCAATTATTTTACCCAACGTGTCAATGGGTTTGTTTGACCAATTTCTTACTAGTTAGTGTAGGGTAGGTTTAGTTGTTATTTCTTTACCTAAGTGTTATTCCGAACACATGTAAATATTTTTATTTCAATTTTCCCTTTTTTTAATAAGTTTCCGATTGTTCTATGAATCTCAAGCGAGTTACAGCCATGTAAAAACCTGCTACATGTCTGTTTCTAAGTTTTCCCAATGACTCCATGCCCAATGGATAGGCCTAGGCTACTAGTCTGCATGTTTAGCAGGAAAACATCCAGCAAAGGTTGCCAGAAATGTTACCTAATTTTCACCCACAGGCTCAATCAGGTAGGATAAATCATGTGACAAAGGTTTGAGAAGGCCCAATGGAGCATTCGCACAAGGGGAAAAGTCATACATCTGATTAAAAATTTCATAGGGAGCTCATTTTAAAGGTCGGTCTCATTCAAGTTTGACATATTTTTGCTTAAAGGAGAAAGTTGGCAAGACCTTCTAGATGTCTTCCCGACTAGCAGGGGTTCCATCAAGTCAGAATGTTTCACATTAGGGGTCCTATCGGCAAGAGATCAATCATTGTCTCGACAAAAGGATATGCATATCGGCGAAAGATTTTTTCCTTCGGGGTTGAGTCTTGGCGACTTCTTAAAGTCTCACTGAAAGGATGCCTTCAACATATGTGAGTGGGCTTCGCTAAAAGGTCTGACCAAAGGAGGTCTCGCCGAAAGGAGGCATCTTCGACAAAAGGTCTTGCCGAATGCAAGAAGTCATGCCGATGATCGTTCACCAGGGAGCTCTCAGCTTCAAGATTTTCCTTTAGCAAGATGTCTTTCTAAAAGGATGGGCTCTCGATGAAGGTTGGTGCCTTCGCCAGAATGTCTCACTGAAATAAGGAGGTCTCCCTGACATATTTGATATCGGTGTAGCTTCTAGCTATTGGGGTAAGGTCTTGCCAACTTGTGGTCTTGGCCAAAGAAGGTAGTTTCATCATGATGTCTTGGCGAAGGCATTATGTCTCACCGATAGAATGAGGGGTCTTGGGGTAGCGTTTTGTTTTTGGTAAGATCTCTCACCGACACTCGGGTGTCTTGTCAACTGACAGGGAAGCCTTGGTAGAAGATGATGGTTTTGGCGAAGGATGGAGGAATCACCATGATGTCTCGGTGAATGGAGGTGGTCTCACTGAAAGATAAAGGGGGTCTCGATATGTGTTTTTCCTTTGGTAGGAGTCTCGACGACAACAAAAAGACCTCGCCGAAAAAGTTTGACATCAACAAAGGTTCTTGCCGATATAAGGGTGTCTCTTCAACAAAAAAAGAGCTCGCTGAAGGATTTATATTTTCACATAAGGTCTCAGCAATGCGGAAGGTCTTGCCGATACAAAGTGAGCTCGGGGAGAAAACAGAAAAGGTTGCTAAGAAGTCTCAGCGACTCAGGGATGTCCTGCCAACCAGTAAACAACTCGACGAAAGAAAGGACCTCGATGTGAGGTCTAGGAAAAGAAAGGAAGTCTCGCTGACATAAGGGAGCTCACCGAAGAGTAATCTCAGCAAAGTAAAGCGGCATTGGCATGGTAATTTGAGCTCACTAAGAGGTCTGGGCGACCCGAGAATGTCTTGGTGATGGAATCAAGTGAGCTCGGGGAGTTGAGGCTTTTGCCAAAAGGTCTTGGTGACCAACTAAAGTCTTGTCGAAGGGGAACCAACTCAGGGAGAAAGATCCAACATCACCAGGAGGTCTCGCAGAATGCAGAGGGTCTCCCCGACATAAAAGACATCAATGTAGCATCTGATCGGCAGAGTGATGTCTTACCGACTTGGTATGGACTCAGCAATAGAAAGGAATCTCGACATGACTCATGAAGCCTACTGCGACCTCTTGGTGATAAATGTTTGTCTTGTCGATACATGAGAGAGACGGCTTTAGCGAACAAAGGAGATGGACTCTTAGGGATCGTTATGACTCTCATCAATAGTTCCATGTTATGCTGATGGTTACAAAAAGATATAATCGCATCGAGGAGACACAATTAGTGTCTCATCGACATACGATTCTGACTGAGCGAGCCTTTGACCATCGGGGAATCATTGTGAAATGTACCCAGCCAATCAGAGGGAGCTAAGGGAGAGTCATGGCTGTCTGACCAGCAAAAAGAAGATCAACAAAATGTGAATCAATGTGTATCTATTATGAGCTCAGGAGCATTCAAATCACTCGACAGGGAGGTTCAAATCTGGACATGAGGATCAAATATGAATGCGGTAGTTGCAAAGGATCTGAAGGCTCCTCTGAGAATGTTTCTTCACCAACATAGTCAACAAGGACACAAGGATGCAACATTAATTTCAGGCAAAAGATCTAAGGGCAGATCTTTCTAAGCCCGATATTTTGTAAGCCCTAAGGGGCCGACACTCTCTTGTATGTAGGGCATTTTTTCCTTCTTGTAATAAATTTCATTGGATGCTTTTTCTGAAGTTTGTGACTTTTCCAATCCTCTCTCAGATTAGCAAACTTTTGTAACTCAATTTTGGAGATGAAATTTAATAAAGACCTTGATTTTTATTGATTTGAAGCTCTTGCCTACTTTCTCTTTGCATTTTTGTGTTCAGTCAGCTGATTGATCAAGCTTTTAGTGAGGTAAATGTTTATTTCCTTTGAGCTTTGTCTCAGATTTTAGAACCTTTATGCAAAAAGCATGTTTTTGTAGGTCACAAATTGTGTCAAAAGATGTAATGAATTCTAGATGTGAAATTAACTTTCCTTCTAGGAATCTTAGTACCAAGACCTATTTGTGAAACACTTTTGCAAAAAATATATGCGGAAGTGAGTTGTGCAAATTTATCTTCAGTCATTGCAAGCAAGTGTATGAGGTCTAGTTTCAAATCCAAGTGACATTCGATGTATCACCTTAGTTAGTTTTATTTACATGTTCTCCTTCTCCCTTTCCCCTTATAGAATCTATAGTTTAGGTGATAGCACAAAGGAAGCCGGCCTTCTCCAGAGGTTGATCTCTGTTTATAAGTGACCCACAGCTTTGGAGGTCTTCCCATGTTACACTAAGGTGTTGAACATCAGGTTTGACAAGGGTACAATTTCAGGTGATAACAAGCACATATCTAACTATTACATATTTTAAATAAAGCCCCTTTAAAATCTACCTTATTGCCATTTAATGAGTCAACTAGGTTCAAAATTATTTTCATCTTATTCCCCCAAAATTCATCACCTTTACAACAAAACTTGACTTATCTAATTTATCTTATTTATTCTCAAATCATATTAAAATCACCACCTTAAACTCAAAGAAATATTTGGTAACTTATTTATTTTATCTTTAGTTAGAAAGGGGTGTGAAGGGGGCTTAGAACCTTTTAAAGTTTCTTTCAAAATAACTAGGAAGATTTTATTCATTGCCTTTCTTGTTGCTTTTAGGATTAGTGTTATGAATTTTGTGCCTTCATTATTAAAAATTCTTATATCAACTCATTTAGCATTTCCATGATATTTTTATATGGGAAAGGTCAACATACAATGAGGTAGACACTTTCCATTTTTTTAATTCCTTAATTAGGTCTTTCTAGGGAAACTTTTAGTCTTTTCAAACACCTTACAAAAATATGATAAATGTGTGATTTTTTTTCTTTCCACTCTACAAATTTTTGATGTGCTTGGATATATAATTGAGATGATTCACTCATAATGCAATGATAAAAATTTAGTATATATGAAAGAAATATTTTTGAGACATCAAACTATCATTGAGTCCTCCATACATCATGTTTACATTCATCATGCTTGTTTTTTATTTTCTCTCTTTTGGAGAGGGGTTTTCTTCCCACTGGGTTTTCCCCTTTCTCCTCTTTATGAGAGATTGCATTTCATTTGCATCTGTAAATGAGTACCTAACATGGCCTAGTTGTTGGGACCCATAGTAGCTTGCATTATAATCTTCTCCCTAAGTTGCACTTATGGGGGGGTGTTGGTGTAATTAACTATTCAATTACATCTTCATAAGTTTACTTAGGCTTTTATTTAAGTGCTAGGTTGTATTTTGTTATTCTTATCTACTTGAGCTATCTTGTAGCTCAAGTTAGGTTTAGGGTTGTGCATGCTTTCCTTTTATAAGTAAGCCTCATCTTGTACATTTGTAATCAAAATCAATCATGAATCAATCTTGCATATTGATATAGCAAGCATTCTTGCCATCATCTCTCTCTTGTGGAAGTATTTTAGTCTAGCAACTAATTCTTGGGTATCTAACATGGTATCAGAGCTTCCAGGGTTGCAGACTCCTTCCCAGATCTGAGGGTTTTATTTTTGGCTTGAAGATTTTTGCTGGGTGTAGATTGGGGTTTCAATAACCTCATAGTTGAGATCAGAAGGCTCTGTAGATGAATTTTGAATGTAAATTCATCCATTTTGGGTAAAGTTGTTTTTGAGGCAAAAAATTTTTCGCTGGAACAACCCCTGTGTGGTACGACTTTCCATTTTTTGCAAAAAAATAGTGTAAATATTTTTTACGATCTGACTATAAAATTTGGGGTAAAAATTAAGAATTTTGGGCTTTTATATTGTATCGGGTAGATTTCTTAATATTTCTGGGCAAATATTATTGAAAGCATTTTTTGTAGATATTTGTGAAAGGAATTTTTGCAGGGAATATTCCCTGTCCTCCACAGACATACGTTAGATCTAGTCAGTGTCCTCTCATCCTCTGCCTAATTTTCATTAATCTTAGCCCAGTCACTATTCTCAGTGTCACATCTGTCAGTGCTAGCTCACCCTCCATTGGTCAGCGGATTAAGCATTTGACCGTAGGGTATTCACTTTTATCACATCGGCATATGACCTTTTTCATCGGCGGTACAAGTTATTCAGCTTCACAAGATCTAGTACGCTATGTCATCTCCATCGAGTACATCATCTGGCTCTTTCTCGCAGTCATGGTCGAGTTCTAAGTTGGTACAGGTTTGTAAGGGCTTGCCAGCGGGGCCAATTTGGTCTATGTACCATGGCCTCTTCACAGTACTATTGGTGTCGGGCTTTACTCGTAGTGCCCAGTCACATCAAAACCTTGGTTTGTTGTGCAGTCAAGGTATCGGTAGTTAGATCTCTCTATTGTTGATGGTACGAGTCCTCTATTTGGAATTCTTTCCCAGTCACATTCTCCAATCGACGGTTTTAGTGAGTGTATTCTTTGCTCATTGTCAAATTGCAGTATATTGGCCAAGTATCTGCATCCATTAGCGCTATTGGTCCATCTGCGAGTACTCCAAGGTTGTCAAATCTCCATTGGCATATTCTTCGAAAAGTTTCCTTGCATGGCCATATTTTTCCTATTTTGGGTTGGTTTTTTCAAAAAGAGGGCAAGTTTTTTTTTTTTTTTAAAAGCTTTCTATTATTTTTTTTTGAGAATGCTGACAAGTTTTAGAGATTTTTTCCAAATAAAGAGGGAGAAGCCCATGTCATTCAGCCACACATAATTTGTAAATGGATTTTTTAATTACTTTGGAGAAAGGGAACTATAGACAATGGAGTAATTTAATACTCACTCATCTTGGTGAGAGGAATCTATTGTCCTATTTGTTTGATAAAGTTCCTCGTCCTAGCACAACTGTTGAGTATTGCATTTGGAAAGGCTTTAGGGCTAGAGTCTTTAGAGTTCTTTTTGAAAATGTAAATGATGAAATTTTGGAGACACTTATTCACTTTGAATGTCCTCATGCTCTTTGGAATCACATTAGAGAGGTATATGGAGACCGTGATTTTTCTCCATCTCTTGAAGCTCCTCTTCCAACTCACACGTGCTTGTTCATTCTTCAGAGTTGATAACCCATGCTTGTGATCCTTTGGAAAAGATTGTAGATGCTTCAGAGGTTCCAAATTCTTCATCCTCTGTTGATGAGTCATTGAGTACTACCATTGATTCATTGCAACAGGTACCTGATAGTCTTCCTAATTGGGACTCCTATTTGACAAACATTGCTTCTTTGTTTGTGGAGTTTCACATTTTAGATTTGGAGGACCAATTTGAGAGTCTATCTCTCATATTTGATGATAGTCATGGGTCCACTATTATCACTTCATGTTTGTCTATGGAGTTTGTTCAAGATCAGTTTCCACTTGTTCCTAGTTTGTCACAGTTTGTTGTGATTGGGCATGTACCTGATTGGATTGTGGCATCATCTTCATCATCCAAGAACTTGGCAACACATGAGCAGATTTCAAAGACACAATCTTCATACATATGGATTCCTCTTCCTACTTCCTATCTAGAATGGGAATCATTCTTGCAGTTGTACTTGGTGTATCTTCTTCCTAAGGGGAGAAATATTGTTTGTAGGCATTGGATTTTGTTTTGTCTTCAGACATTAACCATACTTGCAGGAGATCATACATCATGGAAGGGATATCTTATCTCTTTACTTCCCTCTTATGGGGGGGTCATTTATTGTATATTCATGATGGATGTAGTCCTTGGGGGGTATCATTGAGTCCTCCATACATCATGTTTACATTCATCATGCTTTTTTTTTGTTTTCTCTCTTTTGGAGAGGGGGGTTTTCTTCCCACTGGGTTTTCCCCTTTTCTCCTCTTTATGAGAGGTTGCATTTCATTTGCATTTGTAAATGGGTACCTAACATGGCCTAGTTGTTGGGACCCATAGCATCTTGCATTATAATCTTCTCCCTAAGTTGCACTTATGGGGGGGTGTCGGTGTAATTAACTATTTAACTACATCTTCATAAGTGCAACTTAGGGAGAAGATTATAATGCAAGATACTATGGGTCCCAAAAACTAGGCCATGTTAGGTACCCATTTACAGATGCAAATGAAATGCAATCTCTCATAAAGAGGAGAAAAGGGGAAAATAGTTAAATACGAATATTATTTTATTTTAACTAAAGAAATTGTGTACTCTATCTTGAAAATTACTAATTAATTTTGAATTATATACTTATAATTTAAAATAAGATCATCCTTTGTAACATGGAATAGATAGGTTAATTTTAATGAAATAAAATATGTCTTTATATTAAGAAAAATTTAAAAATATATGGAACTCATACATTGACAAATTGACTAAGATGTAACTTTGTATGAGAATTAAGATGCTCAAATAATTTATATGACTTCTTTCAATAATTAACATTAGAAATTAATACTTGGCTCATATTGTATACCCACCTCCCAATGGTCTTAGAATGGATGCATTTAGATGGAGAAGGATTTCAAAAGGATCATGGTATTTGTGGACCCCTCAAAGGCATGATATATAACACATGAACTTTATTTATGAAATTTGGTCTTTAGTTGTTGGCTTCTAGTATGAATATTATCTATAAGGCAGAATTCTTAGTTGAGACTCTCAATCTTCCATTGTTGGTTTCTAGTGTGATTATGCAATATGCTTGCCAAACTATATTAATTTCTAATGTTAATTATTCAAAGAAGGTTTTGTTTCATAAGAAGAGACCTATGTTCACATATTCCAAGGCATGTTATTATCCACAATGCATGACACTTCTTCACATCTCTACCAAGTTCTAAACAGATACAGATCTGCCATTTCCATGGAGGAGATTGATGATTTAAAATAAAATATCACACCATTTCTTTCTTGAGAAGTCATGTTTGCATTCATGATTTGCAACTTCCATCTTCATCCAAAAATAAATTTTGTTATCGTTATGTTCCTGATATTAAAAAATCAAAACCTTCATTTGAGCATGATCACCAACACAAAGGTAAACAAGTGGGAACAAAAGAAGGCTTGGTTAATGGCTTTCAACATGGTGGAAAATCTGCATCTTTTTGAAAGTGGCTTCCTAGCTTATCAGTCTTATGTTTAGTAAGGTTTTGTAATCTCCACTATGTTATGTATTCTGGTCACGGGTATATCTAGTATGATGTCTTCTTTTGGGTATTTTAGGTGCATAAGAGAATGTGCATATGTATTGATGTATTCAACCAATGTGTTTTTGTAACATTGTAATCAGACAATTGGTGATTTGTACTAGGACCTCACTGTTCTTTTTGATATTTTGTTAAATTCGTTACTCAAACTGCAACTGGTGGTTTTCTTGCTTGTTCTTTCTCGCCAGTATGTCCGCCTGATCCAGCCATATGTAAAATATTATATATAAATAAAATTATAAATGGTATCCCACTTTTGCTTTAAAAAAAAAATTATTGTAAATGTCCACATCTTTTTCCTTGACACAGTTGCTATTTCTTATAAGATTTCTTATGATTTTTCATAATGTTGGTCAATACTTTACTGCAAATATTCTATAATCACGAGCTCTTAAATGTCATAAGAATATGTCATAAGAGGGTTTCATCTTATAAATCTATAATAATATTATATGCATTTAGAACATCTTAGACACCTCCCTTGAAGCATTCAACAAATGACAAATAACTACCAACACAAAGTGAGATCCCTCATTTCCTAATATGAGGACAAAATAATAAATCAAAATATTAGGATGCAAGGTTGACCCACCTTTCCCAATACTTGGCTAAGTTTATCATCTATTGAGGAGTGGATCCCAACAACAATTGTGCTTAGTGATTACAACTAATCCAACGAATACCTATTCATTTTTTCTTTATTGTATGCCTAATGACTCCTCATCTCAAGTTAAATTGTGGGAATAGATTTTTATGCCCACCTTATGACTAAATGGCTACAAGGAGGTGAATATGATATGGTGGAAAAAATCAAGATACAAGTTGGTTTAGTTCTCATAAACTCTCTAAAAAATAATTGAATTCCTACATCCTAACTAGAAATACCATGAGGGGTTTATATCCCATTTTAGACAAAAAAATATTCTTATACTGGTCACTAGTTCACTTGGACCAACTAAAGAGATGGTGGACTAAGGAAAACTTAGTTGTATTGATAGATTAAAACTTAGTTATTTCTCTTGCCATTGTCCTCTCTCCACAAAAAACCCTTATTTAAGTAGATTCTATTAAACCTATCTCACATATCACCTCCCAATTCTTTAAACTTTTCAAACTTCTTATTCCTCATACCTAATAATCTATCCTTCAAGATCAACACTTCCCACATCAATCAAATTGGTCACCTTGCTTCCCTAATATCCCTTTGGTTGATGTTCCTAGACCTTGTCAAAATGGTAAGTGGATACTATTGTGGAATGATGCGATTAAATCTATTGCACTACCTTACTATGATCTTACAATCAAAATATGGCTAGAAAGAGATCTAGAATGGAAAAAAAATATGGATCCAAATAGAAAAAAAAAACTTGTTTTGGCTTTAGCACTTACTAATAAATTTTCTACAATGAGTGGTTTCTTCCGTTGAAATAAAACTTAGAAGATTTAAACTTAATTGTGGTAAAGGATCTCAATTAAGAGATAGGCTACATTGGATGAAAGGATATAAGGGATACAAATTATTTTTTAGTTATCTTGAACATATTTACATTCTTGTGAGTGGATAATATTTATCGTTGATCAAGAGATGTAGTTCCATGACAACTCTAATGATATTAAATCCATTTTCCTCCAACGTTACAAATAATTTTTAATTGATCTAGTTGAAGGAGATCCACATCAAGATATAGTGAAAAATTATGGGCATAACAATTATATATTTTTCAACATATATAAAATGTATGGTTGGATTAGTGAGATCTTTATAACAAGTATGCAATATGAAGTCAAAATTTATTAGATTTGATTCTTAATAAATTAGTTTTAATGATTTAATTTATAGCTTTATGCAATCTATAAGTTTAAATAGTTTGATGGTTTCTAAACTTTATACATATAAAAATATGATAAATGTCTGATTATTTGGATTTCCAATCTATAATTTTTTGATGTTCTTGGCTATATAATTGAGATGATTCACTCATACTGTAATGATAAAATTCATCCTCATATGGAGGATTTTATATTATCTTCCATTAAATTCATCCTCTTTATGAGATTCTTATGGAATATTGATAGTCTAGTGTGAATTCTTAATTTTAGACATATCTTAACTAGATAAATTTAGGTTCAATGAAGGCAATATAACTTTTTTTTGACTTATATAATCCTATTTTGAAGTTCATTTATGTTAATAACTATTAGATTAAATATTTTTATCCCCAACCATTTTCAAATAGTTTTATACTAATATTTGTATTCTTATTCTTTCTTTCATTGTTTCATTTAAAATTTGAACCATTTAAGGATGTTATGTTATAGATTATAGTTGTATTCCAATTCTTTTTAAATTTTTAATGATATGAAAATATTATTGATGAGTAGATGAATTATTACAACTATTTTAGATTTGTATTCCCTTTATCTAGATATATTATTTACCAAAGTCTCATTGCTCTTCTAGGTGTACTGAATATATATATATATATAACATGGAAAATGTAGATCATGTTCCACCTACGCCAGATTCTTTGTTTGCAAATACCAGTAATGAGATTAAAAAATTGAGAGATTCATTAGCACAGGGTGCAAACCCAGGGATATATAGTGAACCATGCATGTTAATATTGCATAGTCTAGAAAAACTAAAGGATGAACTTGAGAGGACTAGTGCATATTCCCTAGATAGAGTGGCTGCTATTCTTTCCCACATGCGAGAAGAAGTACATGATGATGTTCCCCTTAAACAAATATAGGATAGTGTCACCAAAGAAATGATAAAAGCCACTTGTTTTCCATTTTATCAAAATGTGTGTAAGGTTAGGGGATACTAGGTCACTAGATGTGTCGATCATGCTATGGCCTCATTGATCTACCCACGATTTCTCATAGCACATGGTCTATACCCAAACAATGAAAAAATTCCATTGTATTTTGTTTAGTAGTTGTATGTTGAGGTCCATTTGGGCCTCAAAGTTAACTACTTGGAAATTCCACCATATACTAGTCAGGGGTATGGCAGGATTGTTGATAGGCCCACTTATCGTCGAGTAGATAGACCACATCTAGTGTTTAGGGTATTGGTTGGTGAGAGGTCTCCTTCTCTCACCCAAAATCTAGCCCCCATAGTAGATGAGGTTGTCATTGCTTCCCAAAAGGAAGGAATTGACACTGTAGGTGACATTGCGGCTGCCACCACTAGGATATTTGGTGATCGTGTAGGTTAATAATTCATGTCCACACATTCTCGATCCATGCCATTTTTAGCATAGTGGACCACCATGGATCCTTTTAAAGTGGTTGGTATCCCTACTCCTACACAACTTGATGCACTTACAGGTGATATGACACGCATGACTCTGCATTGTTTGGCTGAGGACCTATTGGAGGCATATTCCAACATTGCATTAGACAATGGGATTGGTATAGAGCATGTTAGAGATCATTTGAGATGTAGAGGTCGTTTAGTTCTAGCATCCCATCACTCTCAGTTGAGCACTAGTGTGCATCAGGATCCACCTATAGTTCATTCGGTAGCTACACAAACTATGGGTTTTACTGATATGTTGATTAGTTCTGGTTCATCATCACCGATGCCATATCACCTTCATAGTCCTCTACATTCATCATTTTTGGCATGACATGAGATAGATCAGATGGATGCAAATGTTGATTCATCAGTTGACTGTTTGGTGGATATGGTGGAGGTGACCATTTCAAAGGACTTAGGTCATCCGATATCAAATGATGTGCATGCATGTGTGCATGTGCATGTTTCAATTCTTTTTTCATTATTTTTTGTTTTTTTTTTAACTAGATATTCATGTAAGTTGATATATATGTATATATATTGTTATTGGTGGGCATACCTCATATCACTCCTAGCCTTGGTCCAGATCGTGTGCATGATCGATGTGACTCTGTGGATAAATTTGCTGCCAGTGGACATGTGAGTTTTAATTTTTTATATAATCACACATGTATGTGCACATGAAATATTTATGTATGCATAGATCTAGATTGATATTTAAAAATACAAGTTCATTTAAAAATAACTTTCATAAAATTTATTTAATATAAATTATATGTATTTAACACATCCTGTACACAATTTTATTTGTAGGGCTAAGCACATCCATCAGAGTAGGACCGTTCTAATTCAAATGGCCATTCTACTAGGAGTAGACATTCATATTAGGCCATGCACACTAGATTTATGATCTTTACCACATGTATTTTCTTATACATGATGATCTTTAGTATTTGATATTTGATGATCTCTAACTTACATTTGCTTATTTGTTGATCTTTAGTATTCGACATTTGATGATCTTTAATTTACATTTTTCTTATATGATGTATACATAAATTTTCCTCTTTGCTTATAATATGTGTTATGTTTATATGTATTGAATCCCTTTACATGTATGCACATGTGTTTGTTTATGGTTTAAACATGTTTACACATAATATATGTATGTATTTTCTTTAAATATTCAATATACATACATGTTTTCTTATTTTATGATCTCTTACAACTTACATTTCCTTATATTCAATATAAATTTGATCTCTAGTATAATTTTAGGGAAATAAATGCCACTTTATAATTAAGTTCATTCATGTTGATCACAATAAATATTTTTTAAAAAATGACTTAAGCAACATGAACCATTGAGTTGAGAACAAGATATAATCTTTTTGACAAGTAACTTGAAATTCAATTTAAATATAATTAAGAAAATTCAATTCAAATTATACCTCTATTATGCATTTTTGACAAGTAACTTGAAATTCAGTTCATATATAATGAAGAAAAATTAATTCAAATTATACCTCTATTATACATTTTTTATAAGTAACTTGAAATTCAATTCAAATATAAGTAAGAAAATTCAATTCAAATTATACCTCTAATATACATTTTTGACACTTTAACAAAATTCTAAAATTACTAAATATGTTGTGCATACCTATGAATTAAATAACAAGAAACTCCACAATGAAATAACTTGTTTTTTTACTACTTGATTCATTTAAACTAGGATCTAGTTATTCCATGTACACTAGAATAAATTTTTTCCCATCCCATATGCACATAAATAGAAGCTTATTTTTCATTATTCTGGATATCAAATTGCAAGATTAATTCTCATTTATATCACTTGGAGTGCAGATTTTGGAGAATTTTTTGCACATTTATCAAGGAGGCAAATATTGGAGCTCGACAACTTTTCATTTTTATCAATCAAGGCAAAATTTGGAGGATAATTTAACTAAGGTCGCAGAGGACTTGTTTTGAGTTGTCTTTAAGTTGAGGAAGAAAATGGGACAACAAAGAAAAAGAAAAAATGTGTCTCAACAAAAATTGTCAAAAGAAGAAGAACATGAGAGGCGTGAACAAAACTTGGAAAATTATCATAGAAAGAAACAAGGTACATGCTTGTTTCTTCTCTCTCTCACTCTCAAGTGTGTGTTTAGGAATTTTACTTTGAAAAAACATGAGTATTCATTTGATGGGATGGAATCCATAATTTGTGCATTACTCCACCCAATAATTTGGTTAGTACACCTAAACATAAATTTGTATGTGCATACATTTTGCATTGGCTTTCTTATTAAAATTAGAAATGTTTAATGTTTGACCATTTTTCAACTTACGATACCCCAACTTAAAATGTACTCTTAAACTAAAATATTGTACATGAAATCCTTCCCTACAAACCTTACACTTATCTTTTACCAATACCTTTGTTTAATGTTTTTGTCATCACATTATCATTGTTGAGTATTGCATCTACACAGTTTTCTCTTTACTTTGTCCATGAAGAAAATGATAGTGTACTTCAATACATGCTTAGTTCTCCAATGAAACCTTAAATTTTGTGTCCCTCGCTATGCCACTTTGATTTTCATAATTTTTTCAACCACATTAATTATTTTATGGCTTTCCTATATATTCTAACTTTGCAGTTTGAAAGAAACCATTATTTTTTCTTAATTATTCATGAAACTATACCTTCATGTACAATTAAGTAGCATTCGAATGTTGATATTTGGTGATAAATATCCCCTATCCAATCTACATTGCAACATCTAATGAGCTTAATATTTTTCTAAACTCCCATTGAATTTAATCTAATGATCAATAGTTCCTTAAAAATATTTTTTAAATATTTTAATAAATGCCCAATTCTAACTCAAGCTATATGGTTCCAAGGAATAATAGTTATATATGATAGATTATTCTTTAAATTATGTCTTAACACACATTTTTTTTTAAGCTTTCTAACCATCATTGCACTTGAATGACTATAAATACTATTAAATGTCCTCAAGTCATCTTGGTCATGCAAGTTGCAATGTTTATTTGATCCTTGACTCCAATTCCTTAAGCCAATTCTTTTTGTTTCAATATTTGTGTTTGGTTTTAGTTGATTATTTGGGTTGTGTTTTATATCCCATAAATTTTTAACTTTTTTCATCTTAGCACATATTGGAAATTTATTTGAAACCTTGAAACATCTTATAGCCCAATTTTTTTGGGGTTCTTTGGATCGCCTTGTTATACTCTAAGGGTTTCCTTTGCTATATCACTAGCCTAAAAGTTCTAAGTCACTTGTATGCATAATCCTCAAACTTTGATGCTTGGCATGGAATTTGACCTATGTGTACCCTATCCTTGGCTATGCATTTATGGATTTTTTTCATACATGTGCATGTAGTTGTTTTGTGTCTTTTGTCTTTTCTTTTCATCACTTCAATGTTCTCAAATTATTTTAATGTTTTATGCTCTAGGGATTCCTCAAGCTAGAGTCGAGCCAAATCTAGATATTGGATCAAACGAATCCGTTGAAGAACACATGGACCTTGAAGTTAGGGAGGAGACCCAAGTTCAAACAATGCTTGTTGGAGAGGGGTCAAGATCACTTCCTTCTAGTGGTATGGATGAGCATATAAAACTAGCACAAACTTCTCTCACTTATAGCATCATGTTTTATCAGTTTGTTTTCTTGCATACATAAAATTCACTTATATAACATCATCTCTCACTTTTTTTTGCAAAATATTTTGACATGTAGGAAGGGCTCAACAAGCAGGAAGTTTTCATGCTCAAGTTAGGAGCCAAATCCTAGACATTGGATCAAATGAATCCAGCTCAAGAATGCATGGTACTTGAAGATAGGGAGGAGGCACAAGTTCAAACAATGCATGTTGGAGAGGGGTCGAGATCACTTCCTCCTACTAGTATGGATGAGCATATAAAACTAGCTGAGAAGGTGAGGAAACAAATTTCTCATAGAAATTTAGATCATTTACTTGAAATGGATATGGAGAAACCGAAATATTATGCCAACCAGCCTTATAATAAGAGAAATAGGTCAATGAATAAATTTGTAAATGGAATGATCAATCATCATTTCAATCATCTTGATACACTTGAAAAAACCCACTTGTTATCACGTTTACTTCTTCGTGATGAGCTCAAAGAGTCATTACAATTGTTGGGTGTACATTTGGCAACAAATAAGAAGAAACACATGGGATTACAAAAGGATATTGTTCAAAATGTTAAAAAGGGTTTAGATTCCATTGGGAAAGGATCTTGATCAATGGATAAGGCCACTACAAGAAGGGTGATGTTGACATCTATTGTACATCAAGATATAGCAAGAAAAAGAAAAATGTCTGCACTTTCAATTGAAATTGGTTACAGTAGAACCACATTGATAAAATATGAGAAAAATAGAAATTTTTGGATGAGAGTTTAGAAGGAAATTGGGAAATTATGTGTAGAGCTCCCCATTCTCATAGGATTGAAGATGTTGTTAGGAACTTGGTCTCGGGTTTTTGGCATGATCAGACTTGTCCATCATCAAATACTAGAGATGTTATGAGACACAAGATTGGACCTTGTATTTATGAAAATAATATCAAACATTGGCTAGAAATAACACAATTTGAGATGTATATGAAATTTTTTGTAATGCATATCCTCATATAAAGATTGGGAAAACAATGTTTCAAAGGTTAAAGCTATATTATGTGAAGATAAACAAGTTTTTTGAAACTTGTTGTCATTATCATATTGAATTTGATCTCTACTATCAGGTGTTTCAAAAGTGAGAGAAGAAAGATGTGGGTTGCAAAATGCACCTCCTAAACAGGCAAGTTTGTTAATAAAGTCTATATTATGTGATCATGAAAATGGACCTCAAATAAACTGCATAAAAGGAATTTGTGAGACATGTGAAAATTTGGCTAAATTTCCTTCAAGAATTGAGGATACTGACCTAACAAAGACAGTAAATTGCAAGAGGTAAGTACTATTTTTAAAGGGTTTATTTGTTTCAATTTCTCATAGATTGTTATTTGGATTCTCTTTGATGTAATGTTTCACTGATTATGTGGTTTATTAGTTATTCACATATTTTACTGACACAGGTACAAGTATGTAAATTTGCAAACAAATTTTGGGAAAGAATCCACAAGGTTGAACTATGTAGAAGAGGAGATTCCCATTGGAAAATGTATGGAATATTTTCAAAAATTGATATGACCATACATACAACATTCCTTTTTTGCTAAGTGGCAAGCACAATAATTCCAAACATTGAGAGATACTTTTCCACGTGGAACAGTTCTATTAGTAGTTGACTTTGTAGAAAATTACTCCTTTGTGCATCAAAAGGAGATTCAATCAGAGTATTACTTTTCAAAGCAGGTCACTATTATGGTTCATGTGTCTTATCGACATGCACAATCAAAATTGGATGGTGTTGAGAGTATAGATGAAGAACGAGCCATTAAGAAAGAATATCACTTTTATATTAGTGATGATAAAGAGCATGACACACTTTGTCCAACATTGCTTTACAATATTTTTTGAGAATTTAAGAAGTAGGGGTGTAAAATTTGAAAATAATTTTGTATGGTAAGATGGATATGCGACACAATTCAAATCTTCACGGCCATTCTATGCACTTTGTAGATATCATAAAATCTACCAAATACCACATGTTTGGATTTTTTTCTAGAGTGGGCATGGAAAGGGTGAGCATGATGGAGCAGGAGCTTGCATCAAATGAGCTTTAAGAAAGTATCAAATGAGTTATCCAGAAGATCGTCTAGACAATGCACATGATGTTGTTGAATGGTGCAAGAAACACTTTGCCTCAAATGTGGTCGGCACATCTTCAAGAACAAACTAACACATTCCACATAGAGTGTTTTGGGAGATATCAGGTATGTATAAATTACATTAAATCAAAAATTTGAATTTATTTAAATTTAAAATATATATATATATATACATATTTGTTCACATAATTTTTTTGTTGTACATATGTATCTAGGTGTGGATAGAAGATCGATGCATGGATGCAAGAGGGTAGAAAAAACAAGATCTTTGCATTGTGTTAGGAGTTTAGATAGTCTCCATGGATGGATATTAGACACAAAGGATTATTCTTGTTTTTGCACTGAGTGCATTGAGGGAAACTTTGATTATGCATGCAACAATCAAGAACTTGGATATGTTGGTAAATGGGATACATTGCCACTAGTTGTTTTAGAAACATATGGTGAAAATGAGGAAGAAAGATTTGAAGACATTCCTTTGATTTCAATTGATTATGACCATATTTCAGGATTGGTTAGAAAAGGTACACATGTGTAAGTTTTCAATAATTTAAATATTATATATATCTAGTTAATGATATTTAGAGACATTTCTATTTTTTTAGATTTTTTTTGTGTAAATTTGGTGTACATGAGATGTTTTTGCAGTCATCGCAAAGCCTAGAAACATCAAAGGTGTTAGCTATTATTTATTGTGTTGCACAGAAGAGAGGAATAAGCTAACAAAACTTGAAACAAGTGATGGAATGTAATTTCCCACCGGTGAGTTTGAATTTAAAATTTTATATACATTGTATTGACATGTGAACATTACATTATAAACATTAAATATATATTGTACAAACCTTGAGCACTAAAATATTGCACACATTCATATGTCTTACCTTAGGTTCATGTTTACCATGCAGGTTCTATTGTAGTGCAAGGGACATATCTAAAATAAGTCAAATTTGTTCAACATGGGATTCATTTTGTTGACTATCAACCTGATAACAAGGTATATCAATATAGTCACTTAATAATTTCTACCACTCTACATCTTCATGTAGTTCCACATGCACGTGGCCAAAGAAAATGGAGACTAGATAGTGATGATCATCAAAAAAATCTACATGTTATTGAAGAGCGGGCTGAACCAGAATCTTTGACTTAGATTTTATCCATGATTTTCAAGTTCACTTGTAACCCTATACATGTTCAAATGA